>VDFB02000008.1:226188046-226600423 GCA_007258455.2 Sequoia sempervirens | reverse complement strand
AAATAAACTTCGACTCTGGCATGAACGTTTTGCTGAGCTTCTTGATCACAGCTTGTCTTGAGGCACCATTGTCCTTTCAGGTTGTCCTCGCTTCAGCCATCTGCAACATAACAAACATTCATCAGCAATTAAATTTAATAAAAATGAGGCATGATATAGGGGCTGCAGTCGAATTCTAGAAGCTGCAATAACTCTCGTGTTTGCAAACCTCAGCTTCTTCTCTTGAATATATTCGAATTCCGACACTTAGAACGGATTTCTAAGTGAACTCTGATGATTTCACTTCACTATCAGCAATCAGCAATTTTAATTTCTATGTCTTTGCACTTCAAACCAGCAAATATCAAGCTAGCAAATTCGTGCTCCTAAGTTCTCAATTGTTCCTTTGCTTCACCCCAAGGCGTCCCACAGGCAACTTCAACTAAGCTCAACGAATCAAATTTCAGACTTCAGTGCTAGCAAGGCCGTACCTCTTTCAAGCTTCTATAATCTTCAGCAAATACTCCTTTAATCAGCAATGGCGTACCTTTCAACTTGGCAACTTCAAGGCGTACTTCAAATGCAGATTGGGATACTCAGCAACTTGCAAGTGCGTCCTTCTACTTCAGCAACAAATTTAATCAACTTTCAAGTGCGCCTCTTCAGCAAGCTCAATTCCTCAGCAAAACTCGAACTTCTTCAAGCTCACTCAGACTTAGCAACTTTTGAATTCCTCCAGCCTCAGCAACTCACTGCAATGCCTCACTCTCAGAGCAAAATCGCTTTCTCCAGTTGTGAAAATGAGTGAAAAACTTGTTCATTTTATAGCTAGAATTCGAATTCTAGAAGGAGTTAATTTTAGCCAGTGCCATTAAACTCCACTACTCCACTTCAAGAATTCGAATTTTCCCTCCCTGGTGTTTCTGACACTTGTCTCCAGTCGTCGGGAATATTATTCTTCTAGAAACTTGACTTTGACTGGCGTTTTTGAATTCCTTTTCGAAAATTAAATTTAAATTCGTCATTTTTGAATCCACCAGCCGGAGCTCTGTCATTTGAATTCGAATTTTTAACTTCATCATCTGCTCTGGAAAATTCATCCTTGAAGAGTTTAATCAAAATTATCTAGGCAACTCCCTTTAGATTCGTCGTTCGAAGAAAATTCACTTTGAAAACTCATTTTATTCAAATTTGCCTTAGAAAATTTAAAATTCTCCCTTAGGAAAATTCACAATTCGAGCACTGATTAAATTCTTCATTGAAAAGGTGTTGGCGAAGCTCAGAAGACTTGGAAATCCATCTATCATCACGAATGTTCAGTACCCAGAAGCAAATTTTCTTCAGAATGCTCTGAATTCATGGGTACCCAACGAACGGGTTCATTTGATTTTTCGAATTTGAACCTTAGAAAAAAATATTATTTCCATCATTTAAATTCGTTCTTCGCCTGTGATCACTCTGTGTTGCTCTGACTTCTTGAAAAATTTGAAGAACTTGAATTATCCTTGTCTCTGACTCCATCACTGGGAAAAGTTGCTCGTGCTCTGAGAAATTTCATCAACTTGGAGCTCTAGGCGTATTTTCCAAGGAAAATAAATTTGCCTTAGAAAATATTTAAATCGTCTTTGCATTTTTGAAAACTTGCCTTAGAAAAATTTCGATCGCCAGTGGAGAGGAATTTTTTTTTTTTTTGATCAACTTCATTTGGAAATTTTACATCCCTGGCACGCCTTGCACATTTTACCTTCACTTCACACTTGGAAAATATTCATTAAAAGTCCAACGCCTTAGAGAAATTTTAACACTTAGCAAATATTTTATTTTCTACTTGAGGCGCCTAGCACTTGCCATTTCATTCCCACCACCTTCAAATATTTTCTAACACATACCATGCCTTAGGAAATTCCAACGCCTTATAACTCCCTTCACACGCCTAGCAAAGTCTTTCTAAGGCCCACCACCTTGGGCGCATTCTACACATGATGGAGGACAACGCCCATCTTTTACCACTTTTCACCATGTCTAGGTAACATTTTTGCCTTAATTACCACCTTCATTCACCTTTTACATCCAAACATGGGCGCATTTCCTTGTAGGAGGAGGATGAAACTTGCCACCACGCCTTGTGACCCTTCACCTTCTTTATTTTCGTCTTGACATGCATGATTTGGGCGCATTTTAGCCCCTAAGGAGGACGAGTTTGCTTTGACTTGTTGACTTGCTTCAACTTGAGCGCATTTTGACATGTCTGGTGGATAAACCTTTTGGAGTGACCCTTCGCCTCCTATTTTTTGTCCTCACATGACCCAGTTTGGGCGCATTTTGGCCTTGGAGAAGGATAAGAACTTTGACTCTGCTTTGACCTCCTTGAATTTTGGGCGCATTTTCATGCTTGTGAAGGATGGGCGCATTTTGATGTGTGAGGCGGATTTTCATGCCTTAGAAACTTTTTAAGCCTTTTTCCCTCTTTCTCCTTGGGCGCATTTTGCCCCTGCTGCAGGATGAAAACGTTGACTTTCCTTTGACTTTCCTACCCTGGGCGCATTTTGCCTCTGAGCAGGATGAACTCACATTTTCAAAAATTTTCTATGCCTCTAGCTGAGATGGGCGCATTTTCCTATGCCTGTTGGACGAGACTCCAGACTTAGACGAATTTTTATCATCCTCGCCAGCTTACGTGCCCTGCTATTTATAGTAAGTTCTCTGAATTTGGACTTCTGAAGTTCGGAATGGCCTGAAATTTTAAACATAGCATCCTCATGCCTTTATCAACTTGTCGACACTGCCACTTTTAGTCACCCTGCTATTTATAGCCTGTTTCTGAAGATGGCTTACTATAAATAGTAAGCTCTTGTTTCTGATAGCTCCCAAACTCCGATCGAGTTGAAATTCCGGATAGAAGGCCCTGCGTACCCTTCTGCCGACAACGGCGCGTAGTGATTTACTATTTTAGCATGTTTCCAATTTGACTTACTATAAATAGTAAATTGCTGGATTTGACACGAAATTTCGCAGTGAGGATAAGCGAAGGATCTTGATGGCGATCAGTTTACATCGGTTTTAAATTTGACTTTTGATGCCTATTTTTAGGCTCAATGGAAACCCTAATTTGCATTGCATGCGTATCAAAAGATCTCCGTTTGCCTTCGTTTCTGCAACACTGTGATCAGCTCGTGAATCTGAACTGCTGGGAGGCGGCTGCCGGGACACACCTGCTAAAAACAGTAAGTTCCTTACTGAGTGAGAATCCTGGGTTGCATGTCACACCATCGCGAAGCTCTCGAAAAACCCATGGGGAATCACGTTATGCAAAGAACCTCGACGTGCAAACCCTAAAAATGACACCGGAAGGTGAATCACGAAAGTGGTCATCTCGACACGTAATGCGATGGAATTAGCGAAGGTCTCGAAAACCCGGAAGGAATATCGGACATGCAAAACTGCATCCCGGACCACGAAATTAGCCAGGCGGTTGCTAAAATAGTAAGTTATGCATTTTTGCTCAAATTTGGCATGCAAGCGGTCGATGTACTCACGAATGCCGTGTGATGATCCGGAATCTCAAAATAGGCGATAAGCGCCGGATACAGACTTACTAAAAATAGTAAGTACGGAATTTGATGAAGCCAGGCTGGAAGCTTCTTGACCTCGAATTGACCAGAAAAGTTCAAAACCCTAATTTCAGACTTGGCCAATATTTCGCGTTTAAGCTCAATGATGGACACAACCCCCCGAAAGACGGACACCAGAAAAGAGACACAGAGAGAGAGAGAGAGAGAGGAAAACCCAAGCCAAAAGACCGGAACGGAGCAAAAATTAGGGGGTCCCCATCTTGATGGGGCGATGTGTGAAAAGGTCACAACATCTGGCGACTCCACGGGAAAGTGTTGAAAAACACTTTAAGAATTGAACTCAGATTAATCTTCCTCAAACCATCATACAAAAAGGACACTTACTCAAAAGGGGAGAAGAATCCGATATTGGATCAAAACACTTTCATCTAAAACCTTGTGAGTGTGTGCATGCATTCCATCTCTGAACCATGTCGACCTCCGGAATCGGCCGTGACAGGCTATATAAATATCTTAACTTCAAAAGCATCCTGGACATTGCTTCGCTGCCAGTCAGGCGT
The DNA here is from genome assembly GCA_007258455.2 of Sequoia sempervirens. Taxonomy (NCBI): domain Eukaryota; kingdom Viridiplantae; phylum Streptophyta; class Pinopsida; order Cupressales; family Cupressaceae; genus Sequoia; species Sequoia sempervirens. The sequence continues at coordinate 226,596,312 of VDFB02000008.1, read as the reverse complement.
CCATAGCCCCGACGAGGTTATCGCTACAATTCTCACGAATATTGCTCCACTGCCGGCCGGAAGTCTATAGCCCCGGTGGAGTTACTCGTATGTTCCCAAAACCAATATCTTGTGATATTTCTTTCATTTTCATTTTCTCATTTTTCTTTTCTTTCAAATTTTTCTTTCAAGCACATTTTCTTTTCATCATTTGATTCCTCCGTCAATTCCTCAATTGGCTGGCAGGCAATGAAGCCTCCAATGGGTTTGAGAATTGCAGTGGCGCTGAAGCAAGATGTAAGATTTTCACCTGCCGAGACTTCTCCCGAGAAACCAAAATGACTCAGAATGGAGATAGGTAAGATTTTTAAGGTCCTTAGACTCTTGTGTTGAGACACAATAACGGATTAACCTCCTGAGACGAGTTCAATCGCTAACTGGATGATAACAAGAGGAAAACAACCTTAGTCCTTTTCAAAAATTATGCAAATTCCAGTGAAAGAAACCACGTTGTGAAAAGTTAAAACATTATCACCCCATCGCAACGGGAAAACCCTAAAATCCTTGCCCATTCCCAAACCAAAACCACTTGAGCGGACAACTCAAGGGACGGAAACGCCAAACCAAAAACCCAAAGGGCGACAAACCAAAACCAAAACAACGGAAAGCAAACGGAAAGCAAACAAACAGGAAAGCAAACCCTAATCTAACTATGTTACAAAGCAGGCTCTGAGAGAGAACCTAGGACTGGAAATAATGCTTGAGGAACTGTCCGTTGACGGGCAACGGGACATCCTCTCCTGTCAAAGTACGCAATCTTAAATGCATTATCCCCAAGGATTTCAGAAATTTGATACGGGCCCAACCACAACTTATCAAACTTATCGTGATCACCTTTCTTCTCGTGGGCCTTGCCCCAATATAAAACCAAGTTAGAAATCCTGAACGACTTGATCTTAGCTTGCTTGTCAAACCATCTCTTCACTATAGCTTGGTGTTTCGTTAGATTCTCAAGAGCTTCATCTCTCTTCTCTTCTAGATGCATCAACTGGGACAACCTTGTCTGAACTTGATCCTCTCCTTCGAGGTATTCTTGAATAAACTGGAGAGTAGGGATCCTCAATTGCACTGGAAACACTGGATCCTGTCCGTAAACCAAGTGGTATGGAGACGTTCCCAAGGAACTCTTTGTTCTTATCCTGTCTGCCCAAAGAGCAAACCTTAACTGTGTATGCCAATCCTTCGGATTTTTGTCCAGTAACTTCTTGATTGCATTCAATAAGTTCTTATTGGTGGACTCTGCTAGTCCATTCCCCTGTGGATAGTAATTAGAGGAAAACCTCAATGTAATTCCATACTCAAAAGCCCAATTGGAAAACTTCAGCGATGAGAAAGCTGAACCGTTGTCGCTGACCAAAACATGGGGGCATCCAAATCTTGTCACAATATTCTCTTCAAGGAATCTGATAACCACCTCCGACGTGCACTGCTTCAAGGCTTGAGCTTCTGTCCATTTGGTGCAGTAGTCTGTCGCTGTCAAAATATATCTATGCTGTCCTGATGACGGCGGATTGATCATACCAATAAAATCTAAACCCCACTTTGCAAAAGGTCTCACTTCAATCACTGGTTGCAAAGGCATAGCGGGATGCCTTCCTCTATTAGCTGTTGTCTGACAGACGTGACAAGCCTTCACATGTTCATACGTGTCTTTGAAAAGCGTGGGCCAATAATATCCAGCTCTCAGGATTTGATGGGCTGTGGCCAAACTTCCTCCGTGTCCGGTTCCAAACTTCTCATGGAAGTGTTCCATCAACTGTTTTGCTTCTTGTTTTCCTACACATCTCAAATAGATCCCTTCGTAGTTCCTCCTATAGAGAACTGATCCCTGAAGCATAAATCTCTGGCTTCTCATTCTTAGAGCTCTCCGCTGCACTGGATTCAAATGGCGAGGACATCTATAATTCAGCAAATAATATACCGTGTCATCGTACCATTCTCCGGGAGACACCTCCTCTAACACATAAGTTTGTTGAACTAGTTCCGGGCCGACCATTGCGATAGTTTGAGCCAAATCTTGTCCTCTGACTAACTTCATCGGCTGTATCTCAATATCATACTCTTGCAAAGTGGCGACCCACTTTCCTCTTTTTTCACCTAACTCATTCTGCATCAATAAAATCTTCACCGTGGCGTCCGGAACAATCGCGTGGATCTTGCTCCTCAAGATGTAATGTCTAAATTTCTTGACGGCCTTCACTAAAGCATACGCCTGCTTCTCAATGCTTGGATATCTTAATTCTGCTTCTTTCAAGGGTGAGCTCATAAAAGCAATCGGATGCTCATCCTTCTCTTCGGTTCTTTGAGTCAATACTGCTGCGCAGGTGTGCTCTGAGGCAAATGAATACAAATAAAAAGGCTTTGTATAATCTGGACTGACCAGCACTGGAGCGTCTACTATAGCTTGCTTAATTTCATCAAAAGCCTTTCTGGTCTGTGGAGTCCATTCAACCTTTGCATCTTTCTTCAGCATTGCATTCAGTGGTCTCACTATCTCGGCAAATCCAGTTATAAACTTTCTGACAAAATTGATCTTGCCGAAGAATGACCTCAATTCTTTCTGAGTGCCTGGCAAACCAATTCTTGAGATGGCTCCAATACGTTCAGGGTCAATTGATATACCCTTCTCTGAAATAACGTGACCCAACAATTTGCCTTCGGTGACGCCAAATATACATTTCTTAGCATTCAGAGAAACACCAAACCTTCTGCATCTTTGAAATATTTTCCTTAAATCCTCAACGTGATCTCCTCTTTTCTTTGAGAACACTGTCAGGTCATCCATGTAAATAATAATGCACTTTCCGACAAGATCTCGAAAAGCGATGTCCATTGCTCGCTGGAAAGTGGCCCCTGCATTGATTAAGCCGAAAGGCATTCTTCTGTACGCAAATGTTCCCCATTTCGTGGTGAACGCAGTCTTCAATCTATCTTCATGTTCAACCATCACTTGGTTGTATCCTGAATATCCGTCCAAAAAGGACATCATCTGTGAACCATTCACTATTTGCAACACTTCATCTAATGAAGGCAAGGGGTAATTGTCTTTCTCAGAGGCCCTATTCAAATTTCGGAAGTCGACACATAACCTTAGCTCTCCATTCTTCTTTCTGACAGGTACGAGATTGGCGACCCACGTGGAGTGCCTTACTGGAAAAATAATCCTGGCTGAAAGAAGCTTCTTGACTTCCTGATAAATTAATGGTTCCAGTAATGGATTCACTGGCCTCTGCCTTTGTCTGAATGGCTTGCTGCCTGGTTTTAATGGTATTGTATGTGTAATCAGCGATGTATCATATGTCTTGAGGTCTTCGTATCCCCAGGCTATCACCTCTGGAAACTCTTTCATGACCTTTAAGATACCTTCTTTCTCTTCAGGTGTGCAAACTTTTCCAATAAAAACGTTTTTCACCTGTTCACTTGTTCCTAGATTGACAGGTTCACAATCATTGCCTTGCGTGCTTTGATTTCTACTCAATCTGTCAGAATCAAATAGTCTTTCTAATTCAACCATTCCTTTTGGAATTACATTAGTCTTTAAATTTAGAATACCTTCCGTGTCGTATTCTGCTTCTTCAGTTTCCTCCTCATCAATGATTTGTGCTTCGAACACTCCTGAGTTTGTGAGAAAGTCCAGAATCTGCTTGTCGTCTTCAAACACTTGAAAATTCTTTATGTTATCCGGGATTGCCGGGGTCGAAACCAACTCTACTGTAAACTTCTTTAATCCCTCCATTGCCAATGGCTCCAAAGAACTGGCAGCTTGTGCCAAAGAGTTTGCAACGGTGTTCTTGGATCTATAAACTTGCTTTATGTTGAATGCATCAAAACTTTCTATCAGGTCCCAAACTCTGTTCCGGTAGCGGCTCAGTCTCTTGTCATGACAGGCGAACTGCTTCTTTACTTGGCGGACCACTATGTCTGAGTCTCCAATAGCATGTACAATCTTGGCCCCCTTCTGAATTGCAAGGAGTAATCCGTGAATCAAGGATTCATATTCAGCAACGTTGTTGGTGCATGAAAACTGGAGCCTATAGGAACCCAAATAAGCTTCTCCTGTCGGGCTAACCAATTCAAACCCTGCTCCATTTCCCTTCTTGGACTTTGATCCATCGAACCTTAAAGTCCACACTTGATTCTCTGTAGGAGTATAGGGAGACTGAACACATGTCCTTTCTTGATTGCAGACCTCTGGAATCTTTTCTTCAATCTCTGACTGAGTGGGATCATCTTCTACACTTTCTTCTATCGAAACACTGTTTTCTTCCTTCATCTTTTGATGCTCTATTAGAATCTCCTTTTCTTCATTCATCTCTTGATGTTCTTCTTGTAATGGAGTATGGGGAACAAGCCTTGCAACTTGTTCTAGTGCCACTTTGCACATGGCACAAGTGATCTCTGAATGGAATGCTTCGTGTATTCTGCACCAGTTGGGAAGCAGCAGATTCTTGATTGAAGCATCTTTTCCTAACTCTGTTTCTTGTTTCACGCTGTTCAGGACAAAGTCCCTGAAATTCTCAAAAGTTCCTCCACCTTCACTATCACTTGAGTCACTTTCAATTAACACTTCGGTGGAAGTGGCGTTTTCAAAACATTTTCCCTCATTTGCACTTTGTAGCATCAATATTTCTTGCTTAACAGGCTTGTATGGGGGTCGTAAGTTTCAGAGTCCTCATCATTTGGTTGGGCAACTACATGTAGACGACACTATGATTTCCACCGCCCTTGAGCATTTCGACGTTGCTCGTCGGATGTTGACTACCTACAGTTGGAGTCCTTCTTTGACAGATGAGCACAGTGATAGTGGTTTTTCCCTTGCAGTGGTACATGCACTCCGAGAGGCGATTGGAACAATGAAACAAAATTACCTAAGATTACTTGCGGACAGAGATTTCCTTCTCGAGTGGGATTGCATTTGTTATGATGCATGGAAGGGAAAGGAGGAGCGGATCGATGAGCTCACTCATGAGCTCGAGGTGACTATGGTTTCATTGCAGAGCACCCAGTTGGCTCTTCGAGAGTCACAGTTACAGATTGAGAGGCTTACCGTGGCGTTGAGGTTAGCACAGTCTTCACCACCTTTGGGTATCGTTCAGTCTTGCATGGTAGTGGTTGGTGAGGAGTATACACCCATGGTTCATAGCCGAGAGGGAGATGTTGGGGATGTGGTTACATCCAGCATGGACACAGGAGCAGTTGATACAGATAGGATGAGTGCTCTAGATGAGAGTTGCAGTGAGCCACGCATTGCACCAGGTTCGTATGAGATTAGTCCCGTGATAGGTGATGCAGGGCACATTATTGTTAGTTCCTGTGACATGGTTGTTGATTCACTCGAGAGTTGTGTGACAACCCTCGATACTTGCCTATCTTCACAGCAGATGTTCAGAGTCTCATCCAGTTGGGAGATTGGTACTTATGATGATTTGTTTCCCTCTCCTGGAAGCAAATCAATCTTTTCATCCGATGCAGTTGACTATGATCGGCAGCTGGTTGAGCCAAGTCAGGAGTACAACTCAGTTTATTATTCCAGCGATTCAGAGATGGATGATTCAGATCAGTCTGGAGTGATTGTGCAGTTTGTGAACAATCCATTGTTTGAATTTGATGGTGGTTCGATTTATGATAACCCACTATTCGAGTTGGACGCTGATCGTACTCTTGATACTAGTTCCAGGTTGGGTGATGATCGTAGTGTTTGGGATTGTTCCAGTGCATCGCAATTCCAAACAAGACTCACAGAGGAGTTTAATGAAGTGTACACGGTGAGGAGTGCTTATAGTTTTTCCTTTGATCCACCTGTACATGATTCATATTCGATGCACAATACTTGTGCACAGGGTGATTCTTTCGGAGCAGCCGAGGGGAGTAATTCATCATTGTGTGCAGAGTTACCATCTTCACAAGATGGGATTAGCGGATGCAGGTACTTGACTCAGCAGTTTGCGGGGTATTACTTGCAGGAGCAGCAGTCTGTTATCTATCATGCCGATGTGTATTTGACAGGGCTTGATACTTCTAGGTCGCAGAGTTTTCATACAGGTACATGGTTACAGGGCGACTATGGTGTTAGTTGGCATGATGGTTTGGACAGTTATCACATCCATGAGGGTTTAGCAGAGGACAGAGAGAGATTCAGGACAGTAGATGCTTCTAGGAGATTTTATCTCTGCATGACGGATGGATGTGGATTCAAATTATATTGGGATCTCGGTGGCGATAGCATTGGCATCGAGTATGGGATGAGTCCCAATGATTTACTTCACTATTCTCAGCATGGTGAGGTTGGAGGCAGTAGAGCGCAGTGGCAGCCTGAGGAGGACCGTCACGATGGACTCTTACGCTGGGTTTGGGATCCAGGCATTGATTGCGCAGTTGAGTTTGATGCCGCTACAGGAGATAGTTCGAGATGTGTGGGACATTACACAGTTTTCCTTTTGGGGCCTTCCGAGGATTGGAGTTTGTTTGCAGTTGAGATTGCTTGGGGTCAAGCAATTTTAGGGAGGGCGGACTGTCATGTCCCCGTTTTTGCGAGCATCAGTGATCGTGAGATTGGCCTATCATGAGACCCTCGTAGGGCTGAGTGGTTAGAGAGTTTCGGCGCTTGGCTCAGGTCAGATTGGCGGTTTTGATCAATTGGCTTTCGTTCGGGCTCATTGAGACATTTTTGCTATTGCTATTTTTAGCAGTTCTGGCAGGATGGGACCACTTTATTTTTAGCATATGGCTTTGGCGGCATCCGGAATCACCTTCGATCAGACGGATCGGTAATGGATGATTTACGAGGAAGATATTAATATTTAATTATATTGATTAAATATTAATTATTTAATGTTTATAATATAAAGTTATAATTTAAAATTATAACTTAAGTCATCTGCCTTGAGGGGTGCGCCCATCATCAGAAAGGGGGCCAGTTCGAGAATTAAATTATTATTAAAATATTTGACGGAGACTATTAAAAATAATAAAAGAATTAAAAGTCAATATTTTATTAAATCCCTATTATTAAGGAAATCGCACTTTTGTGCAATAAAGAGGTTTTGCATTGGGATTTGGGCCATTATGACATTTGAGAATCAGAAAATTGATCAGGCTTTGCCAGAGGACGAAGACCTTAGGGTTTGAGTTCGTAATTCGTTGGAGAATGAGCCATCTCCATCGACGCAGTTCAGAGGATGTGAAATAACATCTGATTTATTGCCAGTTGAGAAATTTCTTCATGCAGGAGGAATTACAGAGCATCACAGTCGATACAAACGTCAGAGATTGTTGTTTTGCAGAGCTTCAGCATATTTAATCATTCAGAATACCTTTCTATTCATAAAGGCGCATATTCTTGAGAATCTGGAGAGTTCTGAGAAAGGCCGTACAAAATCATTTATTGCTGATTGCTGTAGGCCGTACTTCTGTACCAGGCCATACATCTTCAAGTTACTCAGGCATCGTCTATTTCATCTAGGGTTCAGAGAGCCATTCATTCCGGAGGGTTTACTTGATTTAGGCGCCATTATATTGCTATTCTGGAGAGATCAAAGGAAGCCGTACAACTTATAGTTGTTGCAGACAGCCGTACTGTCCTTCTTCAGGCCATACTTTGCTGAAAGTGGCGTTTTCTTCTTCCAAGGTCAAAACGCCTACCTTGTGCTTAGTTTGCTATTACCTACAGAGGCGCATATATACCTAGCATTGCTCTGGACCAATAGAAGGAAGAAAAAGGTGGTTTTGTTGCAGCCGTACAGATCTGGATGTGTTTTCAGCTTGCTGCATTTTACCAGTCTTATATAAGGCGTATATCTTCATCAGAGTGGGTCGCTTGCATAGAGGGTAGCTTATCAACTCCAGTTAGGGCATATACTTCTTGGACATCAACAGAGATCTTCAGACGGAGGGAGAACAAGCCTTTCATCTCAGCCGTACCATTTCCATCAGAATATTCATTGCTGTATCAAATCAGGTTTTTTTTTCAATATTTTATTGCCCTTTATCTTGCATGTGTCTGAAACTTCATTGTAATCATTGCAAGAGAAATATATATGAACTGGCTTCAGTATTCATGTTAGGGTTTGATGTTTATGGAGTTAAATACTGTTATTAGAATTTATTCTTCAATTATTGCAAAATCGCCATATTGCATTTAATGTTCAAAACCCTCGAAAACGTTCAAAAACCTAAAACTTCAGAAAAGACTCAGAAAACAGTCAGACTTGAGAATTAGGGGAAACTAGGGTTTCTACAGGGGGGCTGCCATGTGAGAATATCCCTTGACAAATCTTTTGTAGAATCCACACAAACCCAACAATCCTCTCAAGTGAAAAATATTCTTTGGAGGTGGCCAATCAAGGATGGCTTTAATCTTTTCAAGATCAACTTTCACACCCTTAGCACTAATGATGTGGCCGAGATACAACAACTTCGTCATCTCAAACTTACACTTTGATTCTTTGGCAAATAAACATTCTTCCTCCAAAATGCTAAGCACTTCTTCTAAGTGCTTGAGGTGCTCTTCCCAAGACTTACTGAATATGAGAATATCGTTGAAGAAGATGAGCATGAACTTCCTCAACTGCTGTATAAAATTTTTGTTCATACAAGATTGGAATGTAGTTGGAGCATTTGTCAAACCGAAAGGCATGACAAGAAATTCAAAATGCCCAAAATGGCATCTAAATTCCGTTTTCTCTATATCCGCTTCCCTCATCTTGATTTGATGATAACCAGAATGGAGATCAATCTTCGAAAAGAACACGACCCCATGGAGCTCATAAATAAGCTCATCTATCCTTGGAATAGGATATTTATTCTTGATGGTCTTCTGATTTAATGCGAGGTAGTCAACACACATACACATTGTTCCATCTTTCTTTTTTACCAACACCACTGCTGAAGCAAAAGAACTTTTACTTGGCCAAATGAACCCCATTTCCAATAGCTCCTTGATGGCCTTTTCTATCTCATCTTTCTGCTCCTTGGGATAACGGTAAGGCGTGGTGATGACAGGCTTTGCTCCTTCTACTTCAATCACATGCTCACAACCTCTTTTAAGAGGTCTCCTAGGAGGTAGACTACCAAAGACTTTGCTCTTCTTAGAAAGCAAGGCTTGGATATCAGGATGATATTTCCTTTTTTCTTCCACTGGATCAACTTGTAGGACCATGTACTTTGCTGCCCATTCAACTTGATCATGCCGGATCAGCCTTTCCATTCTTTTCAAAGACACTATCTGAGGGCCCCCATTAGACATCCCTTTCAAGACAACATTCTTTCCCTTTGACTGAAATTTCAGCTCCATAGTTTGCAAATTCAATGTGATCTCACCAAGAGATTGCAGCCATTGTATACCCAACACAACATCTGTATCTCCAATTCCAACCACATAAAAATCATCTTTCACCTCATAATTTCCTAATTGCATAGAAAGGTTAGGAATCTTTCTCGTGCAAGACACGGTAAAACCATCTGCAACCATTACCTTGAAGCCTTCAAATTCTTCAGTCTTCAAACCTCTTTTGGCTACTAATCTGTTGTACCCCAAAATTAAAATTTTTGTTACACTTAGACATTTTGAAGAAATGAGTAAAAGTCTTGTCAAATCTATCAAAAATGTCAAAATTTGGGTGTGCATGTCTTAAATGAGGGGTTAAAATGAGAAATTTCCAAAATTTGACGATCTAGGTCTGCTCAGGGCAACCTAATCTACAAAACCCAGATCTTAGTTTTTCATCCCTACTTTTTAGGAAAACTGCTAAAAATAGTAAGTTTTTTTTGGGTTTTTTGGGTTTCTTTCGAAACGGATATTGGCAAAACTTTCTAAAAATAGAAAGTTTGTCCACTAGGGTCCAAATTGATTTTGATTGGCTCAAAATACTTCCACATCAGGCTGGTGCAGTCAGAATCTCAAAAAGATTAGTTTTGCCCTAGTGAGTCTATTCTGCTTTTTCAGAAGTATTTTAGGAGCTTTGAAGTCATTAATGGAGGCTAGTCGGCTGCCAGGCGTCAGATTCAACACTCAAGCATTGAGCAGAAGTTGAGTTGGTGAGCATGCACGAAGAATGAGGAAAGAAGGCGAAATCTGCCTAAAATTGGCCTAAGTTTGCTTGACATGGGCGCCTCAGGAGAGAATAGGCGCCCATCTTTTTAGGGCATCAAATGAGAAAATTAGGGTTTGAGCTCCCAAGGAAAGTTGTTCAGAATCTACCCAGCTCCGCAATGAATTTGGCAATGCAGTCAACGGATCATCCAGTCACCCGGAATTCGAGGTCAAACTGGGAAGTTTCAAACAGAAGATAGAATGAAAATCATGAAAATGTTTGAAAAGTTTCTAAGTTTGGGAACTTTCAGCGCCCCTGGAGAAGAAGGGCGCCCAAGTCTTTGAGTGTTTAAACAGATGGATTTGCTAGTGAAGCTCCCAGGATGACTTCTTCAGAATCAATTAGGCTTTCCAACAAGATATCTAGTGCATCAAACGGAGTTAATAGTCGCTAGATGCAGCAGGCAGAATACAGGGTCTGACAAGAGTCAAAGTTCAAGGCAGAGAAGAAAACTCCAAAAATGGCTAACTCTGGTGAGTTTGGGTGCCCTGGCTTGCCAGGGGCGCCCAAGCTTTTGGTGCCTTAAATTCAACTTTCTGATAGAATGATCACCAGGAGACCCCTCTCGAAATCTTCTCAGCTTCACAACGAGCACAACCATCAGTCAATCCGATGTCCGGATCACCAGATCAGGCAGGATCATCTGTGGAAAAGGAATTGATGAAGAGAAAAGTTTCTAAGTTTGGTAAACTTGGGCGCCCCTGGTGAAGAAGGGCGCCCAAACTTTTGAGGTTTGAAATGATAAAATTTGCAAATGCAGCGTCTAAGATCACCTCGTTGGTTCCAGTCAGGCTATCTAGTGAAGTAGACAACCAGTCAATCGGATCAGCGTAGCTCCCGGAATCAAGATTTCATCAGAAGATCAAAGGAAAATGAAGAATTTGAAAATAAAAAAATGGCTAACTTTGGACAAAATGGGCGCCCCTGGAGGAAATAGGCTCCCATGAATTCAAAGGTCAAAACGAAGCTTTTTGCCAGAAGTGCCTCCAAGATGATCTCCTTAGAATCAGTCAGGCTACATGATGAATCATCCAGCTCGCTCGTCGGATCAATCTGGAAGCCGAAGATCAAGGTCAAAGAAAGGCTTCAAAATGGAGAAAAGTTTAAAAACCTCAAGAAATGGCTAAGTTTGAGAGAAGTTGGCGCTCTTGGTGAAGAAGGGTGCCCAACTTACCATGCCTTATCAAAATTTTCAAAGTTTCAAAATTGCAAGATGAAAGATAAATGTCCAAATTCATTGAATCAGCTGATTTTAGGGTTTGAGGATTAAAGCAAAAGAAAGCAAACCTATTTCAAACCCTAAGTCTATTTAACATCTCTCTTTGATGCAATTTTCATCATTCTTGCAGGTGGCGTCCCAAAGAGAAAGTGGAGCAGCAAATTGAAGAGATTTTTCAAGATTCAAAAGCTCGGAGTTGCTGATTTTCAAAAATAATTTTCAGACCAACAACATAAGACCTTGCTTTTTTGTGCTTTTTCATTCAGAACATCAATTTTCTGAAGGAGAAGATCAAAGAATTCAATTTTCAGCCTTCTGGGTCTGCTCAACTCGTTTTTTTGAAGAATTTTTTGGAGAAATTCATCAAGTTGCAGCAGCTGCTTTTTATTTGCATGTTAGTGAAATCCTCAGTGCTTTCAAATTTTGATCATCTGGGTCCTCTCAAAACAGTCTTTTGAAGAAAACCCAGATCTCAGATTTTTCAAGAAAATTTCAAATTCTAGGGTTGGCTGCTTTTTCCATCAGCCATCAATGTTTTTTAAATCTGATCAACTAGGTCTATTTCTAATTGTATTATGAACAAAACCTAGGTGCTAGCTTTTTCGGAGAAAAATTGAAGAAATTAGGGTTTGCTGCTTTTTAGTCTAAATTCAAGATTTTCAAAAACGGACGATCTGGGTTGTCTTGCAATGAAATTCTGAGCAAAACCCATATCTCAGAAAAAAAATTCAAAAATTTGTTCGTTTGAAGTCGAAAACCAACATTCTAAAAATAGTAAGTTGCTCAAAACTTGTCTGAACCTAGGCGAGTTTACAGTCATTCTTCAAGATTTTCGAAATGGAGTACACTCCCAATGTTTTCAAGATTGAGTCAGCTCCCTATCATGATTACATCAAAACAGCTGAGACGAACTTGCATCACATCAAGCCGGTGTTTGATCTACGTGCTTTGGAGAGCGCAGGCAACACTACAATCAGAAACTTGGGACACTTTGGACTCCTTGCAGCAGCGTTTATTCCTATATCAGTTTAGAGTCTCGAGTTTGTAATCGCTTGCATCAAGCATTACAATCCGGCTACAAGGGAGATCCAGTCAGTTGATGGCAGATTGATCTGCAGTTTGAAACCTGATATGATTGAGAAACGCTTTTCCACTCCTCGGCTTGAAAGTGTCACTATCTCAAAGGGCGAATGCCAAAGGATGTGGGAAATGCACAAAGACAAGTATAGTAAGAAGATTGCACAGAGGTGGATGAAAGAGAAGCATAAGACTTTGCCTAAGAAGGTCGGGCGAGGGGAGTTCAAAGATGAGATTGCCATCATAATCACCTTGCTCAACAGGGTAACTGGACAAGAAGATGCTACCAAGTTTCAACCCTGGATGTTCTATGCCATACCCCACATCATGAAGAAGACTGAGTTCTATGATTGGGCCACCTTGATCAGTGGTAGCCTCCATCAGCAGATAACAGAATACTTCCAGATTCACGAGTTCCATATGGTTTCCTACCTAGTCTACCTGGTGGCCTTCCAAGGTCAATTAAGAGGGTTGAACATCGAAGGATCTCTGAACATACAACATATCTACAACTATTACCCTCAGTTGGAATTCACAAAGTCATTGCATCATTATAAGAGAGTGAATGAGGCTTTCCTGATTCACACAGTGCGAGACTTGGACAATGAGTTGCATGTTCGTATCTCATCCACTGCCAGGGCAGCGATGGCGGAGTGGGTTGATTGGTTCATACAATTTCCTACTTTCACCTATCTCAGAGTCTATGGCTTTTCAGGTGCTCCACTCATGTTGCCAAGGTACCCGTCAGATGAGGTCGTCTTCATGGAGTTCTTAAGGCAGCCAATGAGGTTGAAGATTTCCTGAGATCAATTGCAAACGGTGAAGATATCTTGAAAAAACGTAACTTTGCTATTGAGGGTATAGATGCACCGAACCGAGACACAGTTTCCTACTTTTTAGCGTATGTCATAGAGATTTAAAGCAGGCTTTTTTCTAGAAGCTTTCTTTCTATTCTTGGAACAATTCTTATCCATTCTTTGAAGAAGAGAAAGAAGATAAATGTAATAGTTGGCGTTTCCCACTTTTCATGTTTTCTTAGGTGTTAGATGTTAGATTTTATTTTCTTTCTAGATTTAGAAATAAAGCTTGCTTGCTAAGCAAGCCCTAGATTGTGAAAACAAGGAGATTTTAGGGTTCCCTACTTTGCTTGTCTATAAATAAGAGCCTTTGCTCATTAGTTTTTTTAACCATGCTAGTGATAACAAAACGCTAAGCCTAAGTGCCTTCTATTTGTTATTCAATGTTGTTCATTTGTGTTTATGATAGTGAATTGTTGAGTCTCTTTTAGCCAACAAGTAGTTATTGTGATTGTTGTCCCCTTTCTGTAAGAACAAGTTTTGCAAGCCTCTTTAGCTGCAAGCTCTTGTTCAAGGCATGTGTTTAGTAGATTTTGTTTCAGAAGTTTGAGAAATAAAATCATGAGCCTCCTTTTCCTTGGTATAACGTCTCAAATTTCTGTTATATGTGTTATGCTTTTGTGATCTTAATTTCAGCTTGCATTGAAGTGTGTAGATGTATGTTGAGAAAGAGTTCTCTTAAGCCTTTGTTAGAGAAATTAACCTTGTTCATTTCTAATTCTCTTGCTTTGTGTATTACTTGAGATATTAGAAACGTCTTTAGCTTAAGTTAGTCGTAGTTGGAATTCTTAAATTAGAAAATCTTAGCTACGACGTTTGTGTTTAATAAACCTTGTGCTCTAGCTGAAAAAAAAGATAGGAAAATTAGTTTTAATTTACTTTCTTTCATACCATTAGCAAGAGGGAGCTTCCCCTCCTAATTTGAAGAGCAATTTATCTGTGCATAGTTGTCCGTTTCAAATACGCATTCCAGAGGTGCGAATTTAAATGCCAACATAATCCTTCATCAATAAAATTATGAGTTGCTCCCGTGTCATTTAGAGCAACAATCCTTTGCGAGCCAACCACTTCATGAACCCAAAGGGATTCATTTTTTTGAAAACTCGATAGTTGTGCTAAAGAACTACCATCTCCAACTTCATCAGGCTTCTCTTGTGGAGCTTCTTCTCCATCACTACTTGCTGATTCGTATTGCTGATTAGACGAATCAGATTCTGATCCATAATCAAAATAGCCCTCCATTTGATGTGCTTTGCCTCTTCCATAGCAACGGTGACTCTTAACCCAAGGTTCATGGCAAGTGTAGCAAACACCATCTTTTCTAAGTTGTTCTCGGAGCTCTTCTGACATCTTTGGCGGAAACTTCTTTGGCAGATTTGAAGAATGTTTTTTATCCTTCTTATGGCTGAAAGGTTTCAAATGAAACTTAGGCCTTGGGGCTGCCAACTCCATGTTCCTCGTTTTCTTGATGGCTTCATCTAAAGTTGGTGGATCAAAGGCTTTGACCCATCCCTTGAAAAGCTCCATTAATCCTTCAAAAAAGAGAACCGCAAGTCTTCTCTCAGTAATGTTAGGCACCATTACTGATAATCTTTGAAAATCAGCCACATAATTTTCTAAAGATCCTTGTTGCTTCAACTGTGCCAATTCTCTAAATCTCAACTCAAGATCCTTGGTATCAAATCTTTCAATCAGCTTGTTGGTAAACTCATCATAGGTGCGGATGAGGTTATGGCCAAGAGTGACCAAACCATGAGTCCACCATTTGTGAGCTACTCCATCCAAGTGCAATGTGGCAAATTTAATTGCATCTCCCTCTGGCATTGGTCTGAGTGAAAGATAGTTATCCAATTTTTGCACCCATGATCTAGCTGTACACTTATTACCACCATCAAAATGTTCCAAAATTATCTTTCCCAAAGCTTGATAAAAATCATTTCTAGGCATCATAGGAGGATGTTGCTCATTCCTTCCACCATTTCTCCTACTCCTTTGATTCATGTATTGATCAAAGGTCCAAGCATCTCTCATATCAGGAGGTTAAGAAGCATATTCCATATAAGCTTGTCGTGCATCATCAACAAAAGGTGTTGCAGCTTCAACTGGTTGTTGCTCTTCCCTTGGAGTGAAAGTAGGGAAAAAAGGTCTAGAGGAGGACCCACTAGAGATTGCAGTATGCTGACCCACAATTCTATCTCTTCTATTCACCTCAGGACTACCATTACTGTTATTCCCATTAACTCCACTACTTTCACCAATTGGATTATTTTGGGGTTGAATAATATTTTGTGCTGCTTGCTGATCCAATTTGGACAATAATCGGGACATCATGTCGATCATCCCGTCAACTTTTTCTCCATTCTTGCCTCCTCATCATAAGCTTGCCTAAGACTTTCTGACATATTTTCAACTGTTTTACCAGTTCCTTCAACTGTTTTTTCAGTACTTTCAACTGTTTTACCAAGATATCTTAAAGCTTCTGAAAATGTGTCTGCCTCTGGAATGGGTGGGAACTGATGCCGAGTTCTGGCCTGACTTCTGGTAAATGGTTTGGTTTCTCTATCACTCATCAGACAACTAACTGCTGAAAGTCACAGGATGGCAGGGTCTTTTGCTCTGATACCACTGAAATATGCTAAACCAATTTTTTGCCACAATATTTTACACAATAACCAACACTTGGCCAATTTAATTAGCGTTAGAGCCAAAACCAAATCTCTATCAAAGCAACTCTAACCAAGAATGCGCCCTAAAACCATTGAAGGAAGAGGGGCGGGCATATGGTCAGAGGATCCCTAGGATCAAATAACCCAACAACTGAAATTGCTTGCAACTGGAAGTGTAAAATAAACTCAACGCCAAGAATGTGCACACAAGATCCCTTTGAAGGCGAGGTGCTAACATATGGTGGAGTAACTATTACAAACTGAAATAACTAGGCGGATAACCAGCCATAGAAAACTCCAACTACTAATTCATCCGTTGTGGCGAGCATCCACTCAAGAGTGGGGATTCACCACTTGACAGTGGGTACAAAGAGAGATTCAAAGTTCAATTCTTCACACTGGCGGTAAACCATCTAGATGTAATTAATGTTTGCTTAGAAAATTACAAGTAATTGCAGCCATAACAAACTAGTTGGATTAGTACTACTAATGCTCAAGCTTACAATCAAGAATTCTGCAAATTACCAGTATTACAATGATAGCAAACAATTCTAATATGTAAAGAAAGAATTCTCTCAATGTTTCAACACTCAAATGCGGAAGTAAAGCCAAAAACATAAAACTAATACAATCTGATATAAAAATCTGAGTTCTGGAAATTCTGATCAGCACACAGAAAAACACCATGAAATGCTCATAACTCCAACAAAATACCTCCAATCGAGATGAAACAAAGTGCAATGACCTTTTGGAGGATAGGCGCCTAAGTCACAATGAAGAAACAACTTCAAGACACCTCAAATCAATTAACACGAATCCCAATGCTCATCATGAAAAGTACGACCCTACTAGAAAATCGATTTTGCAAGATAAAATCCAAAACTTGGAATTAAATTCCAATCTTTTGTGGAAGGGGACGCCTTGAACCTGGAAATGCTTTGCCAAAGTACCCAGAACAATATTTTATTTCATCAAAGAGCTGTATACAAAATATGCTTTCAGCTGTAATGAAACCAGCAACACCAAAACTGTAAAAACTCCAAATTGCATCAACTGTGAAGCTCAATCTGCTAGTCTGATTTGAGAAGCAACAATAATACCAACTAGGTGTTGTCTTGCAAACACGAAATTGGTTGAAATCTAGGAGGTAAGCATCCCTTGAAGAAATATTCACAATGTCATTTTGACAGCATAACGATAGCATAAACAATCGATACGAAATGCTGGAACAAACTGCTCTTTTAAAGAGAAAGAGATGACTCTTCAACTTTCCCACAAGGTACGCCAAAAGCCACACTGGAGACTTTTCAAATTTCTAGACTTTTTAATTCTTCCTCAAGGGTGGCGTCCCATTTCAAGGCAACAAGAAACTTTATTAAAAAATAATAAACTCCTTCATGAAGGCATACCCCCTCAAAGACCCTCTTTTTAAAACAACTTAAAGTTAACTTCCTAGGCCAAGAGGGTCAACGAAGAAATATAACATTAATTGCCTTGTATTAAATAATTGCCATGAAAAACTGCATTTTGGAAACAATACCAAAAATACCAACTGCTCTAGCAAGAATAAGAACAAACTGAAGTATTGCCAACAGGACCACTGCCAAACATAGTATTTACTAAAAATAGTAAACACCAAGAAATGCCACAGAATCTCCAAGCATGGAAACCCTAATTTCACCTCAACGAGCCTACGAGCCTCCGGAATAGGTTGATGAGCAACTGAACTGATTACTGACGAGAAGGGGACATTACAGGAGTTTAGTGATGATTTTAAAATAAAGGCAATTCTATGACTTTCTTATGCAAACAAAGCAAAAGGAAAAACCCTAACAATGGAGATGTATGCAAATTTATGAACAATATGGCGAGTTAGGGTGAAATTAAGAACTTGAGTTTTGCTTGGAAAACTCAATGCACTTCTAAGATGATTGGAGAGCACGAAAATCAGCAAATTATTCACACTGTAAAGTTTTATGGACTCTTGCAAATTCAAATAAATGCTTATGATGGAGAAAATCACTAAAATTTGGTAGATATTAATCAATTCTTACCATTATTGCTCGTCTACACGAACAAAGTGTTTGCAACTAACCATTCTACAATTTTGAATATTAGCCGTCGATCTTTGAATGGTGCAGGTGTGATCAATGGTGGTCATAGCCTTTTGTTTTATTCGAAAATCTTTTTTACTGTAGTTGTGAATGTTGATGTTTACAGCGTCGGAATAATCTTCCAGCCCAGATCGCATGAAGAAGGCAATTAAATTGTAGCCTATCAGCTATTTAATTGATGATAGTGATCTCATGAAATGATACGCCACTTGCTAAATGATGATTAATAATTAATTAATGTGAGGAGGCTCGATTATTTTATGAGGCCAACTTCTTATTTTTGGACGTGATCTTTGAAGAGTCATATACATTCATTGAATGTGATTTAATGGAGAGACACATACTTCTATATAGGCCGACTTGTTTTGAAAAGGCACATTCCTTCATGATGGACGCAATTTTGAAGGGTCACATTATTCTATGCTTGGCCAACTTATTGCTTTGAAGAGATACGTCCTCCATTCATGATGTATATATATTCGATGGAGTTTCATTGTTGAGCATTCATTATATAGTTCGATTATTCTCTAAGTGCGAGTTAGAAGAAGAAGAGCAGATTGCGAATTCTGTAGAAGTCCAGTTTGTAGTTCATCAAGTTCGAGTTCCTCAAGTGCAAGTTGTCTCAAGAGCAGATCATTGTTTTTGGTAGAAGGCTGAGATCTTTATCAGCAGACTGCTTCATTCTGTATCTGTGTTGCATCAGATTGTGGTGCATATATTTGGCCTTCATATTGGCCCATTGTAAAGGAGACAATTATTGTTATCATTCAATATATAAGAGATATATTGTTGTTGGGTTTTTCTCCCTCAAGAGGAGGGTTTTCCCAGGGTATCTGCTGTGTTGTTGTGTTGAATTTTTTGAATTAATTTTCTGTGCTCTAATCTGATCATAAAAATAACAGTGAACACGTTAATAAATTGGGCCAATGAGAATAAACCACATCAAAATCACTTTAGACATCATTGAACAAGGGCCCACCTTGACCACAAGGTCCTCAAATGGAAATAGACGGTGCCATGTGGAATTGACAAGAATAGGTGTCATCATTGTGCACTATCGCATCTTTTCCTTGGCACTTCTTTTATGAACCCACAATGTGAAGAGGGCACACGATTTGATGCTAAGTGGAGCTGACTCAACACTCGGTCACTTTGAAGAGACTCGAAAATATGTTGGGCCCACAACATGTCAGGGACGTGTCACAATTTCGCAATGTCGCATCCATAAGCTTTCACTTTTAATAGAACCTACAATAAACCATTAGCATGCGACACCAATAGGAAGATGCTAGTGAGGGATGATGTGACATAAAGCAAGCTACAAAATAACACCAACCATGACACATGTCGCAAAACCACACCATCACAACTTTGAACTTTTTGGAAAACAAGAACATGTGATGAACTAAGAGCGTGCGATGCAATAAGAATGCGACTTTTGGTGCCAACGAGGATTGAAGTGGGGACCACCAGTCAGGCGCATAACGAAGGCAACTTAAGTGACCTTAAAAGCACATGCGGAAATATTTATAAGTGGTCACTAGGAAAAGGGGGCCATTTGGGTAATGAACATGCAAGCTTCCAAAAGTAACTCAAGTGACCGGGATGTTGGAAATATTGTCATTGATGTCAAAGGTACAAAGACAAGCTTGCTAAAGGAAGATTGGTGGATATTGCCATCATTGACGTCAAGGTAAAATCAATGTTGGAACATATGAATCAGATTAGAGCATCATAAGTTTTAGAATGCAAGACTTAAACAAATCACCATAAAGTTCAAGGTTGCTGGTTCAGAATACATTCAAATTTATTAATGTTTAGATTGAAGTACGCCTCATCTCCAAATGCAGCTATAAGATAAAAGTAAATAAAACTAGAGTTGCTAATTTGTTAACAAGACCATGATGATTCGATTGAGTTCAAATGAAGAAGACTATGCTAAACAGCAGATTTCAATTATATAGAAGGCAGCAATTGTAAGTGTTAACTGCAGCTGTATGAGACCAAAAAATTAAATTAAATAAAAATAGAATAAGACAAAATTGGAATAAAACAAAAATGAATAAAGACAAAAAGAAAAAGAAATCAGCGATTGACTATATAAAGCAGCAATCTTTTAATATAAGAAAAAGAGAATAAGACAAAAATTAGAATAAAACAAGGAGAGCAGCAATAACCAAGTCAGCAACTATTAAGTCTCCAAAAGCAGCGATGAAAAGGTAGTGCTTGGGATAGATAAAAACATCCCACATAAAGACAATCACATAAAACAAAAGAGCACAAAATACACGATTTATTTATGAAGTGATGCGACTTATTTTTGTGAAGTGGTACGGTTCCTTTTAACTATGTAACTTCAGATTTTTCAAAAAGCAAAAAGTAATTATTACATGGAAGGATACGTTTCTTTCTTGGAGAGGTGCGATTATTTTTAAGGAAAATAATAAAAAATAGTTCTTCTTCAAATGGTGCGATTTATTTTTGAAGAGGTACAAACTTCAGATTTCAAATGGTGGAAGAAGTAGATTTTAAATGATGTGATCTTTCACATATAGTTGCAACCTACGAACAACATATATATATGAAACTCATTTTAGATTTGCACAATAGGCGTGTTGTGTGTGAGTTTAATAAATATATATCATCTGAAAAGTGGAGTAGTTGTGGGTGGAATAAATGTTTTGATCTTTAATCACAGCTGGGTGCGTATGGAATATATGATGTATCATTAAAACTCAAGCAGGTATACAATCTGAGAAGCAGATTGTGAATCGAGTAATGGATCTTTATTGAACATTATTTTTAATTAAGAAATAGTAAAATCAGTGTGTGGATGTTGTGGGAGATGAAGTGAGTGTTGTGTAAAGAATAAGAAGATCTATCATACACCAGCAAATTTGTATATGAGAACATAATAGATTAATCAAGAAGATATATTTCAGATTTATGAGCAATCAGTGAAGATCATGTTGCAGATCTGAGTGAAGACATATTGCAGATTTGAGAGCAGAGTTTTATGGCAGATTTGTAATCAACATTATAGCAGATTATTGAAGAGGAGTTAATGCAGACATAGAAGAAGAGATATATGCAGATTTAAGAGGAGATTTGAAGGCAGATTTGTAAAGAATTCTTCATTGCAAATCAAGAGAAGAGTATATGAGCAGATTCTTTTAAAGTATATGCTGGTATAAAAAGAAGATCAAAAGAATTATTTGCAGATTTCATGAAGGAATTGTGAAGCGTAGTTTAGATCAGATTTGAAGAAAGAAATTGTGTAGATGTTGGATCAGATTTGAAAGATAAGTTCAAGAGGAAGATTATTTGAGCAGAATTGTCCATCACCTGTTGAGGAAGCAACAATTGAAGGTGGAACATTATCATTCAAATTATAATCTTTGCTAAGTTGGTGCTTGGCAAGTAGGGGTTGGTGCTCCTTGTAGGTTGGTGCCTACTAAATCAGCATTAGGGGTTGATGCTCCTTGTAGGTTGGTGCCTACTAAATCAGAAATAATGGTTGGTGCTCTTTGTAGGTTGGTGCCTACTAAGCTACATAATTGATTCAAGTAGGTTGGTGCCTACATTCTTTGTGAAAGCATATATAATTCATAAAGTACATTATTTGTACCGTGGTTTTATCCCACAAGGGTTTCCACGTAAAATCTTGGTGTCAACTTGTTCATATTGTGATATTCTTGCATAGTTAATTTGTGTTAGAGTTTGAAGTTGATAAGAATTTTAAGAGGGTAAAAGTTTGTTGATATACTGATTCACCCCCCGCCCCACCCCCTCTCAGTATATCTTTGTGCTCTTCATGGGAATGGGCCAAGAAAGTCACTGTCAAAATAGAACATAAAGCAATGGTCAAAAGCACAAGCCCTAGGGTTTAAGCCTTTAGGGCTTAATACTTAGAAAATTCATGGAATAAACCCTAGGAATTTCAACTTCGTAAGAAAACCCATTCCACATAGTGTATGGCTATAGTCTTAAAGGTATCATAGAGTTGAGTTACACCGAAGAATTAACAAGAAAGCATGCAAAGGGGGAGGATTTCGCTATATGTAAAGTCCACAAGCAGGTGAAAGAGCAGCTAAGGCGTAGTATTATCCAACACTAGGAGAAGAGAAACTAATTTTGATGAAGGATATTTATTTCTCGTGCATTTGAGCAGAGGAGATTTACTTCTCATGCATGTGAGGAAGGGGAGGTTTCCAAAATGAATGTATAACTAACTCAGGTAGAAATAATTGGGCAATGCTACATTTTGAGGAAGTGCTCAAGTAATGTTTATGAGATAGAGTTGCTTGAAGGTATGGGCATAGAAAACTCAAATGTTCTGATTACTGATTTCAAACAGCAGATGCCTGAGAAGGAAGAAGAAATAGAAGATGTTTTAGACTTGAGAATAGTCAGTATTCCGAGAGAAAGTAAGTACATGGAGTACTTGGTCAAGTGGAGAAATAGACCTAGAGGGCTCAATGTGGTTGAATTCACCCAAGGTTGGTTGTTATGGCTATACCTTGCAAGATTTTAGCTCTCAGTGAGCAGGGACTTATGTTTTCAGTTATATGAGGAGTATGATGCAAGATCATCTTGAAACTAGGGCAATAGGTGTCCACAAGAAAAATTAAACTTTTCTTTTTTATTTTCTGAATTTTGGAAGCATTCACATAAAGGACAAGAGAATGTGAAATGGTGGATAATTCAGAAAGTCAAGGGTCAGGGTAAACCTATCGATTCATTGGTTTTCTAATGATTGTTATAATATTAATTGAATTGAAAACTCAGAAAGGGGTTGGAAAAAAAGTCAGTGCAGATTTTGTAAAAAAAAGATTTTAGTGAGTGACAAGTTTTTAAAAGCCTGTAATAAGTTTTCAAATCTGTGTTGTTGCTCATGGTTTGTTATATGTTTTAAATTTGAATTAAAACCATAGAGTTTTGTGTCTTCATAGTGCATCAGGGATATATGTATGAAATCTAGGTTTTGGATGCAAGGACAAGGCCACCATTAATTTGGCTCCCTGCCCCTGACTGAATCATTCTTGGACATCAATATAATGTTTTTAATTTATTTATCTAACACAATAACTGTAATTTTTGGTCATCCATTTCCATTGTTTGTTGTGATTTACTTGTTTCTTTCTTCTTCTCCATTGTAGCTTAAAGCCCAATTTCATGATCAACCAGTTCTACTAGTTGATGGACACCCATCACATACGAAAACATAATTTAAAACTTTCTCCAGTGAGGAAATCGCTTGGACTTGCCAGATGCCCTTTATAAGTGAAGTAAAATACATTATTTCTGCTCAAAAAAACATGAGAGATTGTAGGGTGATTTAAATCTGAAATGCTAGCGATACCGTATCTATAGGACATTAACAAAATTAGTAGGAACATGGCACAATATGTTGTAATAATGCCTTCTTTTTTTTCTGTCAAGTAAGATATTTAATTAGTTCTACCTGCCCAAGCATGCATGAAAAACGATATGCCTCTTTAGTTTTTGCTTCAGCAAGAATAAATTGTAGAAATAGGGTTTAAGGCAAAGTAATGCTTAAATTTCTCAATCTCATGATATCTTGCATCTGTTCCCAAGGGGTTTTCTTGGGCAGCTGCTATTAGAAGAATTTTTGAAAATGTGTTTGGAATGATGTCTTCTAAGTTATATATCTATCTCTCTCTATATATATATATATGTGTGTGTGTGTGCTTAACAGGTTTGTAGTATGAAGGAGCATTTACAGTTCAACATCAAATAGTGTATAATTTCTTGTTTTCAATTCATTTATAAAATGTTTAATTTTGCACTTGTTTGGCATACATTTGCAGGATTCCTCTATATTACCATATAAAGCTTGCAATTCTTATTTGGTTACAACTTCCGTCTACTAATGTAAGTTCTTTGCACTTCCTAATCTTTTCTTTTCATTAATGTTTTGTTCTTCTATATTAACATTCTTGTGCCTCATCTTAAGTCTTGGATTAGTATCACATATTAGTGTGAGAAAAGTTATAGATTATGCTCGATTCACTACAATGCTAATTTGGTATATACTAGGACTGTGCAAATTTCAGTTATAAATTCATGAAATTGTAACATTGTTTACACATCCTATTAGGTTAATAATCATCAAGTAATCTTTCTTCCTTTTAAGGTAAATGTACTTGTTCATATTATTCCTTGTAAGGTAAATGGACTTGGCAGGAACATTTAACATTCATTATGAGAATCCTGTTAGGAGTTAGGTTCAGTAATTTATTTCTATAAGTAAGTCTCTTATATCCATTCAAACAGTTTAAGGCTCCTTGGGCATGTTGTTGATACCGTAGTTCTACTACTTATAGAGTACTTGGTGTGAGTTTTTCTGAACCATGAGTTTTTCAAATGTTTATTGATTGAGTTTTCTGTAAGTTTTTGGTGAGTTGTACATTCAAACCTTTGCAAGTATTAGTGAGCACTTAGCAATTCCAAGGCAAAACTTGGGCTGCGCTTAAAAATTAAACCTAATCATGTGATCAGAGACTAAAATGGCAGTAAAACGACTTAAAACTGTGTCCATTCATCAACTCTGTTAACTGATATCATCAAATTGCATGCCTATGATAGTTTTAAATGGCAGAGCATGGACTCACATGGTTAGTGACTTTCTTGCTGGCAGAAACATGAAAATCATGTGACTAGCAGAACTATGTTGCCATCAGACAGGGAATCATGTAATTAGGGTTTTATTCCCCAAAAACAATAGTGAAATCATGTGACTAAGTGCCTGTTCGCTGGAAATCAAAATGGAATTGCACCCATAATAGAATGCAGATAGTTTGAAGGGTTTCAAATAGCAAGGCAGGTCAAATCAGTACCTAAAACACAATTGAGTGATGGAAGGAAAGTCATCAGCAAACAAATTAATTAATTAAGTAGTTTTTAAGTTGAGTCTTGCTGTGTCAAACTTTTTGGGTCTACTGAGTCTGAGTCGAGTCCAAGTATGCAAAGTGTAGTTTTTTTTTTATGATCAGATGTGAATAAGCAGATTTTTATTTAAATTCAAACAAATAGACACAGCATATACCCTGGGAAAACCCTCCACTTGAGGGAGAAAAACCCAGCAACAATATATCACTTATATATTGAATATGAAACAATAATCTTCTTTACAATGAGGCCGATTATGACGCCAAACAACAGCACCAAAACTTGATGCAATCACAGAATAATATATAACTCCTTGCTTGTAATGAGCCTTGCTCAAACTGACCACAATTTGCCCTTAAATTTCTACTTGTAATTTTGTCAAACAATTCACATGCAATCATGTAACTTGCTGGTCTGAGTGTTTTAGTCTGATATAAATGTTTTTCCAATGATATCCAATGCATATACTACTTGCAAAAGACTTCTATGATGATTAGGCAAGGTCCTAGATACAATGCAGATTTCTTTTTGTATTTTCAAATGCAATAGATGAGATTTCATGAACTAAATATGCAGCTACAGCTTATAGACATTATGTCAAACACTTTGTATGCATTCTATGGCAGCAAGTAAGCAACTACAGCATGTAAGCATAAATACAAACACTTGTCCAACAAGCTGATCATGAAATAAGAGCACCTACAGCCAAGGGCATTTGGACAAACAATTGGCATGCATCTTACTAGTTCAAATAAAAATGCATTGACAACATTACAAATGACCAGCAACTTGTAACTCTTATTTGATGATTGATACAATGCTCCACTAGATTAGCCAAGACTCTTGGCTCATGAAGTTACAATTATATGATATGCTGGGATGAACATGCACTTCTACAGCTGCAACTACAAACTATGCTTGAATAATAAAATGATAGATTTATTGCAATGGAACTTGATGGAAAGGTGGCGCCCTTGATGCTGGATGGAATAGCAATCAACTCCCACTTGAATGGCTGCCTCAATGAATCACAAACAAGCTTCTTCCAAAATCACCCCTGTTCAGATCTGATATAGAAAATAAAATAATATGCAGCCTTTCCCAGCAGTCTCATGCCTCCAACATGATCACCATGGTCCACGGATGAGGGCGCACCAAGCCAATAAATTTTCTGATGCAAATTGGGACTCCTACAAGCAAAGTCATCCCTCCTAGTGGCGCCTTCCCTTGACTGAAATAATCTGATTTTTATATCAGAACTTCACCTGTTAAATCTGCACTTCTAAACCCAAATACATGAAGAAAAATCGATGCCAAGAGTTGTAGCAATGAACTCCAAATGAAGAAGTCGATGGCTGGTATGAAGTCTGAAGACA
Organism: Sequoia sempervirens; assembly: GCA_007258455.2. Classification (NCBI taxonomy): domain Eukaryota; kingdom Viridiplantae; phylum Streptophyta; class Pinopsida; order Cupressales; family Cupressaceae; genus Sequoia; species Sequoia sempervirens. Next base: position 226,569,961 of record VDFB02000008.1, on the reverse strand, counting down.
AAATCTGAGAATGCCGAAAACACCAATCTGAATATTTCTCCCAAATCAAAATGTCATCAAAAGCTCCTCCAATTGGTGTAGAAAAAATTGGCCTTAGGCCACGAATTTTGCTCAATGAAAGAATTGAAGTATTCTTTCCCACAACTGCAATAATTCAGGTGATATTCCACACCCTCAAAATTGCTATCAATAGGAAGTTTTTGTTTCCTATGATAAGAAGCAATCTGCAGAAACCCTAGGCTCCACAAGATGAATTGACAATCAACAACATCATCAAATCTGCTTGCCAAGAAATGAGCCCTCAATGTCTATTTATTCTTTTTCTCCACTTTCTCCAGAAGCTTCTAGAATATTATTTTATTTTTGTATTAAGTGACTTAATGATATATTATTTTATTCAAGTCACTTTATTAAATTAATTAAATATAAAGTTACCTTTTAATGTTTATTTATTTGATAACTTTATAAATAATTAACTTAATACCACTTTTAAATTTAATTAAAATAATTAATTAGTCATCCTTTTGAAAAAACATTATTTTGGACAACTTAATTAATTAAAATAAATTAAATCAAACTACCTCCAAAATGGGGACATTACATTGCTAATGTTAATATCAATCTCTCTTAGTGATGAACTCGGCCTCCTTCAAGACTTCGATCTGCACTTGATAAACTCGCACTTGCATAAACTCGAACTTATGAATGGATGAATATAATGAATGAATAATGAACAATAGCCATCTCTATTATATACATGAAGGAGAGAGAGATCGCGTCTCTTCAAGACAAGAAGTTGGCCTCAATGAAATGTTGTGTCTCCATAAAAGGTGGCGGATGAGAAAAGTCAGCATCAAGTAAAATAATTAAATATTAATTAACAATAATTAAATATTATATGTTTCCAAGTGAAGGGCCCCTTCACATTCATATTGGCTTCAATAAATTGAATAGCCGATAAGGCTATATTCAATTTATCTCTTCATAAGTCATGGCTGGAAGTGACACACGATGCTGCTAACACCAACACTCCCTCTCAGCTAGGGAGGAAGTCTTCCAGCTAACCAATGTCATGGAGTCTCTCAACATGACATCCACAATGGCTACACCCATATGTGGAAAGAGCTCATCACGGAGTCACTCAATGTGATATTGTCCATCATGGCTACTCCCATGTATGAAAGGAACAAGTGCACAAGTTCCCATCACGGAGTCACTCAATGTGATGTCATCATCTCATCATGACGTCCACCATGGCTACTCCCAGAGGGTGGATAAACACAAGTACAAGGAATTCATCACAGAGTCTCTCAACGTGATGTCATGGAGTCACTCAACATGACATCCACCATGGCTACTCCCAGAGGGTGGAAACAAGGGCTTTCACCTCAAATTTCTCTCACAGAGAAAGATGCATTAGACAAGGGCTCACACCTCAAATTTCTCTCATAGAGAAAAATGCATTAAACAAGGGCTTACACCTCAAATTTCTCTCACAGAGAAAAATGCATTAAAGCAAATCACAGAAGATCACTGAAGCCGAGTCTCCCTTTTAGCTAGGGCTTCATTCTCCACAATTCTAAGCTTCTCTCGAAAGTACACAAACTTTACTCTGGAGAGAGGCTTGGTGAGAATATCGGCCGTCTGCTCATCAGTGCTAATGTACTTCAACTGGATAGCTTTCCTCAATACCATATCTCTGATATAGTGGTATTTGATCTCAACATGTTTTGTTCTGTTATGAAACACTGGATTGACAGAAAGCTTCACACAGCTTTGATTATCACAATGAATGACAGTTGGCTCCAATGATTGTCCAAACAATCCTGCAAGGAGCTTCCGAAGCCACACTGCTGCTCGAGCTACCACACATGCTGCAATATACTCGGCCTCTGCGGTGCTCAGTGCCACTGAAGACTGCTTCCTGCTACACCAGGAGATCATCGCAGACCCCAAACTGAAACAACATCTAGAGGTGCTCTTCCGATCAGCAACACACCCTACCCAATCAGAATCAGAATATCCATGCAGCTTCAAGTCCACACCAGAAGAATATCTCAAGCCATACCCAACTGTGCCACGCAAGTATCTTAGGATATGCTTTGCTACAACTAGGTGTATCTGCCTTGGTTCACACATGAACTGACTAAGTGCACTCACTGCATAGCAAATATCTGGTCTAGTATTGACTAGATACATCAATGATCCAATCAATTGCCTGTACATAGTAGGATCCACCAGATTTGAACTAGCTGCAGCCTCTTTTAACTTCTGAAAATTGGTTTCCATAGGTGTAGACATGGATTTGCAATCCATCATACCAAATCTCTTCAAGATGTCTATTGTATACTTCCCTTGTAGAATGATCTCATTAGGCCTTTGCCATACTTCTAAACCAAGGAAGTAATGCATGTACTTAAGATCCTTCATTTCAAATTCAGAAGCCAACTCCTTCTTGCATTTGATAATGAGGTGTTCTTCTCCAGTAAGAAATAGATCATCAACATAGAGAACCAAGATCAAAGCCTCACCATTAATTACCTTGAAGTACAGGTTTGAATCAACATCATTCTTGGAGAAGCCCAAGCTCAATAGGTATCGATCAATCCTCTCATACCAAGCACGAGGAGCTTGCTTAAGGCCATACAAAGCCTTCTTCCATCTGCAAACATGAGACTCCTTCCCATGAACCTCAAATCCATCAGGTTGCTCGATGTATACCTCTTCTTCAATTACACCATTTAGAAATGTCATCTTCACGTCCATCTGATGTAACTTCCATCCTTTAGCTGCTGCAATAGCAATGATAGTCCTGATGGAGGTATAACGAGCAACTGGAGAAAATGTTTCCTCATAGTCTATTCCCTCTTTCTGAGAGAACCCCCTAGCCACAAATCTAGCCTTGTACTTCTCAATGCTTCCATCAGCCGCATGCTTGATCTTGAAAAGCCACTTAGAAGATACAATAGATTTCCCTTCTGGTCTAGGTACTATATCCCAAACATCATTCTTGAGGATAGATTGATATTCTTCAACCATAGTATCTCTCCATACTTGCTGACTTGAAGCTTCCTCAACACTGGAAGGCTCAAATTCAATCATTTGACTCATCAATGCAACATAGCTTGAAAACTTCTGAGGTCTTTTGCTATCTCTGAATGTTCCTCTAGGGGCTGCAAACTTTTCTGCCTCCTGCATTGTTTGCCTAGCCCATAGAGGTCTCTTTCGACCAATAACAATGTCTCTAGGCCCATCAGTAGGTTCCAAAGGCTCAATTGGATCACCATCTTCTTCTGGTTCAAAAGACTTCCTCTAAATCTCAGGAGTATGGTCAACTTCCATGTCCTGAGGAGTCTCATGGTCTTCATTATCTATCTCCATGAGAGAGCCTTTAGATCTCTTGAATGCAACATCCTCTTCAAATGTAACATCCCTACTGATCTCTATCAGTTTTTGATCTAGAATGTAAATCCTGTAGGCTTTTAAAAACTCACTGTAGCCCACAAATATTCCCTTCTTGCCAGATGGTTCCAATTTAGTCCTTTTATCTTTAGGCACATGAACATACACAGGACAACCAAATATTCTCAAATGGCTGACTTTAGGCTTCACACCTGTGAAAGCTTCTTTAGGAGTCATGTTCTCCAAGATACGATGAGGGCTCCGATTCTAAACATACACAGCTGTCCTAGATGCCTCGGCCCAAAGGAAGGTTTGCAGATCTTGATCATGAATCATGGCTTTAGCTGCTTCTATAATAGATCTGTTCTTCCTTTCTGCTACACCGTTTTGTTGTGGATTGTAAGGGACACAAAACTCCCTCTTAATCCCTGCCTCAACACAAAAGTTACGAAAGCTTCCAGAGATGTATTCTCCTCCGTTGTTAGATCTCAGAACTTTAATCCTCTTCCCAGACAAGTTCTCTACTTGAGCTTTAAATTCTTTGAATCTCTCAAGTACTTCCTCAGATTCTTTAGTCTTTAAGAAATAAATCCAAGTCTTTCTAGAGTAGTCATCAATGAAAATTACATAATACAAGAAACCACTCAAAGAAGCAACAGACATTGGACTACACAAATCAAAATGAACAAGATCTAGAATGCATTTAGATCTACTTTCACTACTATGAAAAGGTCCTTTAGTATTCTTACCCAAAGCGCATCCTTGACAAGTACCTTCATGCTCTTGGCTGAGTTTAGGAATGCCAGTGACCATCTTCTCCATGGTTGGAAGTGCTCTAAAGTGAAGGTGAGCAAGTCTTCTATGCCAAAGCTCACACGAACTTGATGAATCATGCAACAAAGCCTGTAGTGGACAAGTGCAAAGTCTGTAGAGACATTCTTGCCGAACACCAATCACTCGGGCTGACTTGATGCTAGAGTTCTTCGGCCATGCAAGAAATTTTCCTTCGGAGAATGCAACTTGATATCCCTTGTCCTCCAAGGTTGAAATTGAGACAAGGTTCTGCTTGATGCCTAGTACAAATAGAACATCACTCAACTGAAGAGAGATGTCGGAATCTAAGTGAAGAGAGGAGGTTCCAACACCTTTCACGGAATAACATGCATCATCTCCAATTATGACTTGAACACTTGTATCTCTCTCCACCAAATCTAAAAGATGTTCTCTAAATCTAGTAATGTGACGGGAGGCACCACTATCAATCAACCAAGTGTTGCTATCTGTAGGAACATTGCTTGATAAAGCAAAATAGAATAGGAAACCACTTGAATCCTTCTGAGGAGAGATCTTGCCCACATCCGCAACTGAAGCATGTTGTTTAGGTCTAGTTGGACAATCTTTTGCACAGTAACGAAACTTGTCACACCTGAAGCACTATATGTGAGAAAGATCCTTCTTCTTCTTAGATGCAAGAGCACCATCCGATCTTCTATCTCTGTTCCTCTTCAAGTTTCCTTTCTTCCCTTCTCTTCCTTTCTTCTTAGAAGATTGAGTAGCAAGTACATGAATCTCTTCATTTGTAGAACTTTGCCCATTGCCTCTTGCTACTAATCTTGATTCTTCTTGAATGCAATCTGCCCTCAAGCGATCAAACTTAGGTAGCTTTGGTCTCCCACCAATGCCTTGGATAAATGGCTCCCAAGATTGAGGAAGACCATTAAGCGCCAACATAACCAAATCTTTATCATCAACCATATGCCCAATGGTGGAAAGTTGATCTCTCAATTCGGTGATCTTCATGAAGAATGAGATGACGGAATCTCCTTTCGCCATCTTGATATGATGAAGTTGTTGCCTCAATGCAAGAGCTTTGCTTGTATTATTGATCTCATACATTTCCTCCAAGCTCTTGAACATTTCTCTTGCTGTCTTCAACTTGGAGATAATCAGCACAAGGTGGTCTTTCACATAATCAACCAAAATCTTCTTCGCCTTAGTGCCATTCTTCTTCCATTGTGACTTCTTGTTTTCATCGGAAGGTTCGGGAACTTTGCTCTCCACAAACTCAGCAATCTCATTTTCTTCAATGCAAGCATTACTCTAAACTTCCAAGAGGTGAAGTTGGAAGCACCTTCAAGTCTATCTTCAATCTTGAGCCCATTCACCATTTTTGACGATAAGATAGACACAAGAAGATGATAACAAGAATGGAAGATAACGCTGCTTATATAAATCTGATCATGATCTTGTTTAAACCCGCTCTGATACCATGTTAGTTTTTTTTTTTTATGATCAGATGTGAATAAGCAGATTTTAATTCAAATTCAAACAAATAGACACATCATATACCCTGGGAAAACCCCCCACTTGAGGGAGAAAAACCCAGCAACAATATATCACTTATATATTGAATATGAAACAATAATCTTCTTTACAATGAGGCCAAACAACAGCACCAAAACTTGATGCAATCACAGAATAATATATAACTCCTTGCTGATGTCAATATCAATCTCTCTTAGTGATGAACTCGGCCTCCTTCAAGACTTCGATCTGCACTTGATAAACTTGCACTTGCATAAACTCGAACTTATGAATGGATGAATATGATGAATGAATAATGAACAATAGCCATCTCTATTATATACATGAAGGAGAGAGAGATCACGTCTCTTCAAGACAAGAAGTCGGCCTCAATGAAATGTTGTGTCTCCATAAAAGGTGGCGGATGAGAGAAGTCGGCCTCAAGTAAAATAATTAAATATTATATGTTTCCAAGTGAAGCGCCTCTTCACATTCATATTGGCTTCAATAAATTAAATAGCCGATAAGGCTATATTCAATTTATCTCTTCATAAGTCGTGGCTGGAAGTGACGCACGACGCTGCTAACACCAACACAAAGTATGGTCAATACAATTACAATTCTCTATTTGAGGTCCTTAGAGGTTAATTTGCACACTTTGATGAGATTAATCAAAAAATTGGCTCACTAGCCTAACTCTAGGATGCCTAACGATGAAGTACTTATATGACAAGCGTAGGGTGTCAACATCATCTATGGTTATCTTTAAGAGGGCATTCAAATTTCAATGATAATAGCAGCAAGAACAGAGGACCTGACAAATTTCACTTAACAGAAACAATAGAAGCAATTTAAGTGGCTAATGTTTCTCCCACCTAACATAAGAGGTTTTACACAGTAGCCAATTCCAGTTGATAGTCTAGGTGGAATCTAAAATCACATCGTGGCAAATCAAATTGTCAGAAAGTTGTGCAGGCTCTCTCCCTGCTTATCTTACCATGACAGTACACAATAAATTGTGAAAAGTCTTCTATAACATGGACAAACTTCAGTTAATTATTGTTACTTTTATCTTTTTAGCTTGGAAGCATTAGCTTAGTGGATGCTCTATGTTTACTGCTTAACTCAATATGCTTTGAATATAACAAAGTAAATAGGATAGATGGATACCAATAACTATACGAAATTCATCAGTATTTGCATAAAGATATCATAATGTATTTCATTCATATGCACTTATACAACTGCAGTTTAGGAAATGCTCATAACATGCGGTCCCTTTTGACAAGTACAATAAGAGTAGATAAACTAGCTGACAGTTGCTTAGAACTTCCAACCATTGGCAACTACCAAGAGTAACCACATACAATCCACAAAGAGAAACTAATCTTGCTGACTACACTCTAAGATATTCTCCTGTTGGTTGTACCTTATATGCTATTATGCTCTTCAACCACATTCAATATTTTTTTCACTTAGGAAATTTGTATACTTCAATTTCTTTGTATGTACCTTATCATCAATTTTATTGGAAAGTTGGGAGTATTTGCAGTTTCTGGAATGGAACTGATTTAAAAGCAATACTTTTAACAGTGAAATAAATGTCAAAACACCACTTGTTTAATATCTATAAATATGTTTGTTATGAGAGCTCATGAGTCATTTTCATTGTCTTTTGAAATGGTATTATGTTGTTTTAGCAAACTATCAAATGCCACAATTCACTTTAAGTGAACCGATTCTAGGATCTGGTGAAGTATTATATTTGAAGATAATTGAGTAGACCCAGAAACAACTTTCAAAGGTGAATACTTGTTTCCAAGAATAACCAGTGAATTTATTGACAAACTATGTACACAAAACTTCTGGAAGCAACACATTCCCAGATACCTGTGCTTTTCAGTATATCCTCGCCTCTCAGCATTTTACCATGGAGCCAAATGCAGGTGTTTTCTATTTTGATATATTTTGGTGCTATATGATCTTGTTTTTCATGCTACTGCTAATAAAATTTAATTAAAAGAGGGCATTCGAGGAACTATGATGCAAGAGCATTTAGTGGTGTAGGAGCAATCTTGCATCGCCCAAAAAATGTTTTTCCTTTTTCTCTTTAGTTGTTTTGAGTCCCATGATGGCACTTAAGGGGTGTAAGACAGTCAAAAGTCAGAAAAGGTAAAAAACGCTCACTATTTTTTAGAAAGTCGGCCTAAACGGGGTCATATGGACTTGAAATTTTATCCCAAGGAACGAAATTGAAAAAATTATTTGATGGTAGAAGAATCATTTCAATAACTTATACCATTTGGGATATTAAAGTTTGCGTCTCGAGAAATTTCTCCAATACAACCTCAAACTCAAATTTTAAACCCTTAGAAACCTCAAAAAAGCTCAAAAAATGATCTTCAGATGATTTTGGTGTTGTAGATTTCTTCGAAAGCTTTCCAATGATATATTATAATAGCAAATCAGACACCCAAGTCAAAAGTTATGGCTCTAGGAAGTGGTTCCACCAAAAAATGAATTTCAATAAAATATCTTCTTAGGCGAGAAATTGAACAGCTAGACTTTTGGCGTAAAAACAAAAAGGGAGGTTACACTTTCTAGAACATTCTAAGGTGGTTATTGGTGTCAAATAAAGGGTTGAATGGAGGTTACAAGAGGTGGCTTCATTAGTGCAGATTGTGGCTTCGAATAATATCTTTTTAGAGAGTTGATTTTATTTGTAATGAATCAAGCCCATGTGGTTGTAGCATTGTAATTTCCAAATTTGTAATTTCATTTTTTGAAAGTAATCGAAAGTGGGTTGTTTACTATGCTGCATTTTCTATGTTGATATTTGTTGTTTTGTTCTATGTGGGTGTCGGGTGGAGTAGCCCCCTCATTAAGTGGTATTAGAGCAAGAGTTCTTGAACGCGTAAACAGATTGTCAAACGTGAGGCAGTTTGCACTAGGACTTGTGGTTGTGGGTTTTTGAGAAAAGTGATCAAAATGCCTCCGTGAAGAAATCGTGGCGGTGGAAGGAATATTGTTGTACCAAAAGAGGGTTTTAGAGCCTTGCAGAGACAAGTTTAAGCACTACAAGAGGTGCTGCGTAGAGAGTTTGAGCCGAGAAGAGGAGATGAAAGTGAAGAACAGTTCAAACAAGAACAAGATGTAGTAGATCCTAAGCAAGTCAGATTATTTAAGGCCATCTCCACGATTGGAAAACGGCTAAGGATTGATTTTTCTACATTTTTTGGAAATCTTAACCCATAAGGGATGATTGATTGGATCAATGATATGGAGGAGTACTTTGAGTATGAGGAGGTGGAAGATCCTGAGAGGGTCAAATTTGCGAAAACCAAGCTAAAAGGTCATGCCAATATTTGGCGGAAGTACAGTTAGAAAGAAATAGAAGAGGGAAAGAAAAAATAACAAGATGGGATCGGATGGTAGAAAAGCTAAAGAGACAATTCATTCATATTGATTATGAGTTAGAGTTGTTGAAAATGATGCAAGGTTTGAAGCAGGCAGGTAGGTCTATCAAAAAGTATACGAAAGAGTTTTACAGGGTCATGATCAGAATAGGCCATTCTGAGGCCAACAAGGAAAGGGTAGCCCATTATATAAATGGGTTGAAGCCAAGCATTCAAGAGGAGCTAAGTTTGGTTAGGATGACTACTCTTGAAGATTCTTATCAATTTTCCCTAAAGGTAGAAGAGAAGTTGAACAAAAGATTTGAAAGCAAGCAAAGAGGAAGAGGTTGTGGTGGAAGGACTAGTGAAAGATCATATGGAGGACAAAATGAAGACCAAAAGAAGAAGGAAGAAACTAGCAATAGTCAAAATCATAAAGGAGATAATTCCTACTACCCTCGTGAGAAAAATAATGGTGACCAAAGAGGAAGAGGAAGGTTTGGACGAAGCCTTGGAAGAGGAGGCTTTTGTGGAACTTGTTTCCAATGTGGAGGACATTGAACATATGAGTGTCCACATCATCAAGGAAGGACAAGTAGAAGACCTAGGAGAAATGCATGAGTTACATGTGTAGATGAAGATGTTGAATTTGAGCATTTTGAAGATGTAGAAAGAGAAGTTCTTGTCACAAGGAGGATCTTGCTAAATGAGGAGAAAGCACTAGTTCAGAGGAAGATTTATTTCGCACAAGGTGCAAATGTGAAGGTAAATTTTGTAATGTCATTATTGATAGTGATAGCACTTATAATCTTGTTTCAGAGGAGATAGTTAACAAATTGTAGTTGGAGAGGAGACTTCCACATCTATATCTGATTGCATGGCTACATAAGGACCATAGAGCTTTGGTAAATGAGCAATGTTTAGTAAAGGTCAAGATTGGAAATTACCATGGTGAACTACTATGTGACATCATGCCTATGGATTCTTGTCATATGTTATTGGGGAGGTCGTGGCAATTTGATTGACGTGCAGTACATGATGGACATGCTAACACTTATTCCCTAACAAAGGATGGAGTTTGCCACAAGTTGAAGCCTCTGAAGGAAGTGGAAGAAAAGGTATGTAGTAGTGCCATAATTTGTTTAGTTGATGGTAGAAATCTTTTGGATGGTATGAAGCACGAGCATATGTTATCCATTGATTCCTAGAGTTAATAAAGAAGAAGGTGAAGATATACTAGTAGAAGTCTCATATCTATTAGAGGATTTTCATGACATTGTGTTAGATAATGTAATTGAGGGTTTGCCACCAATGAGGAAGATTAGTCACCAGATGGATTTAATACCAATAGCCAGTTTGCCAAATAAGGCAGCCCATAGAATGACTCCTGCAGAGAATGAGGAGCTGAATAGAAAATTTCAAGAGCTATTGAAGAAAGGATTGATTCAAGAGAGTTTGAGTCCATGTGCGGTACTTGCAGTACTAGCACCAAAGAAATATGGAGAATGGAGAATGTGTACAGATTCTCAAGCCATTAACAAGATTACAATCAAATATAGATTTCCATTGCCAAGGATGGATGACTTTATGGATTGTTTGAGTGGAGCCAAGTACTTCATGAAGATTGACCTGAAGAGTGGATATCATCAGATTCGTATTAGAGAAGGAGATGAGTGGAAGACAACCTTTAAGACTAAAGAGGACTTGTACGAGTGGTTATTCATGCCATTTGGGCTGACCAATGCATCGAGCACATTTATGTGGCTTATGAATAAGGTATTGAAAGAATTTTTAGGAAAAATTGTTGTTTATTTGGATGACATTTTGATTGTTAGTAAGACATTAGAGGAGCACCTGATGCATATCCGAAGAGTTTTTGAGAAACTAAAGGAGGAGAAGTTGATTAATTTGAAGAAACACAATTTTGTGAAGAAAGAGTTGGTGTATTTGGGATTTATTATCTCAACTGAGGGTCTTAAAATCAATCCAAAAAAAGTGAGGGCTATCATTGAATGGCCTACACTGGGGAGTGTTACAGAGGTAAGATCATTTCATGGTCTAGTAAGTTTTCACAGAAAATTTATTAGGAATTTTAGTAGTATTTGTGCATCCCTAACTGAAACAATGAGAGGGGATAGAAAGGAGTTTAAGTGGACTACAAGAGCAACCAAGAGTTTTGATATGTTGAAGAAGAAAGTCATAGAGAAACTTGTTTTGGAACTTTTAGATTTCAATAAGGTCTTTTAGGTAGATTGTGATGCTAGTGGCAGTGCCATAAGAGCTGATTTGAGTCAAGAAGGGAAGCCCGTTGCCTATTTTAGTGAGAATTTGAATGATGCTAAAAATAAATATTTTGCCTATGATCAAGAGTTTTATACTATAGTTTAGGCTTGAAGAAATGGAGACATTGTTTGTTGCCAAAAGAGTTTGTTTTATATATTGATCATCAGGCTTTGTAGTATCTTAATAGTCAAGGAAAGTTAAATCAAAGGCACTTAAAATGGGTTGAGTTTTTGGAGAGTTATACTTTTGTTTTGAAGCACAAGAGTGAAAGATCAAACAGAGTTGTAGATGCCTTAAGTAGAAGGAAAAATTTGTTGATAGAGATGAGAATAGAGGTTGTTGGGTTCATTGAACTCAAGAGTTTGTATCTTGAAGATCTAGCCTTTGTAGAGGCCTGGAAGACTTGTTTGGAACATGTTACTTTTGATAGGACAAAATGGTTGGATTTCATAATCCAAGATGGGATGTTGTTTAGAGGAAGCCAGTTGTGCATTCTGAGGAGTTCTATGAGAGAGAACCTGATTAGGGAGAAGCATAGTGGTAGATTGGCTAGACACCTTGGTCGAGAAAAGACCATTTCTCTTGTTAGTGAAAATTATTATTGGCCATGATTATAGCAGGATGTGAGGAAGTTTGCACAAAGTTGTAGAATATGTTGGATGGCGAAAAGGGTAAGTCAAAATATTGGGCTATATAAGCCATTGCCTATACCAGAGAGGCCCATGGGAAGATATTAGCTTGGACTTTGTTCTTGGCTTACCAAGGACACAAAGAGGACATGATTCAATATTTTTTGGTGGTTGATAGATTTTCCAAGATGGCATATTTCATTCCGTGTCATAAGACTAGTGATGTTCACATTGTTGAGTTGTTTTTCAGAGAGGTGGTGAGACTACATGGTCTACCAAAGAGTTTAGTTTCAGACAAAGATACCAAATTTGTTGGTTATTTCCGGAGGACATTATGAAAGAAGTCGAAGACAGATTTGAAGTTTAGTTATGCACACCATCCAAAGACTGATGGACAAACAAAGGTGGTGAATAGGAGTTTGGGAAACCTGCTGAGATGCTTAGTAGGAGATAAGCCCAAGGGATGGGATTTGATTTTACCACAAGAATAATTTGCTTACAACAGTTCTTTCAACAAGAGCACCGGTGAATCCCCATTCTCGATTGTATATGGGACAAAGGGGAAAAGAGTAGTGCTAAGGTTGAAGATTTTGCAAAGCACTTGAAGAACTTACTTGAAGAGGTAAGAAATCACATCAATAAGATGAATTCTTAGTACAAAGCTAAGGCAGATTAGAAGTGGAGATTTAAGGAATTTCAGATTTGAGATGAATTCATGGTTCACCTGAGGAAAGAAAGGTTCCCAATGGGAATGTATAACAAGTTGAAAATGAAGAAATTTGGGCCATGCAAGATCCTGAAGAAGCATGATTCAGGAAATGCTTATGAGGTAAAGTTGCCGAGTGGGATAAACATCTCTCCTGCATTCAACATTGCTGATTTGACAGAGTATCATGAAGGAGATATGTAGGATGGACCAATAAAAGAACAATGGAATATTTCGGCACCTATTTTAGAGAAGGAAGAGCTAGAAGTAATCTTGGATAGTTGTGTGGGAAAAAGTACAAGAAATAGGAAATAGGAATTATGAAGAATATCTAGTTAAATGGAAAGGAAAGCCTATTGAAGTTCATCATGGTTATCTAAGGTAGAGGTTGACTGACATGGTTTTCCTCCAACACTATCGAAGTGACAAGGTCACTTCTCAAATTACATTGGATGTTTGATGCAGGAAGAGGTGTAGGAGCAATCTTGCATCACCCAAAAAAATACCTTTTTCGTTATTTTCTTTAGTTGTTTTGAGTCCCATTATGGCACTTAGTGGTGTAAGAGAGTCAGAAGTAAAAAACGGTCAAAAATGCTTATTTACTATTTTTAGAAATTTGGCCCAGACGGGCTCGTATGGACTTAAAATTTTACCCCAAGGAGTTGAATTGAAAAATGTATCCAATGGCAGAAGAATCATCTCAATATCCTTTATCGTTTGGGAGATATTAAATTTTTCATCTCAAGAAATTTCTCCAATGTAGCCTCAAACTCAAATTTGAAACCCTTAGAAGCCTCATAAAAGCTTGAAAAATGAATGAAATAATCTTCAAATGATTTTGGCATTGTAGATCTCTTCAAGGGTTTTCTAACAATATATTATAATAGCAAATCGGACACCTGAGTTAAAAGTTATGGCTCCAAGAAGTTGTTCCACCAAAGAGTGAATTTCAATAAAATATCTTCTTGGGCAGAAAATTGAGTGGCTGGACTTTTGGCGCTTAAAAAAAAGGGGGAAGTTACACTTCTTAGGACATTCTAAGGCAGTTATTGGTGTCAAATAAAGGGTTGAATGGAGGTTACAGGAGGTGGCTCCATTAGTGCAGATTGTGGCTCCGAATAATATATTTTAGAGAGTTGATTTTATTTGTAATGAATCAAGCCCATGTGGCTGTAGCATTATAATTTCTGAATCTGTAATTTCATTTTTTGAAAGTAATCGAAAGTGGGTTGTTTTCTTTCTTGCATTTTTTGTGTTGATATCTGTTGTTGTGTTCTTTGTGGGTGTTGGGTGGAGTAGCCCCCTCATCAAACTATGTATGCAGAGGTTTGTCTTTATTAACAATTTGGCTCTGTTCTGCATCTCTATTATTTGTGGAACACACTTACATTATTTCAAATTTAAGTCGGGTTCAATTTCCTGTAATGCTTCCCTCTTTATTATCCTTGATCATATTTTAAATTTTTGAACTATGTGTGGTTTTAGGCTACTAGTGGCTTTGCCCTTGCTGGAACAAAACATTTTCCTTACACTTTCTTATAAAGTCATAAGTCTTGTTTTTTCCAAGCAATGATGATTTGCTTCTATTTTCACCATAAATCCTTAAGGTATGCAGTATTTTTCTTCAAATAGTTGCATAAGAGCACATATTTACAAATCAAGTAACTGTTTCTCTTGTAATGGCATGCAATTTGTGTTTCTCAAATTGTCTTTTCTACTGTAATAACTGTTTTCAGACATTAACAGGGATCCAAAGAAATATATGAAAAACATTTGCGGCCATTTCTTTCAACACATGAACCCAGACTTGATCTAATAGAGACTGGAGCCTTCAGAGAGATGGTAAGTGGGTGTGTCTGATTTATGAGATTTACTGCTTTGTATGTTTAACTCATTTTTTATTTTTTATTTTTTAGCTTTATATAAGCCTGTGAAACCATCTGATTGCCATGATCTGCACATTGGTATCTTCAAAATAGTGCTTTTGAAATGAAAGACGGAACACATGAGTATTTAACTTAGGAAAGGACAACCAGCATACGATCCTTGCACTTCGACATTCAAATTTGATGTTAGGCACACTGGATATCAACATACATTTCTATAAGTTGATGCTCAAATCTTCAGTTTGTTTGTTGGTGTCTGTTGTTTTGCAGAATAATTTCCTGGAAAAACATCAACGTGAAATCCAGTTTCTGAGAGGTCCACTTCAAAGGCTATTTCTGGGTGGTATGTTGTGAACTGCTCCTACTAGTAGTGCTATACTAGTGACATTTTTTTGTCCATAATATCATAAAATATGCTTCTTAAGCTCCTTTTTCTGCTCTTGTTAAACAGTTTTTCATGTTCTCAAAGATATTATTCAATCATCTCAGCTATGGGCAGACAAGTCAATGAACAATAGCACAAGGGGAGCAAATGTTGACACGCCAGCAGATGCTAACTAGAAATGGATGATGATGGTTACATTTATCCTGGTAGTTTATTTCGATGATGATGCCATTAACTATTTTGTTGCTCAGTTGGAATATTATAGGGTGATAGATCTTCAATGAGATCCAACATAATTGGTTGGATTTAGCTTCTAAAAGTTTGAGTTGGAAAACTCATTTGGATGGACAATGGAATATATGTACACTTTTGGCCATGCTTTCTCAAGAATAGAAAATGTGTCACTGGTATAAGACATTTGTGCCATGTCCTTGTTGGCAATTTTAAGTTTCAAGAATGATAGATGGGCTGCCGCATGAGTTCGTAGGACAAAGCAAAAGTCTTGTAATAAAATGCCTTTCAATAAGAAATTATTTTAAATGCCGTTAGTTCTTTGGAAAATATAATAGCATCCATTTCCTATGCATGTTTTAATGATTACGAATTGGTTTTTGAATACAAAGAAAACTTAAATTGCATATTCATTACAATGGTCTTAGAGAGTAATTATATTAATGTGCATGAATGACCAAGAATAGGTCACAAGGGACTGAAAGGTAGAATTGTTACAATAGCGAAATATAAAGGCAAAGAGGGCCCTACACTAGAAGCAAGCACAAATAAAGCAAAGAAGAGAAAAAAATAATCAAAGAAATTGACAAGTGCAGGTAAACCTAAAATGGTAATCTAAAACAAATATAGGTATAAATAGATGTTCAAGGATAGGAACCCTCCAAATTGTAGGAGTAGATGAATGAAATTGGTAAGTTGTGAACATGAAGCAAAAATTATTAGGGGTTTGTACTTTGCCACATGTTATAGGAGCCAATGATATTATCATCAATCACTATGGGAGTAATAATGCGGAGTTTGAGTATGCCCGTTGAGGAAAGTCCAAGGCTAAAGGTGGCGATCTAGATAATCTTAGGAGGCATTCAATTCCCCATATAGACTCCCTTAACACTTATGAGAGAGAAATTGTTGGTGGTAGAAAATAAACTAGTAATGTGAGCTTGCCCCTTCGATTTATGCTACAAGTGTCATGTCATCTTTCGGGACATAGGTTGACAAAGGCTATTTTAAATACCAAGCAAATAATTCAAGAAAATTGTGTAAAAGTGTAGAATGTTATTGTTCATTAGAGTCAAGGCACTTTCCTTTTAGAATAGCATTTTCAAGATTATATGGGTCCATCACAACATCGATAGTATCTCCTAGAAGTAATGTACTACAGTCTAGGACATCAGGACGATGAGGGAGTTTTAGGAGAATTTCATGAGAATTCAATATATCATCTGGTGTACATGACTCTTTCCCAAACTATGCGTCAACATTTAGACAATAGGGAAATCCATGATCATGATGGTATCGAGGTAAAATGTCATAAACTCCAAAAAAAATTCTGCTAAAGAATCATCGGTTGGGAAGATATCTAATAATAGCTTTTCACTAGTAGAATCTATGTCTATCATCTGAGGATGAGTGAGATTAAGTGATAGCGGAGGTTTACCTTGAGATATTGCATTTACATTAAGAGGTCTATAAGACGATTTTGTGGGTTTTGATGGACGATAACCAAGTCCTATTGTTGAATCTTGTGTGTTGAGTTCTACAAGGATCTTGATACCTCTTTCCTTTATACCACGACCATTGCCTTTATGCCCAAATTGAGAAAAGAGTCTAAATCCCCTTTCATAAATAAATTACATTTCTGAAGATGATGTTTTTTCATAACTATTATCATCAAAATATGATGTGTAACTAGCATCTATTATAGAATTAGGAGTATTTTTAGTAGTAAAATTAGATATTTTAGGAGGTTATTGGATAATGTGTGGATGTTATCGAGACATCTTTAGCTTTGATGGTGATATTTTTATACTCCCCAACAAAGGTAGAAGTAAAATATAACGAACCCCAATAATCATTGAAGAGCTTTGTCATATGTGAATCACAATCATCAATGTCCTTATCATGTGAATATAATGGTTCCACTTTCTATGATGGAATCAAATTATTAAAGGGTTTATGAATAGGACTTTTATGTTCGATTTCAATTTGTAAAAAAAAATTGGACTTTGGATCCACTTGGACTATATAAACCTTATTGTTATATGTATATTTTATTATATGGTGAAGGGTAGAAGGAACTTCTCCCATGGCATGAATCCATGGTCTACCAAGAAGACAATTATATGAGAGAATTTGGCATGACATGGATAAGGACAGGTAAGATTGTAAATCCTACTTTAATAGGTAATGTTGTTGTTCCCAATGGTTTCCTACCAACATTATCGAAGCCACACATAGAAAGAGCATCAAGCTTAATGAGAGATTCATCTACACCAAGTTTATTTTTAAGGTCAACGCTACAAAAATTAAGACCAGATCCATTATCAATGAGAGTGTCTAACCCCATAATGATTAATAACAATCATAATCATTAGAGAATCATATTATTTTTTAATCTTAGAAGGTAATTCACTTTGATGGAATATAATAGCTAAGTTTTGTTGTACTCATACCATCCAAAAAAGTTACTACATCATTCGGTTTGACAAAAGGTGGCACGACAATCTTTTGCAAAGCCTATTGGAGCATACTATGGTAGGTAAGTGAATTTAGAATTAAGTACCAAAGTGAGATCTTAGCTAGAGTAGCATGAAGCTTCTCAACAATATCATACTCCTTACCATTATGTTGAGGGAGATGAGGTGCGAGAGGGAGGATAGGTTTCTGGAATGGAATTGAAGAAGGAATAATTGGTGTTTGTTATTTTGAGTGCTTTATGTATGGGAAACTGCATTTAATTTGGTCGTTGCAACACATTGTGTTGTATATGATTTTTTTCAGTAATTTGTATTGCAAAATTTAAAATGTGACTAGGAGGTTTTGGTTTATTTGAAGGAGGTCCAATAATGACAACATGTTGATTTTGTGACTGATGTTTTTGAGATGGATAAATGATAAGTTTTGGTGTTATTGAATCTATTGCATTGATTAATATTTAATAGATTAAAGTTTTAGGAGTCTTTGAGGATGACTTTCACAAGATGAAGTCATCAAGGGCTTCATCCAACATATCAAAATCATCACTACTAAAAGGCTCATCAAATGCATAGAAATCCTGAAGAAGGAGATCTAAAAATATTGGACAACCTTACTTCCTCCAAAAGATTATAGATATAACCTAGATTTACTTTGAGACTAATGATAAAATGCCAATTAAAATGTGTTTTACTTATGTTTTAATTTCTTAAAGTGAATTTGACCCAGTGCAACAAATTATACCTATTATAGGACAAACATCCAAAAATAGAGTCTAGATCTAAGCATAGGATATAGAGGTGACACAACCACCAAAATTTGAGCAGAAAAATGTAGGTCAAGGGTGATGGCAACCTTGATGAGAGATGCAAGGATTTTATTTTCTAAAAGTTTAACTGTTGCTACCATATGTATAGATCTAAGACTATGACAATCCAAGTATGACATTGCACAAGACTGAGAAATTTGCAATATTCCTAATTTTGTTTGTGAAATGCTACCTAATGCAACGAATTAGGGTTTCCAATTACTCAAATATATTTAATCTAATTCATGCACTAATTCAATAAAAGACCAATTTTTTCTAGATTTAATGTTTTATTCAAAATTATAAAGCAATAGGTCAATTTTTTTCATAAAACAAAGAAATAACACTTCTTTTTCAATGTAAACACACTTTATTGTAAATGTAAATGCATTAAAATCTAAAATTTTGGAAGATAATTCAAATCTAAGGATAGGAAATAAAAATTAGAAGATTAAACAAGTGTAGGATGTGGCGGGTTCACCAAAATGTGATGTAGGAAAACAAATTCTAGATCTAACTAGTAGATTACCTAAATCAATCTTTTCTTGCATCAAAATTAGAACTCAAACCATAATTGTGTTGAGATTGGCTAAAAAACTAGGAGAGCAAATTTTCCTTGGGCTTAGTTCTTTTGTTGTCAAGGAGATTGATTTAATTTATGTGAATTTATTGACCTAATTTACTATGAAACCTAATTGAAAACATAAATTATTCACACAAATGAAACTATAAATTGATGAAATAATGGCAATCTGAGAAGGGAAAATATCTATGCACCTAACATAAAAATTTGGGTTGGAATTGACTGGTCAAGGGTGAGGGCACCCTTGACTAAGAAGGGTGATTCCAAATCTGCAACCTATAGGTCGGTACTGTTGTTTCCTACCCTGGAACCTATCATCTTCATATTTGAACCTATAAAATCATGACAAAGAGAGGAAAATGGGTGGCTATATAGGAGTTTTCCTTAGTGAAACCCTCATTTTGGTATTTCTACCTCCACGAATAGCCAATTTGTTGATTGATAAAGTGTGTGCTATGAACCTTAAGTGTGTCTAAGATTGTAATGAGCTATAAAATGAAAAATAAATGGTAAAACCCTACACAAGAGTGTTAGAGAAGGATTCTTAAATTACACAATCAAGATTAACCCAAGAGAAGTTCAAATACTCAATGGAAAATCAAAATACACAAATGCCATACTTAGGGTAACAAGGAGATCAAAGTATAAAAATGAGAACACATTGAAAATGAGTCATTAGGTGCTTGAAATAACTCAAATCTATCTCCAAACCCTAAACTCCATTTTATCCTTCCATTGGAATCAAACTCTAATCATTTTGCTAAACTTGATTAAATTTGAAAATTGCTTACAATTCTATAAAATAAGATGTGAATTTTAGCAAAGCTTGGTTGTAGTTGTGATTGTATCTCTTTTGAAATAATAATTCATGTTTATATAGTGGAACATAAGAATAAATTGAAGTGTAGGTTGACATTTAATTTTAAACTTTTGGGATTAATTTTTTTCCAAATCTCAAAATTGAATTCATGCCACACAAATTAAAGACTGGCCTAAATTAAAGATCAAAATTATTCGGAAAAACAACTTATATAGGGTGCCCTCACCCCTAACTAGATGTTTTTGCACACATTAAAGTATGATTCTTGAATTTAGGGATTTCTTAATCAAGACTTATCTAGAAAACACACATTAGTTGGGGTTAAGATGATAAAATGTGATTGAGAAGGCACTTTTTGGGGTAGTATTGACATGTTCTCCTTAGTTGAAGGGAAAATCCAAGGCTAAGAATTGGTACTAAAATTCACTAAGGGAATGGACACCAAAAGGAAAATGTTGCACCATAATTATGGATAGAGATAGCACAAATAATTTGGTGTCACAAGAGATGGTGGATAATTTGAAGTTGGAGAAGGTAAAGCATCTGAATCTATACCAAGTTACCTAGTTGCAAAAGGGACATCAACTTTTGGTGGGTGAACATTTTTTGGTGAATTTTTAGATTGGTAATTACTAGGATGAAGTTATTGTTGGACTCAAGGAACACTAAGAGGGGGGGGGTGTGAATCAGTGTTCAACAATTTTGACTTACAATTATGATCTTAAATCATTTTCAACACATCAATAGAAATAAAGATGCAAGCACATAAACAAGATGATCAAGACACCATAACACCGATATTTTTACGTGGAAACCTTGTTAGGGGAAAAACCATGGTGGAGATTAATCCACAATTTATACTTTGTTAAAAGTATGAACAAAAGGGAATGCACTTGCATTTAGGCACACTACCTAGAGCTCACTGCCTTACAAAGTGTTTGTGATTACAACAAAAATGAACTAAGAAGATAGCCTCTACAAATCCCTGGATTCAATTCTGGTGAAGCACATAAAACAGATTCTGGACCTTCTGTCCAATTTGCACTTCTGCTCTGCTCTGCTACAACAACCCTTCTGTTGCACAAGCAAAAATTCACTCGACAGATCTTCTGATGTACGCTCATACAATTGCTCTGAACTTTTTCGTGCACACACCTTATTACAACAACATGCACACTTTCAAAAATGAATTACTAGTCTCATATATATATCCGCTAGCAAATATTTTGATCACTTAAGTCAGCTTCAACAAAACATGAAATATTCTTCAACAGTTGGCTCAGATCACTAATTAAAATTAATGCATACCCATAGAGGTCGGCTAGACTATAGCCGAGACCCAAATCAAAATTCCCAACACAAGAAATATTAAAACAACTATTCCTTATACATCCGCGACACGCTATATACAATAGGTCGGCCATAATGAGAAAATAGACAATAAATCATTCTACCAGATTTCTTAACTCGTACACCGATTGCTGCAACACCACAAAATTACCAATAAGGTAACATACATGCTTAACAACCTTTCTTGGGGATCCACAACATAAAATAATGATTCGGTGGAGTATACAGACTAACTTATCAACTGGATACCATGCTCTTCATACTTTTTTCCGGTAACATTGCCTACTACAATTTCTGCCAGTATAAGCTACTTCTAAATTGTTGACCAAACTAATGACTCCAGTTGCCATCAATGACAACACTAGAAGCCATAAACAATCTCTCAAAGCCATATGCCAATAGTTATATGTGATGTGATGTTGATGGATTCATGCCATCTCCTTTTGGGTAGACCATGACAATATGACAAAAAATCTATGCATAATGGTGAAGCAAATACTTGTACCATTACCAAGGACAAGAAAAAGCATGTCTTGAACCCACTGAAGGAGAAGCAAAGTGAAGTGGGTAGTGATGTCAAGGTGTGCATGTTCACTGAAAAATAATTTTTAAGGGAATTAAAGGAAGAAGAAATGTGTTATGCCTTAGTTTCCAAGCCAAAAGAAGTGCCCACAAAAATCAAGGAGATGTTGCAAGAATATGAGGATGTTTTGATGAAGGATATTCCAAATGGATTACCACCAATGAGAAGTGTGAGCCATTGTATGGACTTGATACCGAGAGAAATTCTACCAAACAAGGCAACATATAGAATGTGCCCCAAAGAGAATGAGGAGATAAACAAACAAGTACAAGGGTTATTGGGTAAAGGCTTGATAAGGGTGTTGGGAAAAGGTGTCTCAACCTTAGAGTCCTAACATTGAATTATTTAATGTATAATTGTATTTATTTAATTTCCTACAATGTCATGTCATTAATTGGGACCCATTGGTTAGGTGGCATCCCCGTTGGAGGTGACTGTATGACACATCTTCATCACAAGTGGAGGTAGGCATCCCATCTTGGAATCATGGACCTAGGACAAGTGATGTCATTTTATGACATATTCTATGACATGTCATAAGGTATATTTTGCATGGAGAAAGTGTGGCGCCTTAGTGGGGTATGAAAAAAGTGTGAGAATAGGTGTGATAGTCATGTTTGAATTATTCTTTGTTTGTTGAAAGTGTTGTAAGTGTGACAAGATATTATGACACATGTTATGATAGATTCTATGATAGTTGTAAGGAAACTGTCATAACCCACTATTAGCATGAACTAGGTTCCCAAGCTTGGAGAGATGTTTTTCATGTTATGACAACTATAAGAGGTGTAAGAGAATGTTGTACAAATGTCCAAATCATGCCTATGGTGTGAAATATTGTTGCCACATGGGTTTGGATGCCTAACCTCTTCTAGAAGCTTCTTCAAGCTTGTATCTTCTATAAATAGGACGCCTTGCATTGTAGAATGCATAGTTTGTTTGCAAGTATCAGAGTGTTGTTGGATTTCCTCCAGAAGAGCAAGATGTAGTCTCCATGTTAAGGTTGGGAGCCTACAAGTGTATTGTAACCTTATTGTTGTAGATTAATACATAGGCTTGATGCTTTGGAGTGTGGGGTTTTATACCCGCAAGGGTTTTCCCCACGTATATCATGTCTTCTTCTCTTCTGTCTATCTTTCTTCTATTCTTTGTGTTTCTCATTCTTGAAATATTAATTTACACACCATTATGCTTCTGAAATTTTTCTAGATTTGAAACTACATCAACTTTCCTCTAAGGGTTAATGAATAGGAAATTAAACTATGTCTATTTATGCTTTAAGGCATAGTAGTATGTGCTTGTATCAAGTTGATTAAAATTTGATTTATTTTAAGAAGCATAAGATACTGAAGGTGCATACTGGATCTTGGAAGGCCTTCTGAGTTCGTCATTTTCCTTTCATTTGGTATTAGAGCTCAGTTCTAGACTTGCATGTGCTTGCATGTGTGTGTATGTAAGTTGCATGTACTTGCATGTGTGTTGCATGTACTTGCATGCCACTTGCATGTGCTCACATGGTGATGCATGTAGTGTTTATGGTTTAGGGTATTTCTTCTGTTGTGATTTCTTAGCTTGGAAAGCTTGAGGGAATTTGTTTTCAAGGAATTGGTTGATTATTAATCCTTGTCTGAGTGGAAGTTTTGCAGTTGATCTTATTTTCTAGAAACAATAGGCATTGTGAAGGATGGAGAAGATAGAGTTTTATGGAGTTGATCATGTGGTTACATTTAATATGTTATTGATTTGAAGCTCTTGTTTGACAGTTGAATAACCTCGAATGCATGTAGACTATGGAGTTGATCATTGGATGATTTGGAAGCTTCTGGAATAACCTGATTCTCTCTCGGATGCATGTACATGTTGGTGGTGGAGTTGGCTTGCAAATGGGCCTATAAGTTCTTGGACCTCTCTTTCGTAATGGATTTTTGTACTTGCATGGCTCAGATTCATGTTCCTTGGATTTGAGGGTTTTATGGATTTTTCGTTTAAAAATCTATGATTATGCATATTCATGATATTCTATTGTTCTGGTTTAACTATTATGGTTGTATACAGACTTGAGGGCCTTCCAGATGGTCAGTGGATATGGATTTGCATGTGTGTTACAAAACATGGTGGATTTGTAGGTTTACATGGTAAATCAAAAATTGCAATTTTGCAGATTTGTAGATGAACTATTTTTTCAGATTATGTTTCCCTTGTGGTATTTTTGGATGTAAGATAGTTACAAGTTTGTGCATATGCTTTGTGCATGTTTTGAGGAGGTTTGCAGCTTTCTTGTTGAGGAAATGTTGGTATATGTTTTACCATTGGTGATTTGTGGGTTGAGAAGTTGGGATAATTTATATTTTATAAGCTTCTGGACAACCTATTTCCTCTAAAGGTTTTATAGTTTGCTTGTGTTCTAAAAATTGTGGGTTTGTGTAGATCTGGAGTATTCACTTGTTCAGATGAAATATGTGTGATTTATTATTTTGGATGTTTAAGCGGTCTTAGATTTACATGGAGATGACTTCTTACAGATTTTTTCATGTTAACCAAAAATCTGTGGTTTGTAGATCAGTGGAAAATATTGTTTTCAGACTCTTAGAGTTTTCTAGATGAGAGCAATTGTAGATTTGCAGGAATGCTTGATTAGCTCCTTCACTATGGTACTCAGTAGTGGATTTGTTTGGAAAATCAGGTCTGTTGGTGATTTGGTGTTTGATTCTTGAAATCTACATGTTATCTTCTTTGATATCTCAGTTTTGCATGTTACTAATGTGATGATGAGTTTGCATGCTTCAATGTTTGGGATATACGAGTTATGCAGTTTGTGGATTAGCTACCCATTTGTTGCAGTGGGATGACTCAGATGTGGATTGTCTATATCCACGAGATTGATTCAATGTTGATATAGATTTCATTAGTTGGCCCTGTGGGTGGCCATTTGTGCATTGGTATTTTGTTTTGAGATGAGATGATGGATGATATTGAGTGTTTGGATAGTTAGTTATGGTACTTGTAGCATGTTGTTTATCTTCTTGGCTTGGAGATTTTGGTTCTACTTATTATTTGGTGTTGTTGATATTGCATTTTATTGTGTTAGAGCCGTGAAGAGTCTTCATTAAGGAGATAGTTTTCATGATGCTTGGAAAGCTCGGTATCATTGTTCAGTGGGAGCTTTAGCAGTGATTTTGGATTCATCACTTGGTGATGAATGATCTTCTTTAGTGTTGCAGATGTTACTAGGAGGTGCTCATAGATCTTGTTGCTGCAGAAGGGTTCTTTCGCATTTGCATGGACATTATTTGGAGATGGTTATCTTCATGAGATTGGAGATGTTGTTTCTTGGTTTAGAGTATTTTGGTATTATGTCATGATGTACTCTTAATTTTATATTAGATTTTGGTATGGTACATATTCTCTTGAGACCAAGATGTATGCATTGTTGTATGTGATCTCCTAGGAGGAGATGGTTAGATCATGTTGTCATGTTTATATTCCCATTTCATGATTGGAGCTTTGACATTGATCTTGGTGGTTCTCTTTGTATTGAATACATTGATCATTTGGTTGATTACTTCATGATGGTGCTATGTTGCATTTGGAGTTTGGCATGGATTGATTGGTTACAAGTACTCATGGATACTTGGAGACTTAGGTGAGGCTTGTAGTTCTCTTATGGTTAGAGATATGTTTTGAGATGGTCACTCTTGATGATATTTTAGTAGGAAGTACGAGGAAAATACACCTTGGTTGGACATGAGTTCAACATGGACCTATGAGGAGAGTGTTCTTGGATGAATCATGATGACTTGGATATCTTGGAGGAGCATTCTCATTCCCACTCTTGGTCTACTCGATAGTCTACTTGAGAGGTATCGCCCATTGTTCCTCTTAGGTGTATTATGTTATGCTTTGTCCTCTCATGCATATGGATCTTAAGCTAAGGATATATGGTTTTGGAGGATTCATTTGAGGAGTGTTGGCATGTTTATCTCCTTATGCATTGTGATTACATTCATTGATGTTGAGTTTAGGAGATGTATTGGGCTAATTTCTTGTTATGAGAATGGATTTTTTAGTTTGATCTTCTTTGGCTTGAGAAGCTTACATCCATGTTGATTACATGATACATATGTTATGTTTGATCTTGGTGATTGAATGGTTGGGTGTTGTTATGGCTTTTATTTTGGGGTGTTGTGGAGGAGATCATACTTGACACAGTTGGCAATTAGAGGTGTGTGTAGAAGGAGTTACTCTTAGAGGTATATGATGTGCAGTATTTCTCTCTTTTCTCTTGGTTATCCTTCTTGGATGTTTGGTTTCACATTACATTGGTTTTGAGGTTTGGATGGAAACTATTGGAAAGGTTAAGCATAAAAATTTGGTACCTTTACTTGGTTAATGTGTTTTCACTTATGTTCCTGGGTGATAACATGGAGGTTTCTTTATCCTTTTCCTTTGTTGAGTGTGGAGAACATGGGAGAGCTTTGGAGACTTGTGGTGAGAGTTACTCTTACAAGTATATGATGTGTAGTGTTTCTCTCTTTGGTCTTGGTTATCCTCCTAGATGTTTGGTTTCACATTACATTGGTTTTGAGGTTTGGATGGAAACTATTGGAAATGTTAAGCATAAAAATTTGGTACCTTTACTTGGTTAATGTGTTTTCACTTGTGTTCCTAGGTGATGACATGGAGGTTTCTTTATCCTTTTCCTTTGTTGTGTGGAGAACATGGGAGAGCTTTGGAGACTTGTGGTGAGAGTTACTCTTACAAGTTACTCATTTATAGGTTTTGCATATCATTGTGGATGTTTCTTGGTACTACATGATGTTTTTTACACTTTCTATATGATGTTATTGGTAGACTTGGTATGCCTTGATCTTTTTCAGATTTGACATTACCCATGCAGTGGGGGTTCCTGGATGTGTGTGCTCTTAGTGACAATTTTGACACATGGAGCCTTTGATTGCAGTTTATGTGTTGGATATGTTGTTGGCATAATTTCTATTGTTATTTTGGATACCTTTGAGGTATGGAAGATTGGATGGATCAACATCTATTGTGGATTCTATTTCTGATCTCATGGGTTTATCAGTTAAATGAGGGCAACTTGGTTTGGTTGTTGGTCTAGCTGATGGTTTATCTTGTTCTTTGGAGGATTATTTGTTTTCAAAATTATGTTCTGACTCTATGGGCCTTGGAGCCCTGAGAAGATGTTTTAATATGACTCTTGGCAAGTCTCCAACAAGTGGGAGAATGTTGGGAATAAGGTGTCTCAACCTTAGAGTCCTAACATTGAATTATTTAATGTATTATTTTATTTATTTTATTTCCTACAATGTCATGTCATTAATTGGGACCCATTGGCTAGGTGGCATCCCCGTTGGAGGTGACTGTATGACACATCTTCATCACAAGTGGAGGTATGTGTCCCATCTTGGAATCATGGACCTAGGACAAGTGATGTCATTTTATGAAATATTCTATGACATGTCATAAGGTATATTTTGCATGGAGAAAGTATGGTGCCTTAGTGGGGTATGACAAAAGTGTGAGAGAATAAGTGTGATAGTCATGTTTGACTTATTCTTTGTTTGTTGAAAGTTTTGTAAGCATGATAGGATATTATGACACATGCTATGACAACTGTAAGGAATCTTTCATAACCCACTATTAGCATGAACTAGGCACCCAAGCTTGGAGAGATGTTTTGCATGTTATGACAACTATAAGAGGTGTAGGAGAATGTTGTACAAATGTCCAAATCATGCCTATGGTGTGAAATATTGTTTCCACATGGGTTTGGATGCCTAACCTCTTCTAGAAGCTTCTTCAAGCTTGTATCTTCTATAAATAGGATGCCTTGCATTGTAGAATGCATAGTTTGTTTGCGGGTATTAAAGTGTTGTTGGATTTCCTCCAAAAGAGCAAGATGTAGTCTCCATGTTAAGGCTGCGAGCTTGAAAGTGTATTTTAGCCTTATTGTTGTAGATTAATACATAGGTTTGATGCTTTGGAGGGTGGGGTTTTTTACTCGAAAGGGTTTTCCCCATGTATATCGCGTCTTCTTCTCTTTTGTCTATCTTTCTTCTATTCTTTGTGTTTCTCATTCTTGAAATATTAATTTACACACCGTTATGCTGCTAAATTTTTTCTAGATTTGAAACTACATTATATTTCCTCTAAGGTTTAATGCATGGGAAACTAAACTATGTCTATTTACACTTTAAGGCATAGTAGTATGTGCTTGTATCAAGATGATTAAAATCTGATTTATTTTAAAAAGCATAAGTTACTGAAGGTGCATACTAGATCTTGGAAGGCTTTTTGAGTTCATGATTTTCCTTTCAAATGGAAAGTTTAAGCCCATGTGTAGTACTGATAGTTTTGGCACCCAAGAAGGATGGAGAATGGCATATGTGCAGGGATTCCAAAGATATTAATAAAATATAAGTTTTGATTACCTCATATGGATGATATGATGGATTGTTTGACTGGGGCTAGATATTTCACAAAGATTGATTTGAAAAGCAGATTCCACCAAATAAGAATTAGAGGAGATGAATGGAAAACCACTTTCAAAATAAAGGATGGATTATATGAATGGTTAGTTATGTTATTTGGACTCACTAATGCTCCAAGTACCTTCATGAGATTGATGAATGAGGTGCTGAAAAATTTTCTTGGTAAGTTTTTGATTGTTTACTTAGATGATATCTTTGTTTTAGCAAGGAAAAAGAAGAGAATTTAAAACAAGTGAAGTTTGTTTACAAAGATTTAGGGAAGAGAAGTTGTTGGTTAATATTAGAAAATTTAGCATCATGAAAGAGGAGTTGGTATATTTGGGTTTTTTGATTTCTCAAGAAATCCTATGGATGGATCCAAAAAAAGGTTCAAATAATACTAGATTGGCCAACACCAAGGAGTATGTTTGAAGCAAGGATTTTTCATGGTTTGGAAAGCTTCTATAGGAAGTTTATAAAAAAATAAAATAGTAGTATGTGTTCTCCCATTACCGACAAAAAGAAAGGAAGAAGGAGGAAATTCAAATGGGAAGTTGTAGCTAAACAAAGTTTCAACATATTAAAGGAAAATGTGACTAAACAACCTATCCTAGCATCATGAGATTTTAAAAAAGTGTTCCAAGTTGATTGTGATGCAAGTGGGACAACCATTAGAGGAGTTCAAAGTCAATAAGGAAGACCTATAGCTTACTTTAGTGAAAAGCTAAATGAGGCCAAGAGGAAATATTCAGTGTATGATTAGGATTCTATGTTATTGTTTAGGCACTCAAGAAGTGGAGACATTACCTGTTGCCCAAGGAGTTTGTTCTATATACCGATTATCATGCATTACAATTTATCAATAGTCAATGTAAGTTAAATCAAAGTCATATGAAATGGGTTGATTTTCTTCAAAGTTATTCATTTGTTCTGAAGCATATGAGTGGGAAATCAAATCAAGTAGTTGATGCATTGAGTAGGAGATGCTTGATGTTGAAGGAAATAAAAGTAAATGTTTTGGGTTTTGAATCAATGAAGGAAATGCATGAGAATGACCCTGATTTT
This sequence comes from Sequoia sempervirens, assembly GCA_007258455.2. Classification (NCBI taxonomy): domain Eukaryota; kingdom Viridiplantae; phylum Streptophyta; class Pinopsida; order Cupressales; family Cupressaceae; genus Sequoia; species Sequoia sempervirens. The sequence continues at coordinate 226,540,565 of VDFB02000008.1, read as the reverse complement.
GGTGAAGCATGGAAGATTGTAAATGTCCAACTAAAAGGGGTAGAAACAAACGGTTGGAGTATTTCATTCAATAGGGGTTGTTGTTTAAAGGATAACAGTTGCGCATTCCAAAAGGATCCATGAGAGAAAATTTAATTAGAGAGAAACATAGTGGTGGACTTGGAGGCCACTTTGGAGTGGACAAGACTTTGGGGTAGATTAGTGAAGGGTATTATTGGCCACAAATGGGTAAAGATGCGAAGAGTATTGTACAAGGATGTTCAATCTATCAATATGCAAAAGGAGCAAGTCAAAACACAGGGTTATATCAGCCTTTACCAATTCTGGAGAAACCGTGGGAAGAAGTGGGTATGGATTTCATTCTTGGGTTGCCAAAGACTCAAAAAGGTAATGATTCCATCTTTGTTGTGGTAGATAGATTTTCAAAAATGACTCATTTTATTCATTGCAAGAAATCAAATGATGCATCACATGTTGACAACTTATTTTTCAAAGAGGTTTGTGAGGTTACATGGTTTTATGAAAAAATTGTTTTAGATAGAGATACTAAGTTTGCTGGCCAGTTTTGGAAGACTCAATGGAAGAGATTCGATGCAAAATTGAATTTTAGTTCAACCTATCATCCTCAAATGGATGGTCAAGTGGAAGTGGTAAATTTAACCCTTGTAAATTTATTGAGGTGTTTGATAAATGCGAAGCCAAAATAGTGGGATGTGATTTTACCTCAAGATGAATTTTCTTATGATAACTCTATCAACATAAGTACAAGTAAGAGTCCTTTTCATATTATTTATGGGTTTAGCGCAAGAGGGGTTCGTGAATTAAGAGATAGTGCTTATTTGGGAAGAAAAAGTGTTGTAGTTGAAGACTATGCAAAGTATTTGCAAGAATTATACAAGGAGATAAGGATAAGTTGGAGACAAGCACCCAAAGACACAAGGAGCATATTGATTTAAGGAGAGAAAGAATTTGATGAGGGAGACTTGGTTCTAGCTCATCTATGGAAGGATATATTTCCACAAGGAACCTATAACAAATTTAAATAGAAAAAGATTAGATTGTGAAAGGTGATTAAGAAGTATTTTGCAAATACTTATGAAATACAATTACCACCAAATTTGGATACTTCACCAATATTCAATGTGGCTGATTTATACCATTTTCATGAAGAGGATAGTAGTGGGAAGGACGGAATTGCTTCAGATTTTCAAGACACCAAGAAATGGGTACAACAGATACCAAAAAAGAAATGATAGGAAATTGATGAAGTGATGGAATCTAGGATAGTTAGGAAAACAGGAGGTAAAGAATACAAAGAATATTTAATCAAATGGAGATGAAAGAAGATGGAAGAGGCACCATGGGTTGCAACCTCATAGTTTTAGAATCTTGGAATTCCAAATCTAGACGGATGTTCATGAGCTTTCCCTTGTGAAACATTCGTTCTTACCCGGGTAGTTTGATACAAGGGCATCCAGGTACACAGGAGATCCTGCACATTTTAATTTTGTTTGATTTTATTTTTCTCATTTTCTCTTGTGTGATCATGATTTTTTTTAATTATTTAACCATTTTGTGTGATTGGGAAATTAAATTTAAAAATTGGAATTTTGGTGAGAGAAATTGTTAAAAAATGATAATTAATGCTAGCACAAAAGCCCATGCCCAAGATAGAGGAGGCTAATTTGGGCATCCTATAACTCCTCTTGAGATTCAAATTTTGCATCATTTAATGAGGAGTAGGAATCTAGATGCCTAAGAGTGGAGCTGATGGGTGGAGGATTCAAGATGTTTTTGGAAAAGAATTTGTAACTCTTGCCTGCAAAATTTAATGTAGAGATTTAATGGGAATGTGGGACACCTATGAAGCCTAAGAAAGAGAAATTGTAGTTGAGTTGATAGGTATGCCAATGCCTAGGTGGAGGAAGGAAAAGGATGAAAATAGGAGAAAAATCAATGTTTTGAAGAAGAAAAAAACCAGTGTAGCATGTGGGACACCCATGAGTGGAGCTTCAAATATTTGTGGTTGCATATGTTACTGTTGGTGGTTGATTAGAAGATTCTTACATCTGATTTGTAATTGCTGATTGAAAAATATTACTTGTAGCAGTGTATTTTGGCTTGTTTAGTTTCTCATTCTAGTTGTTGCTGCATACTTGGGAGTTTGAAATTAAAAATTAGCATTGTTCTTGATTCAAATCAATTCATGTGATGGTGTTCTTGAAATTTGGCTCTCATTAAATCTCTTTCCTTTATTTAAATTCTTAGTTTTGTGTGTTTGTGCTACAACAATTGGCAATCCCATAGGATTCTTAATTGTTAAGTTGCATCAAAAATTGACAAGCCCACAAGATTCTCAATTGTTGAGCTACATCAACAATTCCCAAAGGATTCTCAATTATTGAGCTACATCAACAAGGGAGATTCTTTTCATTATTGATATCCTTCCTCTTTACTAGCATTAGTTTTTTAGTGGTTTCCCATATCATTTGGTATAGATTATTAATCCCATGTGATTTTTCCTTTTAAAAATATCAACTTGTGGTATTATATGGACTAAATAGGGGTTGATTCTCACATATTACTTGTTGAGGTGTGTGTACACAATATTTTTTAAGATGGTGAACTTACAAGCTTCATATGTAAATTTTTCATAATGAAATGGTTGTTTTTGGTTGAATGGTTACAATAGTATACAAATAATTACTTTAGGTGTCCCCTATTTTTATAAGTAATATAGGGTTTCAATGGTTGTTATTTTAATTTTCTCTATTTCAGCATTGCATGGTTTGTAATCCAAAAGGAATTTTCATAATTGAAATGTTGTCATGAATGTTAATGTCTCCATACACACCTAGTATGTTTTTAATATAAATGTATGTGATTCATCTTGCTAGATTTCCTAATCTAAATCTTTTGTTTCATTAGTTTATCACCATATAAATCATAAAAACCTTAAGACGAATTTCTCAAGTACTCTTTTTAGTATAATAATTTTTTGTTGATGGAATCTTGAAGTACATTTCATATTTTATAGAGTTACACCTTTGAGTTTATCCATTTATATTAAATAGATAATAGCTTATGTATTGTGGGTATAATATCTAGTCCTCACTATCCTCATATCCCTTGAGTTGTAGACCTAAAAATCAAATCTATCACCCAATATAGATCAAGGAAATAGTCATTTTGTCATCCCGTCCATCACACCATGTTTCAAATATAATAAGAAAATATTTGCATCTACCTTAGAATCAACCATCCTATCAACTTTGAAATTTCCTATAGTTTTTGAAGAATACATCATAAGGAAGTATAAAGGTTGACCAATCATTTCATAGCTTTGCATTATTTTCTCTCTTACAAGTATGTATGAAGTAAGCCCTCATAGCATACATCTTAAGAAAAAAATATTTACATATCTTGATTCATGTGCATGCTCTAATTTTTTTCTTGAAGGAGGTTATGATAATAATCCACATGGAGACTTAGTGATATCCCTAGGAGTCTCCCATTGAAATAGGTTAGGGTTTATTAATAGATTGGCTATTTAAGATATTTATCTTTAATTATCATATGTTTAACTTTGGGGAAAACCCCCACATGTTCTTGTATAGATAAAATAAGAATAAATGGCTAACCTCTCTTATTCATTATCCCATTCATGCCACCATGTAATTATTAGTCCTACCCATTACCCCTAGTTGACATTCCTTGGTTATGGGGTTTTTTTAGTCTCGAGGATTTGTAGGGATACATGTTTGAGAGATAAAAAATCATGAAATAATAATAAATATATACTCGTGAGGGTGATAATGTTCAAACATCAAGCATATATTATCTTTGAAACATTTGTCAACTAGCTCAAAAGTATAATTTTTTCATAACTATAAATATAATAGTTGGCTTCTATTTTTTTCGTAATGCTTCTTATCAAATTTTCTTATAGAAAAAACTCAGAAAACTGTAACCTTAATAAAGTAGCCTCTAGGTGTCCATTATGGACCAAAAAATGCTTAAGTAGCTTTTTTCACTTCTTTAGAGATTATATTGATAGATTGTATTTTTTCCATCAACCTCCTCAAAACATGGCTTCTTCTAATTCAATGTTGTAATGTGATAGATCTATAACAAAGCCTTATTCATGAAGGATAGGAAAGAAGATTGATACCTATTAGTAGGTCAGAGGGTAGAACAAAGCATACCAACAACATACCAACAGGGAACCACAAAACTGACATAAGGAAAAAGCCACAAATAAAGGGGCACATCCCTTCATAAGAATGTATATATGTAATAGATAGATAGAAAGAAAAGAGTAGGAGGATATACACGAAGGAAGATATATGTAATGAGATACATGAACTACCATAGCATAGACTAGACCTGCCTTCTTGTACCTATTACAATATAATAGATATATATCAAAAGTAGTTATAAGGACCTATGTGTGTGATGAATATCTGAATAATTTCTTTTGTTATGTATGTTGATGTATGTAATGGATTCCCTATAGGTTCCTATTGCATGCTTGTTTCTCTTACTATCTCCTTTGGGGTATAAACTGACCACACAAGGAACACTGAGGTACAGATCCTTCCAGACTGTGCTACCCCTCCAATTCCCTTGCCAACATTGGTTCCGTTGTTGAGACCCTAGAGAGAACAATAAAGAAATTAGAGGCATAGAAGTAGGAAGTTGGCAGAAAATTAAAACTAGTCAAACCCTAAGGGCTGCTATTGTAAAACGAGGTAGGCCATTAGGGGATGACAAATGGAAAGGGGAGAAGGATCCCAAAGATCCTTGAAAAGATGTGACTATTCATAGGAAACCTTCTAGAAGCATGACATAAAGGGAAGAGAGAAGACTAGACTAAGAATACATATGGGAAAAGGGAAAACCAAAAGAGAAAAAAAGAAAATTGAGATCATTAGACTAGGGGTAGAGATGAGTGTGAAAGAAAGAAAAGTGAAACAAACCCAAGAAATTGAAGAAAGATACCAGAAAAGGGAAGTAGAAAGAAAGGAAAAAGAGCAAGCGGGAAGAATGACAAAGTAAATTTTAAAAACATGGATGGAGAGCACAAAAAAGGGTGCTACTGAGCACATCAATGTGGGTGTAACCAAAGAAAAGGGAGATGAAGGGAAGGAACTAGAAGCCAAAGATACCACAAAGGAACAAAAAGGGAAAATGGTGGAGCCTAATCCTAAGGATTTGTTAACTAAACATAAGATAATCACTAATGAAAGGATAGAGTCACAAATGGAAAGGTATAAAGAACATACATCACTCCTAGACCAAGAGTCACCCCTTGACCTAGACATAACATATATAGGAACAACCGAGGAAAGGAGGGAAGGCAAGAGGCCAAAATTATGGAAAATGTATACAATAAATTGGGATGTTGTAGAAGGAAACAAATAATCCATTGAGTGGAGTACCATGGAAGAATAGTACAACCTCGAAAGAATAGGGAGCGACACCAAAACTAGTTCTATATTCAACAGTTTAAAAAGTACTACTGCAAGTTAAGAAGAAATTTCATTAGAAGATGACATGGCTACATTGAAGAAGATGCCATTCTTTGAGAAAGACACTAGTAATGTTGTAGATCACATCTTATTACTAGAAACCATATGGTAATCCAGAACGAATGGAGAGATAGTATAAAACTATTTGACTTTATCAGTTCCCTAAGGGAAGAATCATTAAAATGGTACCAAAAATCATACCCCAGGAACACTAAATCCTAGGATGAAGTGAAGAAAGCATTCCTAGAAAAATTTGATAGTCTAGAACCCCCAACAGAGGGAGTAATCAAGTTAAGAGAATTATCTTAGAGGGATGATGAGTTTATTTTGGAATTTGATAAAAGATTCAAAGAAGTAGTCAGACAACTAGAAAAACCGCTGAATTAAAAATAAAAAAGAGAATTGTTCCTTTCAACAATAACTCTAGAACTTAGAATGGCACTAGATGGAATTTTTTTTAGCTCATACTTAGAACTGGTAGCATTTGTATGCTAGATAGAAGGATAATATTGGAGAAGAACTGAAAAGGAAAATTAAAAAATGGAAAGATTGCAACTGGAAATGGATCAATTATGACTGAGGAAAGAGCTAATGAAATAGGAGATTGGACAACAAAGGCCCAATGTATGGTGTTTATATTGCAATAGAGAATGCCACATTTGAAATGAATTCCCAATGGAAATAAGGGAGAAGAAGGAAAATGTCTTAAGGGTGGACCTCCACACTGTTAGAAAACCTAACTCAGTTTATTGTGGGGTATGCAGAGAATGAGACAACCATGAAACATCTAAATGCCCATCATATAACTTCTGGGTAAAGGAAGAACCAAACTATGATCGGGAGATGGCATATGTTAAAGGATTAGTCGAATGACCCTTGCACGTGCAATAAAATGGACATAAGGTTCCACCATGGTAACACCATATAATTGCCAACGCCATCCAAGGACTAGCAACATATTGTGATAATGACCCATACTGAGGAGGTAGAGGTTGTGGTCAAGGGAGAGGTAGAAGAGTAGATGCTACTTGTTTCAACTATGGAAAATCAAGACACTTTTCCATTGAATGTTGGAGAGAAAAGAAGAAGCAATGTATATTTTGTGGAGAAGAAGACCATGATGCATTTCACTATGAGAAATCCCATCAGCTTTGTGCACAAAAATAAAAACAATAGGAGTCAAGTAACATGAAGGGGCCAATATTCTCTGCAAATCACCCAAGGACCTGGAGGAAGGAACTAAGTAATGTTGGAAGATAGGTAGAGAGGAGAAAATAATAGATGAAGCTAGCACTAAGAATGAATATTGAGACAAAACTATATATAGGAAAAATGTCAAGATTACAGTAGTAACTAGAAGAGGGACAAATATTGGAAGAATGAATATAGAACCTTCAAAAGAAGGAGAAAGCTCTGGGGAAGAGCTAGAATTCCACCCAAAAAAAGAGAAACATGACCAAATAGTAAAACAAACTAAAAAGATTCTAGAACAAGAACAAAATAGAGAGAGATTGGAAAATAGTTATTTCACAAAACCAAAAGTGAAGGCCTTCAAACAGTTTGCAAAGTTGGCTAGACAATAGGATTTTCTCACCAAACTAAGATAACTTGGAAAATACTAGCATAAAAAAATACCATAGATAAGAACCATAGGAAAATATTAGAAAATGAGACCAATCATGATTAAACTCTAGATCCACCAGCAAAGGATCCCCAAATTAATGGTTGAACTAGGGTCATATGTCAATTTAATTCCTAAAAGCATATGGGAATACTTGGGAAAACCAACATTAGAACCTACACCCTACAACATTAGCTTGGCCAATGGTACCAGAATGAAAATGATGGGTACCTGGAAGGATGTAGAATTCAATGTAAAAGGAGTAAAACAATTAGTAGATTTTGAGGTGGTTACTATGTAGGAAACATTTGATTCATTTGATGCCATACTAGGAATCAGATGGTTTGTAGATTCTAAGGGAATTATAGATGCTCGAAAAGAGGATATATCCTTTGCAAATGATAGAAGGGTAATCCATATTCCCCTAGGGAAAAAACCTAAAGGACTCTACATAGAAGAAGTAAATACTGAAGATGATGAAGATAATGACAAAACCAACCAAATTCAGAAGGAGAACTAGGAATAGAAGATACTAAAGGTAGCATGAATAGTGAAGAGGTATTGGAAGCATGGTTACAAGACAATCAAGAAGTAAATTCTCAGAAGCTCTTTGGCTTCTGAAGAATATTCATGATAACAAAAACACCACCAGAACAAGGTAGTGTAGCACAAGACATGTGCGGGTCCAATAGAGAGGAAGGAGAAAACTATGGTGAGAACTCCCATAGGATTTGTCATATTTTCTAAAGGAACTTTTAGGAGAAACTACCCAAACACTTTGGAGTAAGAGAACTAGTACCCTACGTAACTCAAATCGAGGAAACCTTTTTAGAGGAAGCATATAGGCTAGCTAGATTACCACATAATCTTACCTGCACTATTGCATGTTGGTATAATACCTACAAACAAAATATAAAGAAGTGGGATACATTCAAAACCCAGGTAAAGTCGGATTCCTACCAGAGGTAGGAGAGTATGAGGACATACCACTATATGAAGGTGAAATCCCATCAGAGAAGCATCTAGATATATGCAGGTATTATTGGGAAAGTCACTATTAATATGATGATGATTATACATTCAACTACTATACTGGAAATTATGCCCGATGGAAAGAACATGGTATATCGACCAGTAGAGAAGGATAGAAACACAATCTTGGATAGAAGTAACTAGTGATTTCATTCAAACCTTCTCATCTTCTAGTAAAGACCCTCAAATACAAACTATACTCAGAAGATTAAAAGGGATTATCTTCATTCCACTCGAAGATGACATACAAACATTGGTGTCCCAAGAGAAAGAAAAATAGAAGACACCAAAACAACCTCTGAATCTCTCACTGGATCCAATAAATTTGATAGAGACATTTAATGCAATTGATGACCATGGGATTCTACCTCAGATCCTAAAAATGTATGACAAATATGACGAAGCCAACCAGGACCAAATAATTCAAACCCTGACAAGGTATGTTAATTATTTGAATAAAAGTATTGAGGAAGCTATGGAAGGATTTTTCAATACAATTTTTGTAGCCATAAGGGAAAGAAGGGTTAGAGCCTTGGCCCGATATGAAGAAATTAAGGAGCAAGCCATATCAGTACTTGAAACCAATATAACTAGAGAACAGAAACAAGCCTTGCAAAGGGCACAAGCACAAGAATTAAGGACAAAGCAATGGGTGGATAGGCTAACACAAGATGATTTAGATGCAATAGAGGCACTTTAAAAGGAAATACAAGAAGCCACATAGAGACTATATGAGACATTAACAAAGAACCTGGAACAAGGGTCGATGCAAGAAGAAGATGGTCAGAAAACCAAGAATGAAAAGTCTGACTCCCAAGTAGTCGAAGAAGAAAATATTTTCCAAGAAATCAGAGGACAAGAGAATATCCCTCCCAACATAGGAGAAGAAGAAAATGTTGTACAAGAAACTAGAGGGCCTGGAAATCTTCCTCCAAAAACCAAATAAGATAAGAAAACAAAAAAATTGGAGGCAAATATATGAGAAGCAAAGGAAGAAACAAAAAAGGATAAGGAGGACTCCAGAGAGACCTCTAGCCTTCAGATACCATCTCTACCATCAAGAACTTCCTAGCCTAGCAAAATAAAATTCAATCGATCCATTCTTCCCAACTACTGTAGGTACCACTGGTCAAATCATAGTTGAATCTCTTTGGGATGTCACCTATCCAAAAAATACAAGTGGGAGATATTCTTCATGCAACCACCAGAGAGGAGCTCCTGCAAGAGCATGTCCAAAAAACTGAGCAACTCTAGGAGGCCATTGATACATGACAAAAGGTCATTATGCATGTCTCTAGGGACAAGCTTCTTCCTTTGCCACAAAAACTACAACAATTGGTTACCAAACTACAAGATGACCTAACATCACAGAAGGAGATCATAAGAAAAGAAGATTAGGATGATAAAGTATATAAAATAATACACAACAATTCATCAAGAGATGCACCTTTGCATAGACACAACTGAAGAAATAGATCCAATAGACAAAGAAAATAATTAAATTTGTCAAGGTCATCTACTATTTTTGCTTACAATGGCCCAACACAACGAGGAACCTTTGGGATTAGATTGTCCAAGCTGAGGATCAGATAGCCAAAATTAGCTATGAACCCTTACAAGATCCTACCAACACAAGTAGGGACAACATTGGGCACCTTCACATCCAACTCCAACAACTCCACACACATAGAGAACTACTTAAGGAATGACTACAACAATTATGAGAGATAATGAATAATGAACTCCAATTTCTATAGTTGATTTTGAAGGAGGCCAAGGAAATAAGAAATAGTATCAACACTCCCAACACCTTATCAGAGGCCGAGCAAACATTAGCCCAAGTATAAGGCCAGATTGGTACCCTACTCTAGGCTTAGGCTCATTGGACAACTACACTAGCACAACTTGAGGTGGAGTACCATAACATCCTTCCCCAAAGTAATAAATCTTGAGGACAAGGCATCCTTTTAAAAGGGGGGATGATGTTAGCAGGTCAAAGGGTGGAACGAAGCATACTAGAAGCATATTGATAGGGAACCTAGGTACCAGCGTAAGGCAATAGCCAGAAAGAAAGGGGAACATCCCTTCATAAGAATTTATATATGTAATAGATAGATAGATAGAAAAGAGTAGGAGGATATATATGAAGGAAGATATATGTAATGAGATACATGAACTACTAGAGCAAAGACTAGACCTTCCCTTTTATACCTATTACAATATAATAGATATATATCGAAAGTAGTTATAAGGACCTATGTGTGTGTTATGAATATCTGAATAATTTCTTTTATTATGTATGTTGATGTATGTAATAGATTCCCTATAGCTTCCTTCCACATGCTTGCTTCTCTTACTAAATCCTTCGGGGTATAAATTGACTACATAGGGAACATTAGGGTACAAATCCTTCCAGACTGTGTTTCCCCTCCAATTCCCTTGCCAACAATACCAGCCAAGGGAATTCACAATGTGAAGGGGTTTGAATTAATTATATTTTATATTATGTGTGAATATAATAATATGTTTAGGTATTCTACATTCCATCAAACCAAAAATCCTTCCACAAGGATCTACACTTAAGGGCTAAAGTTGAACTAGAAAATTATCATAAGGAGAACTAAAAAAATATATCATACTAATCAACTTGAATAAACTAAATAAATCCCTTATTTATGTATATTGAGGATAAAGGTAAAACTAGTATGATAGGTGGAGAAGCTAATGATAACATGGAATGTGTATAGTATCTCTACCTTATCTAAATATGCAAACATACAACAATCATGTGCATAATTTATATAGCATGGAATGTGCACATGCCTAATTCTCACAAAGAAATTTCTTATGACTCACATTATCTAAGTAAAATTAACTATCCTAGTATAAAAATAAAAATAAAAATATATTGTGAACACACCTATCCTTATATTTTTTAATAAAAAATAATATGATTTATATAACAAAAAAATTAAAATTATCATTTAGTATATGAAATTTGATTAAAAAAGAAAGTCTAGTCTTCTTTGTTAAATGATCTCACTAAACACTACAATCAAGTCAACTAGCCTCTAAGGAAACTAATCTATTGCCATTCTATCAAAAAAATGCTAGCTAACCATAATGTGTCTTAACCTTGAAAGAAATCATAATTTTCTAAATAATCTAAAACACATAGAAAATTGGAAACTATTGTTGATTTATAGAATTCAAAATACATAATTAACAAGTGAATTAAAATTTTATAAATAATAGATATAAAAGAACCTATAAAAAAAATTGGAAGTCTCTATTGAGGATTCTAATATATCATGTGAATGTTTACATGGGGCATTGTGTTTTTCATACAAAAATGACCAAAGACAAAATATTTCTTGAAAACAATGTCCAATATATACAAGGATTCAATACCAAAAATATCGAGATCACCAATGATAAAAAAAATGGAAATGAAAATTTTTAGTTTATTTAATCAAATAAAAATGATAAGGAAAGGAAATATATTAAAAAACTCTCATAAAATTAAATACCTTCTCCCATTAATAGCCTACAACTTTGAGAATAAAGAAAATTCTTGTGGTTGTTTGGGGGCTTGCCAAGAATGGTCAAGCCTCTATTTTCATTTTTCAATCTTAACAATAGCCAATATATTAAAAATAATAAAAAGAGTGTGTGATCCTATCCTTAGTGTGTCTAGGATTAAAAGAGTAGTAAAAAATATAATTAAAGTGAATTTGAATGAAAATAAGAGTGTTGTAGAATATGTAGATAAGATTGCAAGTGCCAAAGATAGAAGCAACTAGGATTCTATAGTGATGAAAATAAAAAAACAAGGAGAAGCTAGATAAAAATCATAGTGTAAGTCACCTCTTAAATTTGGTGAGACCAACAAAGGAAAGGGTGTTGTTACAAGATGTTAAAATTCCCATGAGCTTGATAGAGTGCTAAAGATTCTTGACATGTGCTTCAAAATGCTAGTGAAGTTCTCAAGAATGTTAGTAACAATGGTGGAATTCCAAGATAATCTATAAAATTACAAGAATAATGAGATTGAAAGAGAGATTCAAATGATTCAAATAGAGGGAGAAGAGAGAGTTGGGTATCCCTTTAGGTTTACTCCAAAGTACTTACCTATAGAAAAGGAAGTTGGTAGGAAAATAAACACTAAAAAATGGCTATGGAATGATGAAGTGTTGTAGGAATCTATTCTAAACACTAGGAAACAACACAAATATAATATCTATGACATTGTCTTTGAAAAAAATGACCATAGGAAGCTAAGCTTTCACACCATAGGGGGAAAGGATAAGATGGGCTAAAATGACCTATAAACACACTAAGTGATCAATGAATTTACCAAAGTGATCTCAAAATATAATTGAAAATTATAAGGTTATACAATTTTTTTCATTATAATCACCATCTATTTCTTCTTAATTATTTTCATCATGTTGAAGTGTGAAATATTTATGTCCATTATTATGAATATATTCAACATGAATCACATTGTTTTCAATACGATATTAAATTTTATGTGAGTATAATACATCTGTCTATAGTTTGTACATGTATCTAATGATAATCACAAAAATATTTTACTGAAATGTGGTGAGAATCCTTTATATTTATCAATTGGTTTGACGAGAGGCATCGTGATAAGTTTATTTTATAGTAATTAATATACCACGACATGTGAAAGATCCTCCAATATAGTGAAATTTCTATATCCTTTTGGTTTTAGTTGAATTATGTTGGCATGTTGATTATTAATGGTATTGATTTTTTTAAATCATCCTCATTGCCCCAAATTTTGAAATTTAACTCTAGTTGTGACTCTTGTGAATAATGTTAGAAATCTGAAATAGATTGAATAACTTGAGGAAATTTTAAGAGAAAACCGAAGTTACATAAACTAGAAATCCTAAACAAGCTTAATAAAAGTGTAGGAAAAACCTAGGACTAAGGGAAAATAACTTAACCCACTATGAAATAAAAACCTACAACAACAAATAAAAGGGAGTGATAGATATTCTAGCCAATGAATTAAATAATTTTATTGCAATATAAACTTACAACTATGTATACTAGTAGATAATATAGAAAATGAAGTATAATTATTGAGAACCACTTGTTTTGGATGATAGATAAGAAAAAAAATGATAAATAAATGTTGCAGTTCGCTTACTTTTAGTTTGAAACTCAATCTAGATATCATAGTTTGAAATATTCATATATAATAATTTTTTTCCTCATTTGTCTTCACTACCAATATGTTAATTATATACATGTCACTTTAGGCTCAATATTATATTGGAAATTATTGATAAAGTCAAAGCCAAAGCTAACAAAGGAATTAATTGAAGCATGAGGTAAATAATAAAATAAATTAATCTCATAGACCTTCAAGCTTCATGAAATGTTTTAGTAATAATTCAACATAAATGTGATAAAAATATGTTGCATTTATTGAATGTATATGAGCTAAGGGGCCACGTCTACTATCATGCATTATAAAAATAAGAAAAATAAATCTAATTAGTAAAGTATAGGTCAATATGTTATGGACTATTTTGAGTTCCAATCTAAAACATACGACCAACTTGAACACAAAGAAATAGGGGGAAAAGGACGAGAATGATGGGATCCCACCTTCTTTCCTATTTAGCTATGGTTCATTCAAGGAAACCCTAGAGATCTCAATCTAATGGATTCAATTGAGAGTTCAGGGGTTGTTACAAGGTCTCCTAGGTGTGATTAAAGACAAAAGGGGGTTCACCACTAAGCAAAGGCTTAGAAATAAGGAAATGCAAATGATATGCAAGTATAGCTATGTAATCTAGGAAATGAAACTCAAAATTAGAATAATAAACTACAAATGAACAAAGGTGCACCTAGAAAAATGGAGATGCCTGAAACAAGGTCTGTAATCCTAAAATGATGAATTTTGATGCACATTGGGACTCATACACCAGTTGGGGTGATTTAGTCCTAGTTTAGGGTTTCAGGATGAATCTGAAATCTACAACTGGTAAACCAGGATCTACAGGAAATGTCTAAAATATGGTATACTGGGACTCATACACCCAAGGTGGAGATTTAGTCCCATTATCAGGGTTTTTTTGAAACTTTGATATCCTCTAGTGATCTTCTGTAGCTTCTCTCCTCTCCGATCTCCAAGTCTGAAACTTTGAATTCCAACCTATAGGTGACTTTCCGTGAAGATGACAACTTCTTAACAACTTTGACAACTTTCTTCAATCTTGCAATTGTCTTCAAAGGATCTTCAAATCTAAAACACCTAGATCTACAATCACACATGTAGAGAAGAGAAAAATGTTGTTTTGTTAGTGGATAGGGGTTTTCCTTGGTCAAACTCATTTTGTTAATCCTTCAAATGAAATAAAATAGAATGAAGGAATGATGAATGAATAAATATGCTATGTTTCAACTCACCAAATCCTTGTAACAAAGGTTGCAATCTTGTATGAAATGGCTAGCATGAATGTAGATCTTGACTCTTGATTGTATGCTATGGATCTTGACTTGAATTCTTGCTTGAATCATGAAAACCTACATCATAAAAGTTAGCTCAAAAATGAATATAATGCATGATGACTTTGACATGATGCTTGAATCTTGAATATAGCTCCAAAACGCTTGATAATCAACTCTTGAATGATCTTGAATACTTGATCTCATAAAATTTCTATAGGAATGTTTTCATCAACTTGCTAGGTCACACTTGGTCATGAAAATTTCTAGGAGAAAATATGTGAAATAACCTTGTATTTATACTTGTTTATGCCAAAATTCCCAAAGTTACAACACTACAAGCCGACATCAGATCTAGGAGAATAAAATCCCACCAAGAATTGAATTCAAAATAGGTCCAAGCTAAGTGGGACTCATATGCCAGTTGGGGCATATGAGTCCTAGTAGGCTAAGCTTGGGACACAAATTTCAAGAAATGTTAAGATTTATGCCAAATTCAGGACCAGGCCCCGAAACTTAGTTGGGACCCATACGCCCGAGGTGGCATATGAGTCCCAAATCACTAAATTTGGAACACAACCCAAAATCATTAAATTATGATTGTTATTAGATATGTTTCTGGATTATCCTCGGAAAGATGCATTAAATAAGGCTTGTGGATGAAAAATAGGACCAAATAAGGCATAAAGAAGCCCAATTTTAACAAAGAGGGCCCAAAAAAGTGTGAAAATGTAAAGGGATACATTTTTATACACTACATTTAGCCCCAACTTTAGTGAGAGGAGGAACTTGCTTCAAAATCACACTAAAGTAGATAAAATCACATCAAGAGGGGTCCAAGTGTACCAACTCTAGTAAGACATGATGAAAAAAATTAAGAGGGTTACACAAGCCCCCAAGATCAAGATCCTATGGAAAACCAACATAGGAACAAGAGAACACACATATGAATAATGTAAGGAGCAACAACAAGGTACAAGAGTACACTGCCAAAGACATAAAGAAGAAACAAAAACAAAAAGGGGGGTGGATCAAGCCTTGACCATTTGTCCAACATGATGTGGATTAGATCTAAGTTGTTTTTCCAAAAAAAATTACAAGTGGAACACGATGTTTACTATGAAAACCAAACAGACACTCACATGGGCTAGTGGAACCTCAGGTCATCCACTAGGTGATCCCCCAATGAGACACATACACACGCAGTTGGTATACACTCACATAGACAAGAAAGTGGCTATGGGAAAGTCACGCCTAAGTTCGGATCCCATACGGTATCCATACCAAAGATATACCTCCTGATAACTTTGATAAGGCACCAGAGAACATGAACAACAAGATCCATGAGGCAAGCAAAGCTTCATATGCTTGACACCCATGAACAAATAGGATGGCTCCATAGGCAAGCAACGTGTGTTATGCAAGGTGGCCATATAACAAATATTGTAAATGTAAGACAATATAAGGTACATTCAAAAGAGTTTTTCTTAGTTCATGTAAGGTCTTAACTTAGGGAACATCATGCCTAATATCTCCAAGAGAGGACCAATCGAAGAATAGAAAATTTGCAACTTAGGGGATGCAGTGTGTCGCATCAAGCCATTAAGAGGAATATAATATGCTAAGAGAGATCACACTCTTGAAGGAAATCACACCCAATGTCACCACAAAGAGAAAGATGTGTCACATGAAGTAAGAAGACTACACAATGAAACATGAGTTGTAAAATGCAAAAAATAATAATGCCAATGTATGCCCTCACTTCAAAGAAATTGCTAAACACCATGTTGTGAGAAATTACTTTAAAGTAGAAAATGATAAATGATAACAATAAAGAGGACGTGAGAGATTATTTGGAAAGCCCTATGCCAAGTCATATGTTTCCAAATAAAGCTATTTCATGAAAAAGGGGCTGCCCCCAAAATGAAATACCAAAATCACATAAGTGATCCACGGATTTGAGGTCAGTATGTCTTTGCTACAATGTTTTTAGAGAGCTTAGATTTGTCATCATTCCAAAAATACTCATGGAATATGAAGAATGACATAAAGACAGCAAAAACAAAGATTTTTTTTTGGGTCAACATGGAAGAGACCTAAATGTCTTGACACCTTGCATCATCCCCAAAAGGAAAACAAAAGACAAAGAAAAGATAAAAGGAAAAAGATTTTGGGTCAAAATGGAAGAGACCAAAATGTCTCGATGCCTTGCATCATCCCCAAAATGAAAACACAAGACAAAGAAAAGATAAAATGTTTATGACATAGAGAAGAATGTAGATACAAATAGAGGAATGTCACAAAGATAGAGGGATACATCAAATGAAATAGCATGGTGGATCACATTACACACACACAATCACATATAAGAACATGAAAATAAAATAAAGACAAGACTAGTAAGGCACATGCGAGTCAACCTATTGGTAGGTCGTCTGCATCCCAATATTGTTCATCATATACAAAAAGCAGACAACTAGCCAAAGGGACAACAACAAATGTTGAACTAGGGTCATCACCAAGTTCAACACTCTTCCTAAGAGAATTATCATTTAAGATTATAGAAGAGGAAAATAATGTATTCAATTCATTATCCACTTCTTCATCAATTTTAGCAACCTCATCATTGTTTTCCAAGTTAATTACAATGGGAGGTCGAATGATAGTGTCCAAAGAAGGATTTAACTCTTGTTGTGGTTGTGATGTAGGATCTTTTTGTTGCGGAAAAGAGGGAGACTCATCGTGTATTGCTTTAGTCAAGTTTGGATGTTGATTTTCTTTGTTGTTCTCTTTTTTTAATCTTTGAGCAAGAGCACGATGTCTATGCCTACGCTCTCTATCATTTTTGTTTCTTTTAGTATGATTTTCAAGTTGTGTTTGTGTAGGAGCGGGTTTATCAACCATGTTGGCAACGCAAGGGCAGACAACTGAGAGGGGGGTGAATTAGTTGTCATAGAAATTCACAAATTATTAAATTTATTAACCTTATTCTTAGATTTGATTATCAACCATGAAAGCATAAATCATCAACACATCAGAAACACACATAACACCAAGATATTTTTACGTGGAAACCCTATTAGGGGAAAAGCCACGGTGGAGTCATTCCACAAGATTATACCCTGTTAAAAGTATAAAGAATGAAATGGGGAATGCACATGCATTTAGGCGCACTACCTAGAGCTCACTTCTCAATTACAACAAGGCTTACTGCCCAAAGGAAGACACATTGTCTTACAGAAAGATTCATATTACATCCATAGGGGTTTGAACTGATAAAATAGGATACGTTAATGCCTGATCACAGTTTCGATTAAGCACATGAACACTTCTTCACTCTTCTTCACACTCTTCTCTACCTTCGAATGATTTAGAAAATTATTCATACACACACATATTCAGAATACCTCAAATGAAATAAACAGTCACTTATATATATCCGCAACAAGAAATTAAATTGCTACATGTCAGCCTCAAGAAAATAATAAAATGAATACAAACTGTCAGCCCAAATCAATAACAATTATTAATGCAATCAACCAAGGTTGGTCACAACATAGTGAAGACCCGAAATAACATCTTCAAACATGAGCCACCTTAAAAAAATATTCCTCAAAGATCCACAACACGCTACAAACACCTTGTCGACCAAGAACATGAACACGCAAGAGAAAATCTTGGATCGTGAGCACAACGATCAATGCAGATGTACAACACAAATAGATCATGATATAGAAACATCCAAAAACATCATGAATCACTAGAGAAGCATCCACAACAACTAAACTTACTGAAATCACATAAACTTCATTTAGGAACACAAATTGAAGTAACAAAAAGACTGTCATAATACAAATCTTCATAACTTGATCAAAACTTCATGCGGATCTCTGAAACTCAATGTGGATAAACTAGATATACTTGAAAAGAAAAAATTTAGTCCACAACCTCTGATCATCAATGTACTGAACTCACTGATAGACTGAACTTTACTTCACCACTGACAACTTGCAACTCATTTCATTACAATTTTCTCAATATCCTCGACATATACAACTTCAAATGAATTTATGCTAATAGTGTTAACATCAATGACAACCACATATCAGAAACACAACCACAACATCCAACAATCTCCCCCTTTGGCATTGATGGCAACACATAATGTGAAAAAAACCATCAACGCAACTATACTTACTCCCCCTTAGGTTCTGACTCTTCTCATATAACTCTTCCATATGACTCTTCTCCTCATAAAGTTTTTCACATGACTCTTCTCCCCCTTTGACATCAATGAAAAATATATCTTTTATACAAGCTCTGAACCACATATCTGAACATCTGACTACCCCCCCTAAGTAGCAACCACCACAATATTAATTCAGATCGAGATATGACTATGAAATCACAAACTGATGCAAAGCAATGCATCTTAGTTCTGATTAGGAGTGGTAATCACCCCTAAATTCCCTCTAAGGTACTCAAAAGTACCCTTAGGAAATGACTTGGTAAAGATGTGTGCAATCTTCTTCTTAGTAGGCACATACTCCAATTTGACTTCCTTTTCACTCACCTTCTCTCTCAAAAAGTGAAACTTGATAGATATATGCTTCATCTTTGAATGCAGCACTAGATTCTTAGAAATGTTAATTGCACTTGAGTTATCATAGAATATAGCAATAGGTTCATCATACACAACTCTGATATCCTTCAACATCTGCTTCATCTACAATACTTGAGTACAATTGTTAGCATCAACAATGTATTCAGCCTCTGTAGTAGATAAGGAAATGGCATTCTGCTTTTACTTAACCATGAAATCAACTTCTTTCCCAAGAAAAATGCACCACCACTAGTAATTTTTTTCTCATTCACATCACCAACCCAATTAGCATTAGTAAAGGCACTCAAAGTAAGATCATCATCTTTAGGATACCATAGGCCAAAATCAACTATTCCCTTCAAGTATCTAAAAATCCTCTTTACAACAGTCACATGAGATTCTTTAGGATCAGCTTGAAATCTTGCAACAATACATACAACATTCATGATATCAGGGCTAGTTTGAGTTAAATACAACAATCCACCAATCATTGATCTATATCTAGTCTGATTTTCGTTTAGAGAATCATCATCTGTTGTCAACTTACATCCGGTCACCATGGGTGTACCAATTGGATTTGAATCTTCCATACAAATTTCTTCAACAATTCTTTCACATACAAATCCCTTTGTCTAACTGAGTAATTTTCAATCCCAACAATAATTTCATCTCTCCAATCATTGAAATCTCAAACTCACTCTACATCTCATTAGCAAACTTCATCCACAAACTATCATCTCCTCCAAAAATGATATCATCAATAAAAACTTCCACAATCAAATCATTACCATCATTCTTGAAATACAAATTACTATCAACAGTACCTTTGTTAAATCCAAGCTTCAACAAATACTTATCTAATCTAGCATACCAAGCTCTAGGGGCTTGCTTAAGTCCATACAGTGCTTTCTTCAACCAACAAACCATATCTCCCTAATTAGTCAATTGAAATCCATCTAGTTGCTCAACATACACCTCTTCTTCCAACTCACCATTTAGAAATGTTGACTTGACATCCATCTGATAAACCTTGTAGTCTTTGTAAGTAGCATAAGCAAGAAACAATCTCACAGCTTCAATTCTAGCAACAGGAGCAAAGGTCTCTTCAAAATCAATTCCTTCCATTTGAGAATATCCCTTCATATCAATCTTTCTTTGTTTCTGACCACTTCACCTTGCTCATTTATTTTGTTTCTAAAGACCCATTTAGTTATAATGAAATTTTTATCCTTAGGTCTAGGAACAAGAATCCATATATTATTCTTCTCAAATTTTTGTAGTTCTTCTTTCATTGCTTCAACCCAATTTTCATCCTTACATGCTTCATTCACATTAGTAGGCCCAGTCTTTGAAATCAAACAATATTCTTTTGCAATATTTCTCCTAGTCTAGACACCTTTGTTCTTATCACCAATGATTTGATCTTCTGAATGATTCAATCTTACATACCTCAGAGTCTTAGGACATTCTTGAATTTCAAGCTCTTGTGATCTCTCTTCTTCACTTTCACTGTTTTCTCCTTCCTCTTGATCTTCTTGATTCACTAGAATGATTTAAACTTGATTTGAAGTTTGAACTTTCTTTCCTTTGTTTTTACTATCATTCTGATCATCTGATTCATATTCACAGGTTCTGGATGGTTTAGCTATGTCTTCATAAACCTTAACATTTGCACTTTCAACTATTTTCTTCAATCTCTTATTGTAGCACCAGTAGGACTTGTAGTATCACATTTGACTTGTACTTGATTAAGGATGTAAATAGCAGTACTCACAAATTCTCTCCAATAGATATGAGGAACATTTTCTTCCAGCATCATAGTTCTAGCAGCATCTTGAACTATCTTGTTCTTCCTTTCCACAAATCCATTTTGCTGAGGGGTCTGTGGGGAAGATAGCTGTCTCTTTATTCCATGTACTTCACAAAAAGAATTAAACTCACCAAAAGTAAATCCACCACCTCTATCGGATCTCAGACATTTAATCTTCAAATCAGTCTTTGTCTCAGCCATAACCTTAAAGATCTTGAACTTATCGAGAGCTTTAGATTTCTCCCTTAAGAAACTAGCCCACATCATTCTTGAATAATCATCAATAAGCAACATGAAATACCTATAACCTTGTAAACTTTTGACTCTAGAATGACCACACAAATCAGTATGCACAAGCTCCAACAATTGACTTGAATTATGTTGTTTGCTCCTAAATGATATTCTAGTTTGCTTCCCCAATTGACATTCCTTGCATATGACATTAGTAGGTTTCATCAACTTAGGAAAATCTCTCACTGACTGAGTAGAACTTATCTTGATAATATTTTCAAAGTTAACATGACACATTCTTCTATGCCACAACCAAATTTCATCAACTCAAGCAATCAAAAAACTTTTACTAGCAACATTCAAATGAAATATATTACCTCTTGTTTTTGTATGATGCAATCACATTTTTGGAACACCCCAATACTCTGCACTTTCCATCCTTGAACTAAAGATTGTAACCCTTATCAACCATCTGTCTGACACTTAAAATATTATGCTTTAGACCTTCCACATACATGATATCATCAATATTGTTCTTACCATCAAGAGAAATGCATCCTCTGCCATGGATCACACAAGTTATGTTATCACCAAATCTCACAACACCACCATCATACTTTTCCAAGCTCACAAACTTACTTTTATCTCCTATCATATGATGAGAGAATCCACTATCAATCAACGATTCATCTTTCTCTTCAACTCGAGTAGTTAGGGCTTTCTCCACATTTTTACAACTAGCAGATTCAATAGACACAATATTATTTTCCTTGATAGCAATAAATGCCCATTTGTCCTCACTTCCATTTGCTTTATCAGATTCATCATTTGTCACTCCTTCATCAGCAACATAATAACACTTCTTTTGAAATTTAGGCTTGTTATGTCTTGGTTTAGAAACTCTTTCTGGACACCTTGATGCAAAATGACCTATCTTATTGCAGGAAAAACATTTAATAAGAAACTTACCTTTATACTTACCTTGTCCTCTAGCTTCTATGTTCACAATCAGTGCTTCAAGCTCATCCAATTCTCTTTCTTCTTCTTGAATCTGTCTCATTTATTCTTCATACTTGAATGTCTTTCTAGAAGAACTCTCTCCCGAATCATATCTCTGTTTATCTCTTCCAGATGTAGTATCCTTGAATGCAGATTATATCTTAGGAAGGGAATGACCAAATTCACTCAACTCAAAAGCAGGAAGCTTACCAATCAACATATCTTGAGTAACATTTGTCATAGTTGAGAGCTCTTCAATAGCTTTAGCTTTGACTTTGTAAGCAACAGGAAAAGATCTAAGCACTTTAGCAATAATCTCTGATTCTTCCAACTGTCCACTAGTACATCTGATACCACACACAAGTTCATTCACTCTCTGCATGAAAGTAGTAATATTTTCATCATCACCCATTCTCAACATTTCATATTTCCCTTTTAGACTCTGCAACTTAGCAATCTTCACATTAGCATCACCTTCATACAAAGTTTCCAACTTTTTCCAAATCTCATAAGCAGTCTTCAGATCCATAACATTAGTCATCTTAGTATCAGTCAAAGCACTCAAAAATGCTTCCTTAGCCCTAATATTGTACTCATCATCCCTAAGCTCAGTAGTAGTAGTAGGACCATCCTAAGGTATAACATACCTATTACTTGTAATGCTCTAGTAGGGTTCACCAATGCATCTCAAATGGCACTCCGTTCGAGTCTTCCACAAAGAATAATTTGTTCCATCAAATCTCAGACTATCCTTCCTATAAGTCACCATCTTGGATCACCTCAAGCTATTAATCTTCTTCCATGAAACTTGCTATGATACCAATTGTTGGAAACACAAGGGTAGACAACTGAGAGGGGGGGTGAATCAGTTGTCACAAAAATTCACAACTTATTAAATTTATTAACCTTATTCTCAGACCTGATTATTAACCATGAAAGCATAAATCATGAACACATCAGAAGCACACACATAACACCAAGATTTTTTTTACGTGGAAACCTTGTTAGGGGAAAAACCATGGTGGAGGTCAATCCATAAGATTATACCCTGTTAAAAGTGTAAAGAATGAAATGGGGAATGCACATGCATTTAGGCACACTGCCTAGAGCTCACTGCTCAATTACAACAAGGCTTACTACCCAAAGGAAGACACATTTTCTGATAGAAAGATTCATATTACATCTGCAGGGATTTGAACTGATAAAATAGCATCTGGTAATGCTTGATCACAGTTCTGGTTAAGCACATGAACACTTCTTCACTCTTCTTCAATCTTCTTCACACTCTGCTCTACCTTCGAATGATTTAGAAAATTATTCGTGTACACACACATTTGACATACCTCAAATGAAATAAACAGTCGCTTATATTATCCACAACAAGAAATTAAATCGCTACATGCTGGCCTCAAGAAAATAATAAAATGAATACAAACTCTCAACCCAAATCAATAATTTTTTTTAATGCAAATCAACCAAGGTTGGTCACAACATAGTGAAGACCCAAAATAACATCTTTGAACATGAGCCACCTTCAAAAATTATTCCTCAAAGATCCACAACACACTACAAACACCTTGTTGGCCAAGAACATGAAAAACATGAATAGGCAAGAGAAAATCTTGGATCGCGAGAACAACGATCAATGCAGACGTGAAACATAGATAGAGCATGATCTAGAAACATCCAAAAACATCATGAATCACTAGAGAAGCATCCACAATGACTGAACTTACTGAAATTGCATCATCTTCATTTAGGATTACAAACTGAAGTTACAAAAAGACTATCAGAATATAAATCTTGATAACTCAATCAAAACTTCACGTGGATCTTTGTAACTAAACGTGGATAAACTAGGTATAAGTGATAAGAAACCATTTAGTCCACAACCTCTGATCATCAATGTACTAAAATCATGGATAGACTGAACTTCACTTCACCACTAACAACTTGCAACTCATTTCATTACAATTTTCTCAATATCCTTGACATATACAGCTTCAAAATAATTTATGCTAATAGTGTTGACATCAGTGAAAACTACATACCAACAACACAACCACAACATCCAACAAACCATAGGTTTATTTTCTTCCCTAAGGGGAGGACCGAAAGGAACCACAGGAGGTTGTTCAGCCACTTTCTCTTTAGCTCTCTAAACTTTTTTTTATCTTAGGAGGCATGATGGAATTGTTTTGGTTGTCTCTCGGTTGTTTACAAAAGATAGGAAAAGGGTCTATCTTAGGTTGGTCTTGGTTATTTGGAAGATATTTTGGTTCAATCATGGTTTTGTCAAGGATAGGAGGCTCAATCACGGGTTGAGGCATGTTTCTAAGGCATAGTTTTTCTATGCATTTCATCTTAAACTTATTATAGAATTTGAAAAATAAGTCCTTGCAAGGTTTAATAGGTTCCATAGGTTCGGGCCAAAAGAAATCCAATGAAAATTTCCCTTGGGAAGACATAGGATTAAAGCTAGTATGGTGCACAGTAAAGATCTCATTATCAAAGGGAAACTTTAAACATTTATGCACGACCTACGAGATGAATTCCATGGAGCGTAGCCATGGATAACCAAGCTTCACACAAAATTGATTCGACGTTGGAATTATGGAGAATGAGACATCTAATTGTTTTGGTCCAATTTTTAAAGGAAGGGTGATCGATCCCATCATAGTGCAAGTGAAGCCATTATGCGTTTTTATCCATGATTTCAATTTATCATATATTTCTTGATAGAGTTCATGCACAAATAAGAATTCTTCGATGATCACATTATCTCCATAGAAAGGATCAATTAATATACCATTAGCGGGCTTGTCATTGATTCAGCCAGCTATGTAAAGAGGACCATCAGGTGCATTTCTAATTATATCTTTAGATGAGAAAGCAATGTCAAGAGTATTTTTAGCTTGATCCTTATGAGGTAGGATTTCAATCAATCCAACCATATC
This sequence comes from Sequoia sempervirens, assembly GCA_007258455.2. NCBI lineage: Eukaryota > Viridiplantae > Streptophyta > Pinopsida > Cupressales > Cupressaceae > Sequoia > Sequoia sempervirens. Next base: position 226,515,289 of record VDFB02000008.1, on the reverse strand, counting down.
ATCCACAAGAAATTTTTTATCAGTATACATAGGACCTTGTTCAATAGTATCCATGTTGTCATCATCTGTGTCAACATTCATCACATCATTATTCTTAGTTTCACTAGATTTGACAAATGAAATATTATGATTTGGCATGGGGTTAGTAAATATTTGAGAAATTTTGTTAGGAGGGGAAACAAACTTATTACCTTGATCATTAACACATCCAATTTGAAGTCAACCGGAATCAATGAGGTCTTGCACAAGATGTTTAAATGCTTACAATGTTCTATATAATGTCCATTTTGTCGATGATAATGACAATAAGAATTTGATCTAAAGTTCAGAGGTAAAGGATTATTAGGATCGACCATTTTAACAAGAGGTAAGGAGATCATTTTCTATTTTAGAAGTTGTAACATTGTGTTATGAAGGGTATTAGGTAAGGGAGTAAATTGTCTAGCCGGATTCCCAAATGTAAAACGACTTGTCTTCTTTATATCAGCCACTTGGGTATCAACATGTTGAGTTGGTTGAGGGGGATTTAGTTGAAGGAAGCCTTTATTCTATTTCCGAAAAGGTTGATAATTGTTTTGGTTTGCGAATTCAAACTTCTTAGGTTGGCTAGAGGTGGATTTTGTTTCATGACTACTAACTGAGATTTTATAGCCACAGATGGCAATACACAAGTGTACAAAGAAAGGAAAATTCATCATCCCAAGATTATCTTATATCTTAGTTTGTAAGTTTTCAATGAACATTCATTGAAGGTGAGGGTCGGGAATCTTTATGTCAATTTGGGAATAAAGTGATTGGTAGCGTGAAATGAAGTCAGTAACCTTTTCATCATCCTTCTATTGGATGTTGTGGATGTGTTGCTAATATGTGGTTATCATTGATGTCAACACTATTAGAATTTGGTGTACTAGAGGTTGTATATGTCAAGGATATTGAGAAAATTGTAAAAGAAAGTGTTCTAGGTTCCCTGTGGAACTGTGGAGGTCTTGAAGGAATCTTGTTCTTTACGTTGAAGTTCAACTACTATGGACTAAAGGTTTTTCTGATGAGTGTATCTAGATCATCTACCGAAAGTTTCAGAGGTTTGCGTATAGATTTGATCATGTTGTGGTCTGACAGTGTTTATGTGGTCTCTATCAGTGTTCTTGAATGAAGTTTATGTGTTTCTAAAAATATTAGTTGTTGCGGATGTTTCTCTGTTGTTTCTTGGTGTTCTTGGATGTTTCTAGATCATGCTCTATCTTTGTGGTACGTCCACATTGATCAGTGTGCTCGTGGTCAAAAAAATTTCTTGTGTATATTCATTTTTCTTGTTCTTGGCCGACATGTTGATGGTAGCATGTTGTGGATTATCGAGGTGAAATCACAACTTCTCTCCAATAGATATGAGGAACATTTTCTTCCAGCATCATAGTTCTAGCAACATCTTGAACTATCTTGTTCTTCCTTTCCACAAATCCATTTTGCTGAGGGGTCTGTGGGGAAGATAGCTATCTCTTTATTCCATGTACTTCACAAAAAGAATTAAAACACCAAAAGTAAATTCACCACCTCTATCGAATCTTAGACATTTAATCTTTAAATCAGTCTTTGTCTCAACCATAACCTTAAAGATCTTGAACTTATCTAGAGCTTTAGATTTCTCCCTTAAGAAAGTAGCCCACATCATTCTTGAATAATCATCAATAAGCAACATGAAATACCTATAACCTTGTAAAATTTTGACTCTAGAACGACCACACAAATCAGTATGCACAAGCTCCAACAATTGACTTGAATTATGCTGTTTGCTCCTAAATGATATTCTAGTTTGCTTCCCCAATTGACATTCCTTGCATATGACATTAGTAGGTTTCATCAACTTAGGAACATCTCTCACTGACTGAGTAGAACTTATCTTGATAATATTTTCAAAGTTAACATGACACATTCTTCTATGCCACAACCAAATTTCATCAACTTAAGCAATCAAACAACTTTTACTAGCAACATTCAAATGAAATATATTACCTCTTGTTTTTGTATGATGCAATCACATTTTTGGAACACCCCAATACTCTGCACTTTCCATCCTTGAACTGAAGATTGTAACCCTTATCAACCATCTATCTAACACTTAAAATATTATGCTTTAGACGTTCCACATACATGACATCATCAATATTGTTCTTACCATCAAGAGAAATGCATCCTCTGCCATGGATCACACAAGTTATGTTATCACCAAATCTCACAACACCACCATCATACTTTTCCAAGCTCACAAACTTACTTTTATCTCCTATCATATGATGAGAGAATCCACTATCAATCAACGATTCATCTTTCTCTTCAACTCGAGTAGTTAGGGCTTTCTCCACATTTTTACAACTAGCAGATTCAATAGACACAATATTATTTTCCTTGATAGCAATAAATGCCCATTTGTCCTCACTTCCATTTGCTTTATCAGATTCATCATTTGTCACTCCTTCATCAGCAACATAATAACACTTCTTTTGAAATTTAGGCTTGTTATGTCTTGGTTTAGAAACTCTTTCTAGACACCTTGATGCAAAATGACCTATCTTATTGCAGGAAAAACATTTAATAAGAAACTTACCTTTATACTTACCTTGTCCTCTAGCTTCTCTGTTCACAATCAGTGCTTCAAGCTCATCCAATTCTCTTTCTTCTTCTTGAATCTGTCTCATTTATTCTTCATACTTGAATGTCTTTCTAGAAGAACTCTCTCCTGAATCATATCTCTGTTTATCTCTTCCAGATGTAGTATCCTTGAGTGCAGATTATATCTTAGGAAGGGAATGACCAAATTCACTCAACTCAAAAGCAGGAAGCTTACCAATCAACATATCTTGAGTAACATTTGTCATAGTTGAGAGCTCTTCAATAGCTTTAGCTTTGACTTTGTAAGCAACAGGAAAAGATCTAAGCACTTTAGCAATAATCTCTGATTCTTCCAACTGTCCACTAGTACATCTGATACCACACACAAGTTCATTCACTCTCTGCATGAAAGTAGTAATATTTTCATCATAACCCATTCTCAACATTTCATATTTCCCTTTTAGACTCTGCAACTTAGCAATCTTCACATTAGCATCACCTTCATACAAAGTTTCCAACTTTTTCCAAATCTCATAAGCAGTCTTCAGATCCATAACATTAGTCATCTTAGTATCAGTCAAAGCACTCAAAAATGCTTCCTTAGCCCTAATATTGTACTCATCATCCCTAAGCTCAGCAGTAGTAGTAGGACCATCCTAAGGTATAACATACCTATTACTTGTAATGCTCTAGTAGGGTTCACCAATGCATCTCAAATGGCACTCCATTCGAGTCTTCCACAAAGAATAATTTGTTCCATCAAATCTCAGACTATCCTTCCTATAAGTCACCATCCTGGATCACCTCAAGCTATTAATCTTCTTCCATGAAACTTGCTATGATACCAATTGTTGGAAACACAAGGGTAGACAACTGAGAGGGGGGGTGAATCAGTTGTCACAAAAATTCACAACTTATTAAATTCATTAACCTTATTCTCAGACCTGATTATTAACCATGAAAGCATAAATCATGAACACATCAGAAACACACATAACCCCAAGATTTTTTTTACATGGAAACCTTGTTAGGGGAAAAACCATGGTGGAGGTCAATCCATAAGATTATACCCTGTTAAAAGTGTAAAGAATGAAATGGGGAATGCACATGCATTTAGGCACACAACCTAGAGCTCACTGCTCAATTACAACAAGGCTTACTACCCAAAGGAAGACACATTTTCTGATAGAAAGATTCATATTACATCTACAGGGATTTGAACTGATAAAATAGCATCTGGTAATGCTTGATCACAGTTTTGGTTAAGCACATGAACACTTCTTCACTCTTCTTCAATATTCTTCACACTCTGCTCTAGCTTTGAATGATTTAGAACATTATTCGTGTACACACACATTCGACATACCTCAAATGAAATAAACAGTCGCTTATATTATCCACAACAAGAAATTAAATCGCTACGTGCCGGCCTCAAGAAAATAATAAAATGAATACAAACTGTCAGCCCAAATCAATAATTTTTTTTAATGCAAATCAACCAAGGTTGGTCACAACATAGTGAAGACCCAAAATAACATCTTTGAACATGAGCCACCTTCAAAAATTATTCCTCAAAGATCCACAACACACTACAAACACCTTGTTGGCCAAGAACATGAAAAACATGAACATGCAAGAGAAAATCTTGGATCGCGAGAACAACGATCAATGCAGACGTGAAACATAGATAGAGCATGATCTAGAAACATCCACAAATATCATGAATCACTAGAGAAGCATCCACAATGACTGAACTTACTGAAATTGCATCATCTTCATTTAGGAACACAAATTGAAGTTACAAAAAGACTATAAGAATATAAATCTTGATAACTCAATCAAAACTTCACGTGGATCTTTGTAACTAAACGTGGATAAACTAGATATAATTGATAAGAAAACATTTAGTCCACAACCTCTGATCATCAATGTACTAAAATCATGGATAGACTGAACTTCACTTCACCACTAACAACTTGCAACTCATTTCATTACAATTTTCTCAATATCCTTGACATATACAGCTTCAAAATAATTTATGCTAATAGTGTTGACATCAGTGAAAACTACATACCAACAACACAACCACAACATCCAACAAACCATAGGTTTATTTTCTTCCCTAAGGGGAGGACCGAAAGGAACCATAGGAGGTTGTTCAGCCACTTTCTCTTTAGCTCTCTAAACTTTTTTTTATCTTAGGAGGCATGATGGAATTGTTTTGGTTGTCTCTCGGTTGTTTACAAGAGACAGGAAAAGGGTCTATCTTAGGTTGGTCTTGGTTATTTGGAAGATATTTTGGTTCAATCATGGTTTTGTCAAGGATAGGAGGCTCAATCACAGGTTGAGGCATGTTTCTAAGGGATAGTTTTGCTATGCATTTCATCTTAAACTTATTATAGAATTTGAAAAATAAGTCCTTGCAAGGTTTAATAGGTTCCATAGGTTCGGGCCAAAATAAATCCAATGAAAATTTCCCTTGGGAAGACATAGGATTAAAGCTAGTATGGTGCACAGTAAATATCTCATTATCAAAGGGAAAATTTAAACATTTATGCACAACCGACGGGATGAATTCCATGGAGCGTAGCCATGGATAACCAAGCTTCACACAAAATTGATTCGACGTTGGAATTATGGAGAATGAGACATCTAATTGTTTTGGTCCAATTTTTAAAGGAAGGGTGATCAATCCCATCATAGTGCAAGTGAAGCCATTATGCGTTTTTATCCATGATTTCAATTTATCATATATTTCTTGATAGAGTTCATGCACAAATAAGAATTCTTCGATGATCACATTATCTCCATAGACAGGATCAATTAATATACCATTAGCGGGCTTTTCATTGATTCAGCCGACTATGTAAAGAGGACCATCAGGTGCATTTCTAATTATATCTTTAGATGAGAAAGCAATGTCAAGAGGATTTTTAGCTTGACCCTTATGAGGTAGGATTTCAATCAATCCAACCATATCATCCACAAGAAATTTTTTATCAGTATACATAGGACCTTGTTCAATAGTATCCATGTTGTCATCATCTGTGTCAACATTCATCACATCATTATTCTTAGTTTCACTAGATTTGACAAATGAAATATTATGATTTGGCATGGGGTTAGTAAAGATTTGAGAAATTTTGTTAGGAGGGGAAACAAACTTATTACCTTGATCATTAACACCTCCAATTTGAAGTCAACCGGAATCAATGAGGTCTTGCACAAGATGTTTAAATGCTTACAATGTTCTATATAATGTCCATTTTGTCGATGATAATGACAATAAGAATTTGATCTAAAGTTCAGAGGTAAAGGATTATTAGGATCGACCATTTTAACAAGAGGTAAGGAGATCATTTTCTATTTTAGAAGTTGTAACATTGTGTTATGAAGGGTATTAGGTAAGGGAGTAAATTGTCTAGCCGGATTCCCAAATGTAAAATGACTTGTCTTCTTTATATCAGCCACTTGGGTATCAACATGTTGAGGTTGTTGAGGGGGATTTAGTTGAAGGAAGCCTTTATTTTATTTCCTAAAAGTTTGATAATTGTTTTGGTTTGCGAATTCAAACTTCTTAGGTTGGCTAGAGGTGGATTTTGTTTCATGACTACTAACTGAGATTTTATAACCACATATGGCAATACACAAGTGTACAAAGAAAGGAAAATTCATCATCCCAAGATTATCTTATATCTTAGTTTGTAAGTTTTCAATGAACATTCATTGAAGGTGAGGGTCGGGAATCTTTATGTCAATTTTGGAATAAAGTGATTGGTAGTGTGAAATGAAGTCAGTAACCTTTTCATCATCCTTCTATTGGATGTTGTGGATGTGTTGCTAATATGTGGTTATCATTGATGTCAACACTATTAGAATTTGGTGTACTAGAGGTTGTATATGTCAATGATATTGAGAAAATTGTAAAAGAAAGTGTTCTAGGTTCCCTGTGGAACTGTGGAGGTCTTGAAGGAATCTTGTTCTTTACGTTGAAGTTCAACTACTATGGACTAAAGGTTTTTCTGATGAGTGTATCTAGATCATCTACCGAAAGTTTTAGAGGTTTGCGTATAGATTTGATCATGTTGTGGTCTAACAGTGTTTATGTGGTCTCTGTCAGTGTTCTTGAATGAAGTTTGTGTGTTTCTAAAAATATTAGTTGTTGCGGATGTTTATCTGTTATTTCTTGGTGTTCTTGGATGTTTCTAGATCATGCTCTATCTTTGTGGTACGTCCACATTGATCAGTGTGCTCGTGGTCAAAAAAATTTCTTGTGTATGTTCATTTTTCTTGTTCTTGGCTGACATGTTGATGGTAGCATGTTGTGGATTATCGAGGTGAAATTAATTGAAGTTTTTTTGTGTTGGAGTTTTAAATTTGGGTCTCCACTATGTTATGGCCTACCTTGGTTGATTCACATGAAAATTTTATTTGTAAATTTGGGACGACATTGCAAATATGTTTTATTTTCTTGGCCAACTAATTTATTGATGAAATCTCATGTAGCAGATATATAAGAGCAATTTTTTCATCGGTGTTGTGTGTTGGAAAAGTATTGAGTGTGCTCTTATGTGTGTGTGTGTGAATATCATTCAATTACAGAGCAGAGTGTGAAGAAGGTCGACTGAAGTGTGAAGTAGTTTGTGAAGGAGTTTTTTTTGCTTAATTGGAATTGTAATCAGGCTTGTGGAGAAGCTATTCTTTCAGTTCATACCCTTCAGATTTTAATCCTATTCTGTATTGTTGGGAAGTAAGCCCCTTTTGTATTTGAGCAGTGAGCTCTAGGCAATGTGCCTGAATGCATGTGCATTCCCCTTTTTATTTCTCATTATACTTTTAACAGGGTATAATCTTGTGGACTAACATCCACCATGGTTTTTCCCCTAACAAGGTTTCCACATTAAAAATCTTGGTGTTCTCTGTCTCTCTGATGTGTTAATTGCTTGTGGTTAATTTCTTATTCATCAGATCTGAGATTAAGTTAAGTAAAGTTTGAAAAGTTTATTATTCTATGACAACTGATTCACCCTCCCCTCTCATTTGTCTATCCTTATTTTTCCAAAACCTTTTTCTTACATCTCATCAAATTAGCTAAGGTCATCTTGGGAGTCATGTGCACTTTGAAATGGTTGATAAAAGCCTCAACAAATTCATTGAATGAACGAATTGAGTTATTCGATAATGAGGAAAACCATTCTAAAGCGGTATCTTTCAAGGACCTAGGGAAAAGATTAGCCAAGAGCTTATCCTCAAGGACGAAGTCACTGCATAAGGTGTTGTAAGCAGAAACATAGTTAGAAGGATCTCCTTTCCCTCCATATTTCTCAAACCTAGGAATCTCTATACCTTGTGGTATCGGTGTTCTCAATATCTCCAAGGATAAGGGATTACTTTTGACATAGTATGTAGGTTGACCATTTTGATTTTGGTTTATAGTGGAAATTTTCTTTTGAAGGGATAAAACATTTTGCAAGAGTTGGTTAAGGATGGCATCATTAGTTGTATTTTGAGATGGAGGTGAATATGATGGAGGTGTATATGTGTTCGGTGGGGAAGTGAATGGAATGCTTATGGGAGGTAAAGTGGTAGGAGATATGGCGTGAGACACCATAAAGGTACAAGGATTGCTAGCGGAAATACCCAAGGTAATAATGACATTACTAGTAGGTTACATCATTGTTTTAACTTGAGGGTTGGTATAGGTAGGAATAGATGCAATGGTTGTGGGAGGAGGAATTTGAGTTCCTCCTTGACTTTGGACATTATTCAAAGGTTGAGCACAACTAGTAAGTTTTCCAAAAATCTAGCTAGGTTATACACAAGTTCTATTCCTTCTTCACTTTCAATCATGTGATGTATGTTATCTATGGTGGGAATAGCAGTGTTGGAAATGTTTTCAGTACTCAATTGATGTTTTAGATTTGATAACTCTTCATGGATTTGGATTATGTTTTCTTGAGGAACACTAACAACCATTGTTTCAACACTTGTCATGCTACTTGAAGGTAAAGAGTTGTTAAGGGTATGGTCCATACCTAGTGAACTAGTGTCAACATTATGAGTGAAAGAGGTAGCTAACCAAATTCCACGATGAGTGTGCTATCGTGGGATGACATGAGTCTCAAACTATGTCTAACTATAGTATTAGCAATAGGACACCAAGTTGTAAACCTCATGCAAGGGACAATCAATGAATGCAAGATAAATGCAATTAACACAAGATAAATGGTATTATGTAATTTTGATTCAAATGAAATTAAGCTAGATGCAATGAAATGAATGAAACATAAACTTGGTAATCTGAAATAGAAATCTAACAACAACAAATAGAAGCACAGAAACAAGGTTTTTAGTGTTGTAAAATGTATATTTAGATCTAATACAGGACTAAATTTCCTAGAGGGACATATGAGTCCTAGTTGGGTTTTTGAAGGGTTCAAACAGTGAGTAACAATCACCACAAAATTCCCAGAAATTAGATAAAACAACCTGTACTGGGACTAAATCGCCCATAGGGGCATACGAGTCCCAAATTAAGGTTTTGACACTAAATTCAACAAATTCTGAATGAATGTTAAGGTTTATGGTTTGTATGTTTTCTTGACTATGTGCAATTATAGATTTCAAATGAAATTCAATGATGCAAGATGCAAAAATGCAATCTATATGCAGTTTCACTAATGCAAGATTTAGAAGCCCTAATTTATGCAACTTAACTAATGCAAAGTTAATGTAAGCTAGATCTAGGACTATGATGCACTCCAAATAAAAAATAAGGTGTCCAAAGGCTAGGTTCACCAAAATGAACACAAATAAATAGCGGGCAAAGGATGGGGATGATGGGATCCCACCTTCTTTCCTATTTCACCATGGTTCATTGAAGGAAACCCTAGAGATATCAAACTAATGGATTCAATTGAGGGAATGGGTTGTTACAAGGTCTCCTTGGGTGTGATTAAAGACAAAAGGGGGTTCACCACTAAGAAAGGGTTTAGAAAGAAGGAAATGAAAATGTTATGCAAGTATAGCTATGTAATCTAGGAAATGAAACTTAAAATCAGAATAATAAACTGTGAATGAATAGAGGTACACCTAGAAAACTGGAGATGCCTGAGACAAGGTCTATAATCCTGAAATGATAAATTTTGATGTACACTGGGACTCATACACCAGTTGGGGTGATTTAGTCCTAGTTTATGGTTTTAGGATGAATTCAAAATCTGCAACTGGTAAACTAGGATCTACAGGAAATGTTTGAAATCTGGTATACTGGGACTCATATGCCCAAGGTGGAGATTTAGTCTCATAATCAGGGTTTTGCTAAAACTTTGATATCCTCTAGTGATCTTTTGTAGCTTCTCTCCTCTCTGATCTCCGAGTCTAAAACTTTGAATTCCAACTTGTAGGTGACTTTCTATGAAATGACAACTTCTTGACAACTTTGACAACTTTCTTCAATCTTGCAACTTAGTCTTCAAATGATCTTCAAATCTAAAACACGTAGATCTGCAATCACACGTGTAGAGAAGAGAAAAATGTTGTTTTGTTAGTGGATAGGGGTTTTCCTTGGTCAAACCTCATTTTGGTAATCAAACCTTGAAATGAAATAAAATAGAATGAAGGAATGATGAATGAAAAATATGCTATGTTGCAACTCACCAAACCCTTGTAACAAAGGTTGTAATCTTGTATGAAATGGCTAGCATGAATGTAGATATTGACTCTTGATTGTATGCTATGGATCTTGACTTGAATTCTTACTTGAATCATGAAAACTTACATCATAAATGTTAGCTCAAAAACAAACATGATGCATGATGACTTTGACATGATTCTTGAATCTTGAATATAGCTCCAAAACGCTTGATAATCAACTCTTGAATGCTCTTGAATACTTGATCTCATAAAATTTCTCTAGGAATGATTTCATCAACTTGCTAGATCACACTTGCTCATGAAAATTTCTAAGAGAAAATATGTGAAATAACCTTGTATTTATACTTGTTTATGCCAAAATTTCTGAAATTACAACACTACAAGCTGACATCAGATCTAGGAGAATAAAATCTTGCCAAGAATTGAATTCAAAATAGGTCCAAGATAAGTGGGACTCATACACCAGTTGGGGCATATGAGTCCCTATAGGCTAATCTTGGGACACAAATTTCAAGACCAGGCCCCCAAACTTACGTGGGACCCATACGTGCACCCAAGGTGTCGTATGAGTCCTAGATCACTAAATCTGGGTTCATCTTATGCTTATGTTGGCTTGACTTAAGATCTTGGATCTTGGGGGCTTGCGCAACCTCCTTTGATCTTCATCATCCACATTGGTATGATTGGACTCCTCTTGAATGTCTACTTTAGTGTGAGTTTGAAGCAAGTTCATCCTCTCACTAAAGTGGGGGCTAACTGTGGACACGGAAAAAGTGTCCCTTTTTTCTTGCTTGATTTGGGAATATTTGATGACAAATTGGACTGAATGAGGCCTTGATTTGGTGTTGTGATGTGTTTTCACATCCACATTAGGTCTCGGGCCTTTGCAAACTGAATAAAATACATTTATTGATGTCTTGTAAAGATGTTGTAAGGTGTCGTAACACATCTTCACACTTTTCTAGGACCATAATGATATAATTCACATAAATAACCTTACCAAGACCTATTTCAAAGTGTTGTAAAGTCTTGTAACAAACATTCACACTTTCCTAAGATTGTCATCAATATCTACACCTTTCTTATGCTTTAAATGGACCTTTTATACACTCACATGCCTTAACTCATCATCATTCATCCATCATTCATCATGTTCTCATGTCAAGCAAGCTAGGGTTTTATCATTGCAAGTCATCAAGATAGCTTCCAAAGACATTCAAGGGCAGATTCTTCATGTTTTGCTACAGAAATTCAAGATCAAACATCATGGAAAGGTATTAACTCCATTGTTGCATGCTTCATTAGATTCTTTCTGTTGGAGCCTAAAATTTCATGCAAATTTTAGGTCCCCATGTGAAAATTTTGATTTCGGCATTCAAGAGTACAGTTGGAAAATATGCTCAAATGGCCCACTTTGAAAAATCACAAAATGAAGCCAATGCAATTTCACGCAAAATCACTTTGCAGACATGTTCATCTACCATATGTGAGTGTCTCTACCAAATTTCAGCCCCTTATGATCTGATTTGCTAAGATTTCAAAAGGCCAAGTTGAAGGGTCTTGTGAAGGTTTGTTGTCTTCACATAGTAAAATATGTTAAAGTGACCAACTTTGGAGAATAATATTAAGCAACTGGAAGATTTTCAAGATAAATCAATTGGTACTTTCGATTCTCCACATCTCAATGTGCATCCATGTCAATTTTTAGAGCTCCAGGACATCATTTGGTATTTTATCAAAATCAAATCCAAATAGAATTTACCCAGTTTTGAAGATTGCACTTCTAGAAAGCTGCAAAAGAGGTCAACTTTGATGCTTCATATGTTGTGAATGAAGATTCTTGGTGAAAAAACCTCTTGCACACATGTTCACCATTCCTAAATGAGCTAATATTCAAAGTTATAGCTTCTCAGAATCACATTTGATATTTTTCAAAAAGGGCAAGTGGAAGGTTTCAATTGAGCTAGGCAGTGGTAATTTTTTAGAAAATGATAAATGGGCAACTTTGAACATTGATATTTTGTAATCCAAATAGATTTAAACAAATCTGCTTTCCAAACACACTCCTCTATCATCAATCAATATGTGGATATATTTTTACGACCCTAGGAGAATGCTAGACCCATTTTTTAGGATGGTTTTAGAAGCTACTTAGTCCATTCTAATCACAGTGCAAAATGTCAAAAGGGGATTATGGAGATGAAACCATTCATAAGTGTTTTGATAGAGAGATGGTATGAACAATTAGAAATAAAGAAAGGTTATATGAAGATGAAAATTTTGGCCTTACTTACCAAAAGCATATATGAGTATTCCACTCTTTACACAGAAGCAATAGAACCAAGTATAGGAAGAGAGAGTTGCCCCATAATTGTTTTCTTGGGAAAAAACCCAGCATACACTGAAATTTTGAAGGTTGGAGAAGGCAATCCTAAGAATGGAAAACTATGCATCAATGTTTCTCAAACATTTGCTAGTAAGATTGAGTGTCCATGAGTGATTTCAAGAATCTTTGAGGAGTCTCATAAAAGGAGACAAGGATGATGCCTAAGTTGACTCCAAAATTACAAAGATGAATACCAGTGTACTATTTTGATATCAAAGACAAAGAACCAATAGTGCAAGTGTTCAAATTATTCCACACACCTAGATAAGGTGACATAAGAAAGCGGTATCATCAAATTTATAGATTACACATAATGTACATAAGCCTGCTAAATTTGAAATAAAAACAGATATAAAATGAAGAAACAAACATATGGAAGATGAATATTCAATGAGAACTGCACATCGACCATCAAGGCATGATGATTAAGGGACACTCATTGTGTGATGGCGAGTGTCTTGATAGGAATATATGCAGTGTGGAGAAATAAAATGGACGCCTCAAAAGAGATAATATCTTGTGGACTATGGAACAATCGATACCCACTTACAGTGCTTGGGTGAGTAATGAAATAGAGGATCACTATAGTGTTGCAAACACTATGCTGGGATCATGCACAACATTTCAGACTAGTGTAGATATATTTCCAAATGATTGTACATGAATGTGTTGATCGAATTAGAGGTCCGATGATTAAAATAAACAAAATTGACGTTGAACAGCTCCATCTTTTGACATTGAACAGAGGGAGGGTCAAATGATTCTACGACACAAGATCAAGGAATTTGTGGTTGATGGAAGCAACAGAAGAATGTATTCAACACATTCATGATAACGCAGAAGGAGAAACACATATTGATTTTAGTAAAGGAGAAAGAATCCAGCCGATATCTTGACATACAGGAAAGTTGCAATGACGATGTTCACAAAATCTGATAAGATGTGCTCAAAAAATCATGAGTCTTCGATGGATAGAAATTCATTGTAATCAGAAGCATGGAGGTAACCCTAACATTTCTCGCGCCAGGGATAAAAACCCTAAATACATCAAAGAGACATATGTTGTTAGAGTGGTTTCCTCAGGTGTCTCCAATTATGAGGGTTACATCGATGTGGATTTCGGGGAGAGTCTCATCGATATCCCAACAAGCTTACTTCATAGGGGAGACACATTACTATCAGGAGAGAAAAATAAAGTCTTTTCGATGAGGCATGTCATGATGAAAAGCTTGAGGGTCGATATAAATGTTTAAATGAATGTTATAGATACAATATGGGTAACATAAAAAGAAATTTAAATATTTGCAGTAGCAGTACAAAAGTGAAGAATTTTTGAACAAAGGTGAAGGTGGAGATATAAAGTATTTTCTTTATAAAGTGAAATATTTTCACTGAAATATGAAATATTTTAACCAGGGTGTTAGAAGTGGGTGATTTCTATTAAAAGAATATTTTATTAAATATGGTATGGGTAAAAAGAGATGAGAAAATTTAACAAATGGTAATAAATCAAAATTGCATTTCACAAGGAGGCAAATGCAAAGGGAGTTAAAAGGGGATAATTATTTTTACCCGAAGAACATTATTTGGGTGGAAATAAAATTTGTTCACAAAAGAATTAAAATTAAAGTATTTCCAAATGCTTTATTTTTCACCAAGATGGGAACATTTTAACCAAAGAAGACATGAAGCGGGTGATTATTTTAATGGGTGAAAAGTGAAGTTTCTAGCAAAGAAAGATTATCATAATTAACCTTCACAGAGACTACAAAGATAATGAAGATTAAAATATTTTAATTTTTCAAGGGAAATTAATTAAAATAAAATGAAGAGTTGCAGCAGATGAACACGTAAAGGGTCACAACTCTTGAAGATAATATATATATATACCAGATTGAAATCAAGTGAAGGAATTATTAGAATTAGAATTAGATTAGAATTAGTAGGTAGGTAGTTGGATAGGTTGAACAGTTGTTGAAACAAAATATCATGATGGGTATTGCAAAATCTTTTGAAATAATTCAAATGGAGAAGAAGTTTTAATTTGGTGGCTAAAATCTGGTGTCAATTGTTTGTTGAAAATATATGATTATTTGGTTGTCTCCAACTTAAAATTTTCCTTATTATTTAAATTGGTGTATCAAGGATATATTCAATTTGTCAAGGCACATTTCTTGTTCTTGTGTGGTGTGATTAATTTGTTTATTTAAAAGAATTAAAATCCTTTTAGTCAATCACAGTAATTTGGAAGTGTTATTTGGATTGATAAGAAGAGCCCTATAATCAACAAAATTATCATACTGTCTCCAGTTTGGTTCTATCATGTTATCAAATCAGAAGCATCTGATTTGTCAGGGCACATTTGTTTCTTTTTTGTGATTCAGTTAACTGGTTCCTTCAAGGAAGGATTAAAACTTCCTATTAATTAATCACAGTAACCTGGTAAGAATCATTTGGATTGATAAGAAGAGTCTGATAGTTACATCCTTGCACGTTTATACAAGGTATAAATAGTCACAAGTTCCAAACAATTCGAGTTGTAGCCAGTAAGTAAGTCGCATATCTTTCACCTCTTGAATCCATTAGCCCAACAGGAGCAGGCACTGGTCATCCCATTCCATTTTATAATTTTATAAAATATTATCCATACATTCACATTTCAAATTTCAGTAGGAGTAATTAGTAAGCTTTCATCTATCCCACACTATTTTCCACTATGGATAGATCCATCAATTCAACCAAATCACACATTCCTCTAATCTACTCCATTGCAAAGGTCCACCTGCCTAGGTCTAGCAAAGCCTGCAGTGTAGGGAGTCATCAACCGAATAGGTTAACTCCATTCATTGGGTCAAAAATGTTGCAAGTCTGATCATAGAGACTGGCATCCTCTTAGGATTTTTAACTTGCATTTTTGAGATCCAACACTTTCTTCATTTGGATTAATTACCTAAAAAAGGAGTTTGACCAAGGAAAACCCCCATGCCCTAACATTCAACATTTCTTTCTCTTTCATTGTGTGTTCATAGATTTAGACACTTTGAGGGTTTGAAGATCATCGAAGATTAGGTTGAAGAATCATTGAACACATCTCCTTATTGACCAAGTCAAAATATCCATTAAAAGTCACTTTCAGGCCCAAAAATTAGAAGTTTAGAAGCGAACACCTGTGGGAAACTAGAGTGCAGACTAAGGGCTTCCATTTCCACTTTTGAATTTAGTGGTGACTTAGTCCCACTAAACCTATTTTTTGAATATTTTTGCAAATTTGGATACCCATTTGGCCAAAACGGGTTTCTGAGTAGTTTTCCCGAAACTGGGACTAAGTTGCCCATCCTGGCGTAAGTGTCCTAGTCAACATTTTCATTCAAATTTTTAGGATTCCAGAATCTTTCCACATCATATTCAGCTTCCAGGTGCACCTCTCCAATTATGTTCAGTTATTTCATCATTTACTTGCATTTCTAGGTGTTTTTGCATATCACAGTGTGTTTTCCAGCACTTCACATTTTTTAGGTTTTGCATCATTAAATTATTTTCTTTTCAGATCTATGCATTAGTACATCATAATTAGACATATTACATCTTATTTACATTGATCTTGAGTGTAGACATTTGCATTTTGGACCCCATTCCTTTCTCCTTTTAGGTGAAAAACCCTAGAAGGAGCTAAAGTAGTTGGGCAATCCAAAATCATTGTCCACATTTTGGTGAACCCGATGTTTGAATACTTTTCTTTTATGATTTGGAGTCTTTTATCATCCTAGAATTAGCTTGCATTAACATTGTATTGTATTTTGCATTAGTTAATTTGCATTCTAGGGTTTTAAAATTTTGCATTTGTAAAAGTGCATAAAGTTTGCATTTTTACCTTTTAAATCATTGCAAAACTTCTGAAAATTGCATTTTATTTTAGTATTCAGGTCATACATACTAAACAACATCAAAACCCATTAATTTTTTTTGAAAATTTTGAAAAATCGTAACTGGGACTAATTCGCCATTCTTGGTGACTTTGTTCCTATCTAGATTTTTCATTGTATGTTATAGCATCAGAAACCTCATTTTTGTGCTTCCTAAGCCTCCTATTATCATATACTATAAGTCTAGAAATTTTTGGGAACATTTTTTTTATGCCTCTAGGTCAAAACCAGCATTTAAGGGTAGTCATTTTTTAAAACATTTCATTTACAAGCATTTTTGCATCTTAAATCATTGAAAATATTTGAAATTTTACATTTACATCTTAGGTTTGCATTATACAGTACAGAGACTATTAACATGCATCAAAAATATCAAAAAAATCTCAAAAAAATCCCTACTGGGACTAATTCACCACCTTGGGCGACTTAGTCCCTGTTCATCCCTGAAACAACCTTTTACAGAGCTGAAAACCCTGTTTTTAATCTTTTGTTTGCTGCCATCAACTACTTGTATCAGTTTTTTGAGTTTCTGTAACATGCATTTCATTAGATATTGCTTAAATTAGCTCATTTCATGCATAGTTTAAATTTCAAGTTTTCATTTTCATATTGTTACATTGTATAATCAGTTAATTGTCATCCTTAAAATCTAAAAAATTGCATTCCTCTTTTGTATATTTTCTTTCAAATGGTTACATTTCAAGTTTGTAGAATAATCATTACATCATGTTTTCATTACACAAATATATAGTTATCATCTTTCATGTTCTATTTGTAGATCTTATTACATGTTGTAAGAAAGTTTTGTTAAGGGTATCTGAATATGAGGTCCTTTCCCCTTTCTTTTTGTTCGTCATAGATCCCTCTCCTAGTTTCCATTACATGGATGAGGTTATTTTAGTGAAAGAAACCTTGGGTAATCATAACAATCACATTTTCTCTTCTCCTATTATCTCTCCTACTTGTGAAGAAGATATTATAGTGTTAGAAGAACCAATTGATGAGAGTTTTGAAAATTCATGTTGTTTCTCTCCTCTTACCTCTCCTATTAGACTAAATATTACTAAACAAGATGACATAATGATAAGTAATCATGAAGATCATGCATCACAACAAGACATCATTGAAACCTACCTATGTTCATCTCCTATGATAGTGATGAGGATATGTTGGTGTTAGATAAGAAAACTTTCAAGATCTATGCTAACCCTCTTTATGATCCTTCCTCTACCTCTCCTATTTTGGAAAACATTTGGGAACAAAGGAATGAACTTATCATTGATCATGACAGTCATACTTGTTCTTCTCCCAATACCTCTCCTATTAGTAACAAAGGTATTGAAGGTCTTGATTGTCGATCTCCTCATTCCCCTTTGGAAGATGTTGAACAAAAAGAACATGAGACCATAGAAACATTTCTCAATAGTCTCCCTAACCATAACAATCAACATTTCCCTTCTTCTAATCTCCCTCCTCAATGCAAAGAGGATAGGTTGGTGTTAGAAGATATACCTATTAAGAGTCATGAGAATCTTGACCCTCCATTCTCTAATGCTCCAACCATTTGGGAAAATCTATTTGAAAATCATAGTGGTCCTTCTCTTGATGCCTACCCCACTTGTGATAAAGCTACTTTACAAACTTCAACCTTGGATGACCATCTTGCAAGCTCTCCTATTAGGGTAGATAATATGGAAGAAGAGAATGTGATCTTAAAAAAGAATGATAATCACATAGACTCTTCCCCTCATCTTCCCATTCCCAATCAAAATGAAAATTCAACCATTGATCATTCTCCTACATGAAATGAAGTCATTTTAGAAGAACCAATTATTCATGAATTTCAAGAACATTTGATTAGTAGTTCTCCTAAAAACTCCCCTCCTGGGGAGAATACCATGGTTCTCACAAATGACAACCATAGTAATGTGTCTTCCTTAGATAAATAGGTGATTCTAGATTTCCCCTTATTAGAGATACATCAGACCAAGAGCGTTGAGGTTATGAATGTGCAAGTGTCCATTAGATCCCCCTCAATCAATGGACCTCATACATACCCCGTGGGACATCCTAAGAAACCTTTAATTCTCTACCCACCTTCACACAAACAACAAACTCCACGATAACCTAAACTCATCCTTTCCCTGCTATCACATAAAACTCCACCTAAACCCGAATTCACCCTCTACCCACCTCAAAATCATGTGTCACAACAACCAAGTCATACTACCATTTCTCATACATACATCATTTGAAACAATCCATCCCCACAACAACCAACCCTGACCTCCCTACCTTAGCCTAATTTGCCTCCTGCTCCTCGATTAAGGGAGTACGATCTCGTTGAACAACTTAAGAGACTCCCGCAAAGATATCCCTTTGGGACCTTCTTCAAAATTCACCTACCTATCACACTATGCTTCAAACAACCTTACAACAAGTTCATATCCCTTCTAATGCACAACCAAATGAAATAGTAGCCACGCTTCAAGGATTAAATTCTTGACATTCTTTTCCACCAAAGTGCACTCCCCCCTTTGGAAGTGCAAAAACAAAATGATGCTTTCATGTTCATATCTCAATAAAAAAAAAAGGGATAAAGTGAACCCTTGTTGACACTAGCTCAGGGGGTAATGTGTGTAGTGTGAGCCTTCTAGATAGGCTTGGCATTAATCAATTGAACATTCAACCTGATTCTTTATCTATTAAGGGATTTGACAATGTTGAAACAAAACCACTTGAGGTGATCATTATACCTCTTATAGCTTGGAGTAGCCACATTGAATACACTAATCCATGTTATGCCTCGTAAATTTTTATGTAATCTTATATTAGGCAGACCATGGATTCATGCAATGAATGGTGTGCCTTCCAATCTTCATCAAAAAATGAAATACATCTACAACAACAAAGTGCACATCCTTGAAGTTGGCCTCGATCCCAATAGTCATTTGAACATTGAAAAAAACAACGCGCATCATTTAAACACATCAATATCCACTACACACATGGAACCCATCCAACCAAAAAATAAAGAACAATGATCAAAGCTATTAGGTGATGATTGGGGTTCCTTAGACTTCACACCAACACTCATGGACGAGTACTAGATCATAAACAAAGATTCAACTGAGGGACATGAAAAATAATTCATGTCAACACAAAACTTAGATGACCCTTCAAAAGCATCTGCTCCAACCACTTTAGACAAAAACATAACAAATTATACATCAACCTTTGATGAACACAACAACGAACAACCCCCTGATTCAAAGGAAATGAAAAAGCTTTATGGAAAAGGTTATGAACTTATGAAACAACTTAGCTATAGTGGAAAAGGATGTGGTGCTCACGAACAAGGTATCTACAACCCTATTGATCCTATCACACAACAAATCATGGTCTTGGTTATTGTCCTTTCATAGAAATTTCCAAGCCTTCACTCAACATCACCATTGTGACACAACATTTTCCTAAACTCACCTTAATAGTCATACATCCTGAACTAATAGACACTAGTGCTCTTGATTATTCTCCTTTTCCTGAAATGACACAAACAATGACCTCTTTGCTTAATTCCCATGTCATCTTGTAAAACACTAATGAATTGAATTCGTTAGATTTTACATCCTCCTATAAAGGAGAAAGCAAAATCTCACAATTTGCAGAGTCTTGCATGGGTATGACAACTAATACTAAGCAAGAGGTATCTTTATCACAAACTACAGGAACCCCTTCTCCCATTGATCAAGAGGACCTATCTTGTCAAGACTTCTCCAAGATCACTTGATTGCCCTTCCTCCAAGAACTCACAAGAACTTCTATTACAAAACTTCATTTTGTGCCTATCAGAGATTCCATGGTCATTCTATTAATGAAAGTAAGGCTTTGAGTTGTAAAATATAACATTTTAAGGAGTTTGGTATTCTTCCTTATGTGGGGGCACCTAATTCCTCTAATTGATATTTATTTTCACTCTAGCATTCTTCTTATTAATTATTTCGGCTCACCCTTTTCCTACACTGAGTGGGGGAAAGGGGTTTTGTACGCTTGTCCTCATATGTTACTTGTCATTGCCTCTTTTGACTAGTCGGTAACCTTTCATGAACAAATAAGAACAAGCTTGGGATGTGGACGACATGCCTTAAGTTGGATCGCATGTGACATACAACCTCTTTCATGACGTAGCTTATAGGAAACATATGACTCGACATAGGGATTTCTAAGTAAGCTCTCATGTCTTCTTCTTCTACTTTAAAGCAATTGCTCACAGTAATGGTGTTAGCAACTGCTTGAAAGTGAGGGAAAACATTGACACTCACATTTCATTGTGTGATTTCTTTCTTCTTGCAATGCGTCCTTTTCTTGGTGGAGTCATTGGGCTTGATTCCCTCCAAGAGTGTGATACTTCTTTGACACATCCTCTCTTGGAAACGTAAGCACAATGTTCCCTAAGATGAGACCTTGCATGAACTAAGCAAAATCCCTTTGAATATTGCTTGCACTATTTTTCCATTTACAACAATTGTCATATGGCCACCTCGCATAACACAGCTTGCATGCCTGTGGTCCCATCCTATTTGTCTATGAGTCTCAAGCATACAAATTTTTTCTTACCTCGTAGAGCTCGAAAATAATTTTCATTGTGGTGCCTTATTAAAGTTATCAAGAGGTATAACTTTGGTATGGTTGAGTGGGAAGCCCATTCTGAGGCATAACATTTCCCCATAGCCACCTGTGTGTTTGTGAGCACATATCAGCCATATGTGTCTCACCTTTTGGACTTTCTCACCCTACGAACAACCAGAAGTTTTGTGGACCCAAAGTGAGTATACTTGGGCTTTCTCACCCAGTGGACAACCATGAGTTTTGTCGCCCCAAAGTGAGTACACATTTCTTTTGTTCCAAACAAACAACCTAGATCTAATCCACAACGTGTTGGACAAAAGGTCGAAGCTTGATCCACCTCATTTTCTTGTCATTGCATGATCACATATCTTGTTTCACTACAAGTCATTCACTTTGTGTGTGTCCTCTTATGCTTATGTTGGATTGACTTAGGATCTTGGATCTTGGGGGCTTGCACAACCTCCTTTGATCTTCGTCATCCTTTGTCATCCACATTGGTATGATTGGACTCCTCTTGAATGTCTGCTTTAGTGTGAGTTTGAAGCAAGTTCACCCTCTCACTAAAGTGGGGGCTAACTGTGGACATAGAAAAAGTATCCCTTTTTTATTTCTTGATTTGGGAATATTTGATAACAAATTGGACTTAATGAGGCCTTGATTTGGTGTTGTGAGGTGTTTTTCACATCCACATTAGGTCTTGGGCCTTTTGCAAACTGAATAAAATACATTTATTGATGTCTTATAAAGATGTTGTAAGGTGTTGTAACACATCTTCACACTTTTCTAGGACCATAATGATATAATTCACCTAAATAACCTTACCAAGACCTATTTCAAAGTGTTGTATCAATTCTTGATATCCACTTAAAAATTCCCAATTGTACTAAGTCGCGATTGGTGGCAACTTAGTCTCATTTGGCTCAAAAATCAAAATAAATTTAAATTTCTTTTAGGTTTTTATTCCTTAAGACCTAAGGTCGGCCTGTGATGAGGTATTTTTGGGAATTAGGGCATAATTGTGTATAAATATAGGGTTTTCCCTCTCATTTGACCTAATTCATAACTTATCATCATTCATCCATCATTCACCATGTTCTCAAGTCAAACAAGCATCATTGCAAGTCATCAAGATAGCTTCCAAAGATATTCAAGGGTAGATTCTTCATGTTTTGCTGCAGAATTTCAAGATCAAACATCATGGAAAGGTATTAAATCCATTGTTGCATGCTTCATTACATTCTTTCTTCATTTGGTTTAATTACCTAAAAAAGGGGTTTGACCAAGGCAAACCCCCATGCCCTAACATTCAACATTTATTTATCTTTCATTGTGTGTTCGTAGATTTAGACACTTTGAGGGTTTGAAGATCATCAAAGATTAGGTTGAACACTCATTGACATCTCCTTATTGACCAAGTCAAAATATATATTAAAAGTCACTTTCAGGCCCGCAAATCAGAATTTTAGAAGCAAACACTTGTGGGAAACCAAAGTGCAGATCGAGGGCTTCCGTTTTCACTTTCAAATTTTAAGAAATTCAAAAGTGGACCAAGTCACCAATAGTGGCAACTTAGTCCCACTGAACCTGTTTTTCAGAATTTTTTGCAGATTTGGATACCCATTTGGCCGAAACAGGTTTCTGAGCAGTTTTCTTGAAACTAGGACTAAGTCGCCCAACCTGTCGTAAGTGTCCTAGTCAACATTTTCAGTCAAATTTTTTCGATACCAGAATCTTTCCACATCAAATTTTAGATTCCAGGTGCACCTCTCCAATTCTGTTTAGTTATTTCATCATTTACTTGCATTTCTAGGTGTTTTTTCATATCACAATGTGTTTTCCAGCACTTCACATTTCTTAGGTTTTGCTTCATTAAATTGTTTTCTTTTCATATTTGTGCATTATTACATCATAATTAGACATATTAAATCTCATTTACATTGATCTTGAGTGTAGACATTTTCATTTTGGACCCCATTCCTTTCTCCTTTTAGGTGAAAAACCCTAGAAGGAGCTAAAGTAGTTGGGTAATCCAAAATCATTGTCCAAATAAATCATGAATATAGTCTAGAACAAAGTAAAGAAGATCAACTAGTGATAGATTCAATTTTATTTTTATAAAAGATGTTATTTTGATATATTTTGTACTAAAAATGGCTAGGTCCTAGCATGCATCGAGATTATTGAAGCTTTGTTTCAATTACATTTTTAGTTCATAATAAATTAGTTATTTGTGTTATTTTTATTTTTTCGTTGTGTATTATGTTGAATGTTTACTTTAGCTATGTGGTTAGATGGTGCTTAATTGGATCCTCCAACAATGATTGTGTCAAGATCAAAAGAAAATTATGAGAAGTATAGGTAGGCAATAAATATTTGGAAAGGTATGGTGCACCATATGAGGAGTGTGTATCATTGACCTTTTCCCTTTATCCTTATGTGTGTCCATGTCATGTGTAAGGGATTATAAAAAATAGAACACATTGATCATTAATGATTTGGACATTATCCTAATATAAATTTTAATACAACATCATGAAGTTCTTCTTCATGTATATATGAGATATATGTCTACTCATGTAGTCAACAAGATATGTAGGAAAAACAATGGAATAATCATGTACATCATAGTTCTCAAAAAATACATCTTGAGAAGGCATAAAATCATCCATAAAAGAATTATTATAGGTATCTAAAAATATTGTACCAATATGAAACAAAGATAAATCCATAAAATCTCCTACAAATGTCCGCTAGAGATTAAAAATTTAGAACCTCTATACAAGTATACTTTATGGAAAGAATTAATATATGAAAGAACATGGTAAAACATGAAATGATGCATAATAAACATGATATGGATCAAATTATTTCATTTCTACCAACCTGAGTATCTCAAAATAAATTTGTTAATGTAACAACATCATATATATACTCATATTATGAAGATAAAAATTATTTGACATGTAAGATTGCATCTTCAATTTAATTAAATTAGATTATAATGTTATCTAATAATATGTGCACTAAGAATGTCACAAAAAAAATTATAAATAGTTCATCGTGTCAAGGAGAGGATAAATAATGTGCATCAATTAAGCAAGTGTTTCTACAACTCACTAAATAAATCATCAATAGACTAGGAATCCAAATATATATATATATATATATATATATATATATATATATATATATATATATAGAAAATTATATCATGAGTTATAGTGGGGATATCATCGATAATAAATTTAAAAAATATTTCTTTAAATATACTTAGCATTCTCATAATAAAATATTTGATAATAGAGTTGTGAAAACATTAATTTTCTTGAATATTTTTATTTTGGTAAATTGACCCCAAAGTGATGCATATGTTCTTAGTGGACACTTCTAGCTGAAAACTTTATGGCACACATTTAATTTAGGTAGAATGAATTCCCATATGCTTGACGAAAATTAATTTTTAATGAAAATTCTTAAATTCACTTTTATTGATAAGTTGACCTAAAGTGCAACACAACATTCAACTTTCACTTGAATGTAAAACCTAATCACTTATTTTATATATTTCCATCTTTATATTAAAATAATATTAAGATAATTAGTAGACACCTTTGCCAATTTTATAAAAAATTAAAATAAAATGTGGGTTGAAGTCAACTTTCTTCTAGAAAGGCCCGATGCGGCTGCTCGATGTGAGCTAGGGCCCTGCCCTAGCCTTCGTGTTCTCTGCTTGCTTCGCTGAGGGGTGTACGCGTTGGGGGTGGGTTTTCTTTCGTTGCTTCTTCTTTCTCTGCATGCGTGTGGGGATTGGTCTCTGGTGTACGCAGTGAGTTTGGTGTTGCTGGTTGCTGCGTGCGTCCTGTGCGGAGCGACCCTTGGGGCCTGCTTTGGCTCCCTAGTTTGGCCTTTTTTGGAGGTGCTTCCTTTGTTCTTTGCCTACGTCTAGCGGTGCTTGTGGGCGAGGGTTTGTGATAACCTTGTTTTGGTTTTTTTGGGGGCTTGTATGCTCACTGTGATTTGGGTTTAATGTCACCTGGGGAGACCTCGGGTGTGTGTTCCAAAATGGACTTTAGATCTACAATTGGCATGAAGTCTCCTACATCTGCTTCAAAAATTTTCAATAATAATTTGTTCTTGTCGGAACCGGGGTTAGATGGAGTGGGTGTGTCTAGTGGGGCTCGAATCACGAAAATCAATGGATGCCTGGAACGCTGCAAGGAGAGGCCAAAATTAGTCATTCCATTGGAGATGGTTGCAGAGGATATTGATTATTATTCGAGACACTCTTTTTATTGCAAGTTTTTGGGTATGCGGATCTCGATGCAATTTTTAGAGTCTTGGGCCCGACGAACTTGGATGCCGGAGGGTGAGATGGATATAAAACTTCTGGCGAATAATTATTTCATGGTTACCTTTGACTGCATGGCAGGATCGTAACAAAGTTTTTGAAGGGGGCCCCTACTTCTATAACCAGGTTGGTCTGTTCGTTAAACCATGGCATGCTGGTTTTAACCCTGCTGAGGAGCTTCCGACTCGGGTCCCGGTGTGGGTTCGACTTCCGCGGTTTCCTGTGGAATGTTGGCGAGATGATGTTTTGCATTTGTTGGGGTCGATGCTCGGGAAGCCAGTTGGTTCTTCACAACAGACTCAATTTAAAAAGGTGATAACTTTTGCTCGTATCTGTGTGGAGATTGACCTAAGTAAGCCATTACCAGATTCTTTGGATATGTCTGTGGGTCCTCATTCCTGGGTGTAGTCATTGGATTATGAAACTCTTCCATTTCGATGTCGTCTCTGCCATGAGTATGGTCACCTACAGCGAAGATGCCCTAGGGCTAGGCCTGTTGAGACCCATTTTTCTCAACCTCCTCACAACCCTCCTAAGGAAGATAAGGGAAAGGATCCCATTCCTGGGGATGGGGTTGATCCAGATGGTTTTGCGCCTGTTAGGAATCGTAATAGAAACTGAGGTCAAAAGAGGACCTTGACTGAAAGACAAGATGAAGACTGTTTCAATAGATTTGAGGTTCTGGAGGATCTTGGCCAGCAAGAAGTGAATCCGGGCTTGGTTAATTTGGATCAGGGTATTGTGTGTTCTGGGCAGGAGGATCCTCCTTTTGGGGCTACTCAGGAGGCACATGATTCTGGAGCTTTGCAAATGGTGACTGACCTTCCAATGGATGTCCAAGGGGAGCTAGTTTCCACGGTGGAAATGAAGAAGAGTGGGGGAGACACCTCTATTCTGGCTTTGCATGCAAGTTCAGATGTAGGTAAGAATCTAAAGCCTTCTCCTTCTCCTTTGGGTATACATCAGAAGGATCTCAAAAAAGGGTTGGGGGAGAAATCTTCAAAGCTTGGCAGGAAAAAGGATATGGAAAAGATCAAGTTAGCTGGGGAAACTCTGGTGGAGTCTGGGTCAGTTAAGACTTTGGATTCACACTTCTCAAGCTCTTTGAAATGATTGTTCTATCGTGGAATGCAAGGGGCTTGAACAGCAGCCCTCGACAAAAGGTTGTTCGTGAGTTGGTTAGAAGTCAATCTCCTGATATCTTGTTCTTGCAGGAGACTAAGTTATCTGTAGAATGCATGATTGGTTTATCTCCTAAGTTGTGGAGAAGCGGTGAGTGCCAATGCATTGGTGCTCAAGGGTCTGCGGGTGGAGTGGCTTGCCTCTGGAATCCTCGGAAGATCCGTCCTCTTTGGTGGATCTCCAGCAAGTCCTCTATCTCGATGATTGCTTCTTGCTTTGAGACTGGGGAGTCTATCCTCGTCACTAATATCTATGCTCCTATAGATTTTCAGGGCAAGCAATTTTTGTGGGCTCATATTAAATTTGTCCGAAGTATGGTGCCCTTTTATCCTTGGATTATGGCTGGTGATTTCAATGCTATCTCTGAGTTGGCTGAGAAGAGGGGAGGTGTTGCAAGGTTGGAGCCTTCTGCCTTGCTTCTTCAGGACAATATTTCTGCTTTGAATCTTGTTGATGTTAAGCCTAATAATGGTCTTTTCACCTGGAGCAATCGAAGACTTGGGGATCTCTGTATTTCTGAAAGACTTGACCGGTTTCTGGTGTCTTGTTTTTGGGTTGGTGGCTTGTGGTCTTCTAGCTCAGAAATTTTGGATTGGAGGGGGTCCGATCATTGGCCTATCAAGCTTGTTGTATCTTCAGCTCATGTGCCTCGTTCGCCCCCTTTTAAGTTTCAGCTTATGTGGCTACGTGAGCCCTCTCTTCATGATTATATGGCCGAATGGTGGAAAAATGGTAGGCCCACTTTTGGTACAGCAATGTATACTTTTGCTAAGCTTCTCCAATTTGTTAAATATCAGCTTAAGCGTTGGAACCGTCAGTGTTTTGGGAACATCTTTCAAGCCAAGTTTGCTGCCCAAGCTGAGTTGAATAGCATTACGAGGGTAATCAGAGATAATGGTGTGACTGCTCTTTTACTTCAGGAGGAAGCCAGGGCATTGAGAGTATTAGAGGAGTGTGAATTACGAGAAGAGATCTATTGGAAACAGAAGGCACGAATTGAATGGCTTCAGGAGGGAGATAAGAATACTGCCTTCTTCTTCAACTCAGTCAAAGCCAGGCGACATGGGAACTCAATTTCAGTTCTGGTAAAAGATTCTGGTGAGCCTCTCTCCTCTTTTAAGGATATTTCGTGTGAAGCAGTGCAGTATTTTGATTCTTTATTCAGGGAGGAGCCCCAGGGGGCTCCTAATGAGGAGGCTCAAGTTTTGTCTTGCATCCCTTCTTTGGTCACTATGGAGATGAATGAGTCTCTTATGAGTGATATCTCGATGGATGAGCTGGAGAGAACGGTGTTCCAAATGAAGAAAGGGAAGGCCCCTGGTCCTGATGGCTTTCCGGTGGAGTTCTTTCAAGATTTCTGGGATATTATCAAGCTTGATTTATTGGCGGTAGTCCAGGAATCTCAGAGGAACAAGCAGATGTTACGGGCTCTCAACTCTACCTTTTTGGCTCTTATCCCCAAATGTGATGGGGCTGATAGGCTAAGTCAATTTAGGCCCATTTCTCTTTGTAATGTGATTTATAAAATCATCTCTAAAATTATTGCGGATAGGCTGAAAAAATGGCTCAAAGTGTTGATCTCTGAGGAGCAGAGTGGTTTTGTAGCAGGCAAACAAATTTTGGATGGGGTGGTTATAGCTACGGAAACCATTCATTCTATGGCCATTTCTAGGGATAAAGCAATGTTCATCAAGCTGGACATGGCAAAGGCTTATGACAGAGTTCGTTGGTCCTTTCTTCGGAAGATCCTTGGGGCCTTTGGTTTTGGGGAGGAGTGGATTCAATGGGTCATGAGTTGTGTTACTTCGGTTTCCTTCTCAGTTTTAATTAATGGTGAGCCCTCAGAGTTGTTTTGTGCTTCCCGGGGTCTGCGTCAGGGTGACCCAGTCTCTCCTTATCTGTTCTTGCTTCTTGCTGAAGGTCTCGGCCGGTTGTTGAAAAGGAATGCTGAGACGGGTTTCATTCAGGGGTGGCGATGGGGAGGTAATATTCCCCCACAGTCTCATTTGCAGTTTGTGGATGATACTGCGTTGATGGGTATGGCTACTATCAGGGAGGCTACTCATTTGTGTGCTATGCTGGATGTTTATCTTCTTGCCTCAGGTCAACGAATTAATGAAGATAAGTCCTCAATCTTCTTCTTCAATACTCCTGGTCCTATCCAGCGGAGGATTGCTAATATCTTAAGGTTTCAGGTTGGCTCCCTTCCTTTGACCTATCTCGGTATTCCTATCTCTGTCAAAAGGATGCCCAGGGACTCTTGGCAGAGTATTTTGGATAAGCTTCGGACAAAAGTTAACCATTGGACCCATAGATGGTTGTCCTTTGCTGGCAGGGTTCAGCTGATTAAGTCTGTGGTTCAAGCTCTCCCCATATATAGATGTATGCTCCAGGTGGCCCCGGTCAGTTTTGTTCAAGAACTTGATGCTTTAATTAGACAGTTCCTATGGGCTGGTAATTTATTATCCTCCAAATGGAGTCTGGTTAGATGGGAAATTGTCTGTAGTCCGAAGCATTGTGGCGGTCTTGGATTAAGGCAGTCATCTCTGTCTGGGACAGCGCTTGGTGCTAAGCTATTTTGGAGGTGGTGCGTGGAGCAGGGTCAGACCTGGGCTAGGATTTTATCCCACAAATACTTTCCGGGGATCCCTCAGATGGATATTCCCCGCTATCCTCTGGTGGGGAAAGGTTCGGTGATTTGGGATACGCTCAAGAAAGGGGCTGCTCTCGTCAAGGATGGGTTGTTTTGGATTTGCAAAAGTGGGCTAGAGGCTCACTTTTGGTTGGATTCTTGGGATGGTTTTCCCCCTATTGTTTCCCAGTTTCCTCACCTGTTGCCCCTCTGTCAAAGATTCACCGCAGTTGGTTGGGTTAGGGTGAGTGATTTCAAGTCTATCTCCATCCAGGGCCAGTTGAGGGTGGCTAGGTGGAAGAATCAGGAGGAGTGGCCTGTGGTTGGTATGGAGGAGGAGTGTGTGGAATTGCAACGCATCCTTTCTAGCAGGAGTTGTAGCTCCCTCCCGGATGGAGATGTTTTATCTTGGTCCCCCAACCCTAAGGGTGTTTATACTGTTGCCTCTGGCTATCAGGTTCTCTTATCTCGCAAGTTGGACAGGGTTGAGGTTTGTTGGTGGCAGAGAGTTTGGGATAAGTTTTCTTGGCCAAAGTGCAATTGTTTCATCTGGACTTTGGCCTGGAAGAAGTGCTTGACTTGGGACAATATTCAGAAGCGGGGATTTCAGGGCCCTTCCAGGTGTGTTTTGTGTGGGAATGGGGAGGAGGATTCTGCTCATTTGTTTTTCCGCTGCTCTTTCTCCTTGAGGCTGTGGCATTTTTGGTGGGAGGCTTGGAAAAGCCCTTGTGTTCATGCTTCCTCTTTGGTGGATTTTTGGAGTAGTCTTGGCAGTCCCCCCGCTATGGCAACTTTCTTGAAGGATGTGTGGTATGTTGGGCCTACCTTCATTCTTTGGCAGATTTGGTTGGAGCGGAATCGTAGAATCTTCCGAGGTGAAAAGATGGTCATTCAACAGATTTGGCAGAGAATTATGGGTATGATTCGGGAGACGGTGGAAGCGAAGTGTGAGGTGGCGTATCCTTTGGAGAAGGAGGATGCAGAGAAGGTGGAGAGACTGGGACTTCAGGAGATGTCTTCGGCTTCGGCTTGTGTTCGAAGGGGAAAGAGGGTGAGGAAGAAAGTGATGAGAATAGGTAAGTGGCTTCCCCCTCCTGTTGGTGTTCTAAAGATTAATACTGATGGCTCCTCTAGGGGAAATCCTGGGCCCGCAGGAATTGGGGGGGTTGGTAGGGATTCTTCAGGGACAGTGGTTTTCTTCTTCTCTGTCTATGAAGGGGTGCAGACTGTTAACTTTATGGAAGGCCTGGCGATCCTCTTCGCTCTTGAACGGGCCTATGCTTTGGGGTGGAGAAAGGTTATTTGTGAGTCCGACTCACAAGTTTTGGTTAATTTGCTTAATGTTAGGAAGATGGCTGATGTTAGCTGGCAGTTGGCTAGGATGGTTCAACAGATTATGCAGATTAGTTCCTTGATGGAAGTGGTGACTTTTGTCCATATTCCAAGGGAGTGGAATAGGGCTGCGGATTGCTTGGCGAAATGGGCTTCAGAGCAGCTTGATGGCTGGAAGGTTGAGAGGTGGGAGCAGACTTCCCAGGAGCTTCGTCGTGATCTGGAATTGATTATTGCCGAGGAAAGAGAAGAGATTGATGGTGGATGTTGATTGGCTCTTGCGTTGTTTGATTGTTTCTTTTGGGTTCCTTGGGGCTTTGGCCTTTTGCTATGATGTAATGCTGTATTTCTGATCTTCAATAAAGTTTTTACCCCTCTTTTTTCAAAAAAGTCAACTTTCTTCTAATTAGTGATTGCCCACTAGCCCAATCAAAAAATATTTAAATTTACACATTAGGGTGGCATATAAGAGAAAAACTTCCTAGTTAAATTTAGATATACATCTCTCATCCAATAATTACACTTTCATCATAAAGAGTGTTGTATTTGTATTTATAAATTAGGCACTTATATTTGTTCTTGTGATGCAAGAGCATCCAGGTGCACGGGCAATATTGCACACCTTAATTTTGTGTTGGTTTTTAAATACTCATTTTTGAGGTTGTGGTGTCTTACACTTGCATGATATTTTGTTTAATTATTTTATCCTCCTGCTCTTTCATCATTAAGCCATTTTGTAAGGTTCAATAATTAAAATTGAAATTGGGAGTGTTGGAGCTACAAATTGATATTATTTAAAAATTTAAATTCCAACACTAAGTCTCATGGCCAAGATGGAGGAGGTCATATTTGGCATCTTGTAACTCCTCTTGGAATTAAAATTTTACATCAATTAAAGGAGGAGAATTTGGACACCTGGAAGTGGGGGTAGTGGAGTGAGACAGTAAAAAGGAAATTTTAGCAAAGAATTTGAATTATCCTACTAGGCAATGAAGAGGGAAGGTATAGAGAAATGGGACACCTAGAAAATAAAAAATGAGAGTTGAATATGGCTAGATTTTGAAGGAATTTTCAACAACTAGGTTTGGGAAGAGATGAAGGAAGGAAAAGATAAAGAAAAAGATAGGGAAATGAAGGAAAAACCAAAGATACCTTGCCTTGGTGTCCAAGAATGGAGTACCAGTTATTTAGAGATACATTTGTTGTCTCTTGTAGTTTCATATGAAGTTTTTTTTTATCAAATTTGTAGATGTTGTGTGATCAATCTTGCCTATAGCAAAGTTTGGGTTGTGAATAGCTTGTTTTTGCAAATAATGCAAGTTTAAATATGAAATTTAAATTATCTCTCAATTTTTTTAATCATGTCTGATGTTTATTTATTTGGATTGCACTCTCTATAGTTGAATTCATGAGTTAAACCACAATTTTCTTGGCGAAGTGATTTGGGTTGTGTTGTGCAGTTTTGCACACACGCCCCACTGAAAGTAGGGACCCTCTTTTTTGCTCTAGCTTTTGGTGTCTTTTGGCCCCTTAATTTTATTGATTTGGTTGCCTTTGGAGGTCCTTAGATGTTCATCTTGCTTGCCCAAGTGATTTCCCCAGGTTACCCTTTGAAAAACTAAGTTATGTGCAAAATCACGGGTTTTACCTAATCAAGATTTTCAGAACCGATGGGATTTTCAGTCTGCTCAAAGTGCAGCTCTGTCGCGAGAAATCAGTTTACCCCAATCGAGATTTTAAATTAAAGATGCGGATTTTCGGATTTGCTGAAATTCGGATCGAGGCTGAGAGTAAAAGGTTTTCCTCGTCGAGGGATTTTACGCGGACAGGATTTTCTCGAATTTCTTTAGTTTTCCGGGTACGTACCAAAGTCCAGAATTTTATGTCGTTCGCAGAAATCCGATCCACCTTGATTTTTCTGGATTTTCTGCCAGGCTTTGTGCAAATTGAAATATTGGACTAAATTGATGAATTTGATGATAAATGCTTAACACCCCATGATTAATTTGATATATTACACGATGTTTCACCCATTCTTGGTTCGTTTTGATGATCTATTGTTGAAATTTTTGCCTTATTTAGTCTAGTCCAGGATTTTCTGTCCTTTGGATTTTCCCATATTCCTAATTCCTACTGCACGGATTTCGGATTTTGATGCGGAGTCCACTGGCCAAGATTTTCCCGAATTTTTTTTCCCTTGGTTTGATTACTGGTAATTTTTCTGAAAATAATTATTTTTTTCCAAAATGGAAATTTTTTAAAAATGATCGAAAATGAAAATTTTTTGAGATAAAAAATTGATTCCGTGCATATGGATTTGCCAAAGTGAATCTCAAGTTTTCAAATTTCTGCCTAAGAATCCGTGCCAAAACTGTCTATAGCTGGAGGACTTTCTAGAGGGCACGTGAATCTGATCTTGCTGGAGATCGTGGGCCGACATGGATAATATTCATGCATTTAATGCAAACCTTGTCCTATTTTGAAATTCTCCTGGCCGACCTGTTTTGAGGCCAGTTATTATTGTAAAATCTAATTAGGCCGACATGTTTGGGGTTTTCTATAAATGGCATTTGTGCCTTAAGTAGATAGATAGAATAAGGGTGAGAGATTAGGAGAAGATTTGATAGAGAGCGAATTTAGCAGTAGAGTAGAGGTAGAAGCTAGTCAATTTCTGAGCAAGTGATGTAACAAAACATTGGAATTGTTGCTGGAGTTTGGTGATTCAATACAATTGAAGGCATTGTGATTTTCTGGTGATCTCTTTTGTGTTGACTTATCTTGCATGGTTCTTATGATTCTAATTTTTAAAATTGCTCATGGTTATTAGATTTAGATTTAGATCTGTTCAATGATGTTCATGATTTAATGTTTGAAGTGTTTGCAGCAATCCCTGGTCCATACTTTTTGCAGCTAGCTGATTGTTAGTTGCTTTGTAAAGTTAGCCTGGACCTTTATATTCATTGTGCTTGGTTCAATTATGGAGATTTATTCATTTCAACTGCAATGGGGTTATCTTGGGTGAATGTTCATGATCTGAAAATCTTTAAAACCTTAGAAGATTGCACTGTTTCTGTAAGATTGTAGATTAATCTTGGTCAAGCAGAGATTGGTTTCATTGGGATTGGTCCATTTCAAGTGTTTATCATTTGCATTGTTAATCTTAAGAGTTAGAATAGAATAGAATCTCTCTAAACCCTTATCTCTTTTGCTGTTTATTTTGAATCTGGGTTAGTTTTAGGATTGAAGCATCACCATATTGTTGCATCTGATGAAATTCACTTCCAGCATTGTTCATTTGTAAGGCCCCTTGTGATTACCAACATTTTCACATATTATCGAGTTGTTTATGCATTGTCATGACTTGACACCGAGAGACCTTGGGGGTGATTTTCAGCTTATTGTTGAAGATTATCTTTCAAGAGAGATAGAATATCATTTTAAATGGAGTTGTTGCTTTGTAGAAAACACCATCAGGTTGCATCAACAACTTTTTACAATGTGGGAATTTTATGGATTTTTTTTTAGTTTTTGGCTATGAATTTGAGGGGTATTGTTGGGATAAAAAGTATGATCTACTTACATTCCTATAGATGAATATGGAGGTTTCATTATCGAATTTTTCCCTAGAAAATGAATTCAATAGATGGTTTAAAATAATCTTCAAAAGAGGGTTTGTCGTGAGCTTTTGAGTGTAGTTTATAGTTGCATGAATTTGATTTATGGGGCTGCAATTTCCATCACTTACATTTTTGGAGTCTTGACACTTGATTTGGAGTGTTTCTTCTTCTCTTGCATCATCTTGGCATGCCTACAAAGTTGTTCAAATCATTAAAATAATTAAAGGGCTTGACTAAGGCACAAGGTGGGTGTATAGGAGAAAATTTGCACCCTCTTGCAAATTCCCTTTTTACACCCTCCAACTTAGAAAAATCAAGTCTGACCAAGTAATTCGACATCCTCATTTTGTACCCCATCCACTTGGTGCTTGTTTTTAGTGTTAGTGGGGGAATTTTTTTCGGGGATGCATGTGTGGCGCATGGACATTTGTGTGGCACGTTGTCATCCTGACAAGATTCCTGCCTATAGAATTTGCAAAGGCATTACATTCTCCATTGGTGACAAAATGCAACACCCCTGTGCCTTCTTGTTGACCTTTTAACAGCTCTTTCCCTCCCAAACCATCTTCAAATGCCTATCTCTCACTTTCATTCCATCTTCTACACACACTAATTCAATCTGGCTTCACATTCTTAGCATCTCAACTCCATACTCTTGCAACTTCAAGCTACTCATTGCACTATTGGATTCATGATTCCAACAATCACAACATTCCTCGCATCTACCACAAAAGTTGCAGCTTTGTGTCTTGTGAGACTACTTTCAGTGTTGTTGTGGCTACGTCGACTCTGCTATAGCTATGGATTTGCATTTCTCTCTCATTGGCCTTGAGTGCCTTTGGTCAAGGGTGGTAATGCTTTCATATTACTACCTTTTTTTTGGATTTGAGTAGCATAGTGTCTCTCCTAGTATTTGGTTTCATTTCCATTCCAACATCATTTTCTTTATCATATTTCTACATATCTATCTATTTGGCTATCTGTGGAGGTGGAAACACCAAAGCGGGGGTTTGAGTATGGAAAACCCCTATATAGCCCTGACATTTTTCCTCTCTTGGTTGTGTGTAGGTACCCGTTCGTATGGAGCTTGCTAGCAAACTAGACCCTTCATGAGTTCATTGCCACCACCTTAGTCATTGTCATCTTCTATATTACCTTTTTTGTCATTTCTGTTATTTGTTGCTTTAGTTGTCATTAGTAAACTTTAGCTAAGTTGTTTAGTGGGATTTTTGTCACTCTATATGTGTCCTAGCACTTTCTAACTTTATGGACGCTAGCGCACCTATGAGACGCCAGCGTGCTATGTTGTCATCCCTAACTTGCATGGTTGTCCTCTGGCAAAGATTTGTTTGAGGTATAGTTTGGGTTCCATAAGCCTGATCGTTTAGCCCCATTCAAACTCTCGAGCTAGTAGAGTGATAGAAGCATTGATAGTGCTCTTCATTCTCTATCCTTGACCATAAACGCTTGTCCAACCTGAGGTAGATTAGGGTAGACTTCCGCTCTTGGCTCTCTGTGACTTGGAGCCTTGGTGTGGTTGGTCCCCTCCTCTACATATTGGTGAACCTGAAGTGAACAATGTCTATCTATTTCTTTTTGTTGAGACTTTTTCCCTTTCATTTGGTGACTGTTGTAAACTCAGGTGTTGTGATGTTTAATGAGCATCAAAACCCAGTTTATGACCTTAGGGTACATGATTAGAAGAAGTGTGTGACACTTACAAATAGAAAAGACAAAGTTCACTTCCAGTTTTATTATTGGTTTTTCTACAGGCTTTATAGATGAGATGGGTTCCATTGATGAGACCACTCGTGCACCCACTCCTCCAGTGTCCCCTACGGCTTAATTCATGGATGAGGATGATGTTGTACATATTCATGTAGAAATTTTTTTTGCATTAGATAGGAGGCTATTAGACCTCGTGAATCATTTAGAGAAAGCATTGAATATGACAAGAGCCGCTAGGCTTGTTAGCAAGGTGAGATACATGTTAGGAAAGGATTAGATGGGCATAGGGTTCATACGCAGCCTCACCAATCTAATTGAAGCATACATCCCTTCATATAACACTAGATCAGGTACTACCTAAGGAGAGTTTCTCAACACCTATGAAACACAAATAAGTGTCTTGATGCCTACCATGTCTTTATGCATGGACGAAATAGGCCCTTTGATCAACATTTCCTTTGCTTCTCAAAAACCCCACACTATCGAGGCAAGTAGAATACACCTTGGTTTCAACTTCACCCCTCCTACTGCCCCTAGTGGTGGGGGATCTGGTGGAATGAGTGGCGATGGATTCAGTAACAGTGGTGACACTAGTGGTGGTGGCATCGGTGGAGGTCATGCTGGTGGCTCTAACGGTAGTCATGACGGTGGCTCTGGAGGAGGTTCTATTCGTGGTGGTTCTAGGGGAGGTTGCACTGGACCTTTATCATCTTTAGACCTTATTTTGAATGCTCTTCTTCAAAATATGGGCCAAATGCAAAACCAGTTGCCGAACCTATCTTAGGCCTCCTCCTAGCCTATATTTTAGCCCTTTTCTCAACATAGTCTATCGTCGGTGACAATTCTGAGCACTCCCTTCCCTTAGCGAATGGAAATTCCTAAGTTTGAAAAATATGGTGGTAAAGGGGATCCGTAGACACACATATCCACATTTAATGTGATGTGCATGAAATTCTTTCACAACGATGGTCTAATTGAATTTTTTTTCCCTCAATCTCTCAAGGATACAACACTCGAGCAGTACTATTCCTTGCTCGATAACTCTATATTTTCATTTGATCAGCTTGTCAATTAGTTTCTCTATCAATTCCAAGCTAACATCGGTCTGGAGATGACCTTCTCGGATCTTGTTCGATGTAAGCAAGGAGAGCATGAGAAGATAGCTGACTTCACTGTGTGATACCAAGTTCTCTTTTCACAAATCTTGTACCCGCTACCCAACTCAGATGTGCAGAAGGTATTCATAGACAACCTGTAGCGAGCCTAGAAAGAAAAAAAATCCTTAATGAAATACCCTTCTTTTGTACATCTGTGTGCTATGTTGTAGGAGTACCAACAAACAATGGTTTAGTTCGGGGGATCCTCCTCGTGCTCCCATTCCAAAGGAAAATCTATAGTGTCCATTTCAGGAAAAGGAAAGGTTGTTACAAACGTAGTTTCCATGACTATTGATCACGGCCTCAGGCGCAAAAGAAAGTTTACAAAATTATCTAAATCTTATTCTTCTATTTTGCAAAAG
This sequence comes from Sequoia sempervirens, assembly GCA_007258455.2. Taxonomy (NCBI): domain Eukaryota; kingdom Viridiplantae; phylum Streptophyta; class Pinopsida; order Cupressales; family Cupressaceae; genus Sequoia; species Sequoia sempervirens. The sequence continues at coordinate 226,477,730 of VDFB02000008.1, read as the reverse complement.
TTATTGAAGGATAAGATTATAACATTGAAAAGTCCTCGACCTTTAAAGGAGCCTTATCCTGATTGGTACGCTAGAAATTCCTTTTCCAGTACCATCATGTTCACAGGCATGATACTGAGAGTTGCATGCACCTGCATCATGAGGTACAAGACCACATCAATGGCGATACCATCTATCTCGATGGGAAGAGACAAAACATGAATAAGTCAATGGCCAAGGAAAATAGTGAGTTGCAGATTTATACGAATCTGCTTCCATCTCACTCTATGAACTTGATTATTGATCCTTTTGATGTTACTCCTAATGCCTCAGTGTAAATGTGGTTTTTTTTACTCCTACTCCTCCCCCACAACTTGCGATTTGCTCACCAAATGTGATTTTCACCTCGCAGGACTTGCTTTTGAATAACAAGCCCTCTCCCCTATACATTCCTACTCGCCTCAATGGAAACATTGTGACAGGAGTCCTAGTTGACCCCACAAGTCAGGTGAGGGTTATTGTGGAGGAGACATTGTGGCTAAATTCATTACAGAGGGAGGAATATGTGAAAATGAAATCTATTATACATATGCATGACGGTCTCTATCTTGCATTGTATGGCTCTATAACTCTTTTCATCCTAGTAAGACCTAGGGTTGTGGATACAAATTTTGATGTTATTCCACAATTCCAATCTATTTTGGTTGAAGTTGGGCATCTTGTGGATAGCTTCCATGAATATAATCGCTTCCATTATTCATAAATGTCTAAAGTTCTCTCATGAAGGTGTCGTACATGTTGTACATGACACTAGATATGAGCCATTGGTATCCCATGGGAGTTATTCCTTAGATAACTTTTGGCCTGCCCCGGTTGGTCTGCTTCCTCCTATAATGGACCTACTTTTCTAAAATTATGTAAAGTATAAAACTTGGGGCAAGGGACAGCCAAAAGTGACTCACCCTGTAGCGCAGCAGCAAGCTGCCTCCTCCTCTCAAAAGGGGAAGGGGAAGCCTGTTCGTGCTCAGGGCCTCACCTCTACCTCTCTCCCTATTGAGAATATGAATGCACATTAATTTTGATGAAGCTGGCAAAAATTCACAATATCTTAACCAAGAAGAGCTCCACCCACACAAACAAGAAAGTGTTGTAACTTAGGCTTGCAATGAGATTATATTATGAGAATTGATATGATACAATGTACAAATGCCTTGAATATATAGGCAAGGTTGAGATACAAGATGCATTATGATTTTTCCATGTGTCTTTATCTAACATGTGACAACATGTAAACCCTAACTAACTACCTTGGGAATGATGAACTAATTGAGATAAGTTCTAGATGATATTCTAGAAGGAATCTTATCTCCTAAATACATGGAAAGGGGGATGGCCCCATTATTAACTAATGCCTAGTAAATGCAACCTAGGAACTAATTAAATATAATGCCTAAGTAAACTTATGCTAGTGTAATTAAATAATTAATTACACCAACACCCCCCCCCCCATAAGTGCAACTTAGGGAGGAAATGAAAATGCAATGATGATGGGTCTTGGCTAAATGATGGCCATTTTAGGTACTCATTTACAAATGAGAATGAAATGCAACAAATCTCCCACAAACAGAGCAAAGGGGAAAACCTAGTGGGAAGAAAACGCCTCTCCAAAAAGGAGATGAAATGCAAATAAGTGAGGAACGATGGAGGACTCCATGATACCCCCAAGTAAACCATATGTCACAAAGATACAATACAATCAATATCCCCTCCATAGGAGGGAAAGAGAGAGACTATGTAGCCCCCCCAAAAATATGTGATCACCTACAAAAATGGTAAGTTCATATAGACAAAACATGATCCAATGTCAACAAACAACAGGAAAAATGCAAAGGTAGGTAGCTGCAAATAGAATAGTTGGTGGTAATCAACAGTGGTCGGTGACGAGACTTTGGTAGGGGCCGACAGGGGCCAGTAAACAATACCCGGCGGTTGGAGTCAAAGCACAATGATGGGGAACTAAGTGATTGGCCGGTGAAGAGTGATGAATGGTTGGCAAGTGGATGACAGCGTACGAGTTGGACAATACAAGACGACAACAATCAATTGTGTAGTCTTTGAATATAAAAGAGCTGACAATAAATTTTTTGAATAATGCCAAAAATTGGCAATTCAAAAATATTTCAATGCTGAGAATTATAATCTGAAAAAAACACTTTTGATGTCAACCAAGAAATAATATGGCCGATGAAAAAAAATAAAACCCTTTTTAATATATGCCAATGGACAATAAATTAAAACCTTTATAATTATTTTTTGCAAACTATAGAAAATAATTGAGCCCAAATATAATGTCTGATTGAATTAATATTTGCTCCAATTTTTTTTGCCAGCCTATATAAAAAACCCGAATATTTTTTTTTTGAAAGAGCCTGCAACTAAAAAAATTTTACCTTAGATTTTGACTGACTAGATATTTTGTGCAGTCCATATGGATCGTACGGTGACCCAATTACTGATGATAACCTCTAATGGCCTCTGAGTGAATGACTTTGATTTTGATAATTTGGTAGTCGATCCTTAGGTTTTTAGGCTTTCTAAAGACAATGAAAAGCTCATATTGGACTCAATATGCTCCATAAATCAGTTCCTCCCAAGAAGTAGACAACTAACTTGTAATCAAAACCTGTCCTACCTTGATGATGATCTCCACAGCCCAAATTTCTAAAGAGAGATGGATTCTCCTATGGCCTATGCTCTGATACCATGTTGAGAATATGAACGCACATGAATTTTGATGAAGTTGGCCAAAATTCACAAGATCTTAACCAAGAAGAGCTCCACCCAGACAAACAAGAAAGTGTTGCAACTTAGGCTTGCAATGAGATTCTATTATGAGCATTGATATGATAAAATGTACAAATTCCCTGAATATATAAGCAAGGTTGAGATACAACATGCATTATGATGTTTCCATGTGTCTTGATCTAACAAAATGTGACAACATGTAAACCCTAACTACCTACCTAGGGAATGATGAATTGATTGAGATAAGTTCTAGATGATATTCTAGAAGGAATCTTATCTCCTAAATACATGGAAAGGGGGATGACCCCATTATTAACTAATACCTAGTAAATGCAACCTAGGAATTAATTAAATATAATGCCTAAGTAAATCTATGCTAGTGTAATTAAATAATTAATTACACCAACACTCCCTAAAGAGGAGCTTTGGGTTACTACCGCTAGCTTTCACATAGGGAGTCTGATGGTGCCTGCTTAGCAAAAGGCCAAGTGTCAAGTATCTGACCTTCCTATCTTACCCACGGGACCTCAGCCCATTATGTATGGTAAGAGGAAGGGTACCCGTGGGGAATTCTTTATGTCTCGACCTCCATGGCCTCCTACTACTCCTACCTTTCAGATAGTAAATGGGAAGAGGCTCGTTCCTGAGGCGTTAGATCTAGCTCCCTCTATTGTTGTTCCACCATCCCCTCAACCTCTCCCTCTTGTTCTTGTCCAAGAGTCCCTCCCTCTGTTGAAAACAACCATGATGGATACTTCGATGGTTGAACAAGAGTCTTCTGTCCCATCTTAGCCTCTGACCTCTAGCTCTCGAAGTCATAGAAACTACCTTGCACATGAGCACAAGTGTCAGAGAAAGGTTATGGCCGCTAAACAGGCCGCCCTGCAAAAGATGGAAGAGGAGTCGACAACTCCTACTTTGGCACCTTTTGTCATGTCCTCCTCTTCCATCCTCTCTACTTCAATTCCTTTAGCTTTGGTTCTACTTACGGCTCCTGCCGCGAGTGTAAGCAATCCTCACCCAAAGAGGGTGCAGGTGTTTATTGCTCCATCGGTTGGGCCTCCCCTTTTGATGTCCCTCCTAGAAATCCCACCATTCTCAAAACCCATGTACATGTCGAATACCTCAGTGGTGTCCATCGTAGTTTCCTCCTCTTCCTATGTGCCTTCTACTTTCTCCGTTGGGATATCGCATCCTTTGATGAAGTGGAAGATGGAGGAAAACCCTGCTAGCAATGGGGGTTAGAAGAAAGGTTCACCTTCTTCGGAGGGTGGTTCTACTTTGGATTTTGTTGTCCTTGTGACAAAAGAAGCCTTGGCTCCCCAGAGTTCGTCACTACTCTCGAGTCATTCAATGAGTCTAGCAGTGAATCTAAGGTGTTGCCTCCCTTGCCCGTTGAGTTAACACATGGCACTCTTATGAAGTGCATTTTCAACTCTATGGATGAGGTCCCAAACCTATCAATCATCTTTGTGAAGTCACTAACTTTCACCCCCTAGGAACTGAGTGGAGAAGACCTCAAAGGACCTTCTTCCTTGGCTCTTGTTGTGGGAGGGTCGGAGGGTTTCCCCCCTTGATATTTCGCCCTTGCAGGCTCATCCGCCCTCCCCATACAATGATCTAGATTGGGAGAACGATGACCTCTTGGTTGATGAGGACTATGGGGAACCTCTTCTTTATCTGTAGATTAGATTGTGTGTGTGTATTGTGTTCCCCCATTCTTGTGTTATGTGTTCTTGGATGACCCTTGTCACCCTTGTAGGTGCTTAGATATAGAAGTTCTTTTGTGTCGTAAAACGTCCTCTATTTTTCACATCATTCTTCCTCTATTGTGTATTGATTTTTGACAATTGGGGATGATGCAAAGTGTTGGGGGAATTTAGGCTTCCCTTCCATGTTGACCCAATTTTTTATTTTCATTTTGTCTTCACGTTCCTTTCTTCATATGGTCTGATATAGTAGGGGGTTGATGACATTTCATTTATATACTATTATATCTATTTATCTATATCTATGAGCAACTGTGACCCTGAAATATCAGATCTCCCATGTCCCTTATCCATGATAATCTCATCTTTCTTTCTTTCTTTGTGATGTTGTGGTGCTCATTTGTTGTGCCTCAAGTGTGTGACAACATCACCATAGTTACATCTCATAATGTTCTGCGGGCCACAACATCACTTTTTCATTCTTTCTTTTATCTCCTTAGGATGTCATGTGCCTTTGTGTTTGACACACACCATCCTAAGGGGGCACTATCATGTCACTTCAATTTTCAAAAAATGTATTCGGTGGCCAACGAATCTTTTCTTGGAAATCTCTTTAAAATATTTTTCAAAAATCACATTCCTCAACAAGGACCCCTAGCGGAATACTTTTCCTTCATCACGGGTTCGTAAAGAAAGAATTTGAAAATATTTCCTCCAAGGAGGAAGCACCTTCTCCTGTAGGTGAAGTTCTGACCTTCCCCTTGTGAGGGGACCTTCTCCCTTTCGAATTCCTTGATGAAGTGAACATATTTCAAAAATATTCCTTGATGTTGAATTGATTTGTGAAAAATATTCTTACGCTTTCAAATAGAGCATACCTTGAGTGGACCCCTTTTATTTTGAAGGGTTCTTGAGGGACCCCTTTGAAATCTCTTCCTTCAATTTTTGACTATCAGTGTGACTATCTGGATGTCTTCCTACATGGCTGCTTTTTGATTTCTAACATGTTTTATCTATGGATTAACATGTTGCTTTGTAGGTGCGCCTGTGAAGCTACTTTCCAATCCAACTCTGTGGAGTCCCCTCACATTAGGCTTCCTTCAGAGGAGAGTACTTGGGGGCACCTTCTTTGAAATTCTAAGAACCTGTGAAGCACTTGCATCCAGGGCGATTTGTCCATCATTGGTCTATGGGCCTTCAGTGCACTTTGTTTGAACCTCCTCAGGAGAGAGTACCTATGGAGTTATTTGCTTGCCCTGCACTTTTGAGTTCCCTAGATTGTGGTCTACTTCCTCAAAGGTTTAGGTATACCTTTCTAAACTCTTTCAATCTACTTTATAAATCACTCATTGACACTCATTTTACACCCTCCACCTTAGAAAAATCAAGTTCAACCAAGTAATTTCATGTCCTCATTTCATACCCCATCCACTTGGTGCTTGTTTTTAGTGTCAATGGGTGAAATTCTATCAAGGATGCATGTGTGGCGTACAGACGTTTGTGCAATGCACTACCATCTTGATAGGATTCCTGCCTCTAGAATCTATAGAGGTGTTACATTCTCCATTGGTGATGAAACATAACACCCCTGCGCCTTCCTGCTGACCTTTGAACCGCTCTTTCCCTCCCAAACCATCTTCAAATTCCCATCTCTCACTTTCATTCCATCTTCTACACACACTGATTTGATCCGGCTTCACATTCTTAGCATCTCAACTCCATACTCTTGTGACTTCAAGCTACTTGCTGAACTATTGGCTTCACGATTCCAACAATCATAACATTCCTCACATCTACCATAGAATTTGTAGCTTAGTTTCTTGCGAGACTACTTTCAATGTTGTTGTGGCTACATTAACTCTGCCATAGCTGTGGACTTGCATTCCTCTCTCATTGGCCTTGAGTTCATTTGTTCGAGGGTGGTAACGCTTTCTTATTACTACTTTGTTGTTGGATTTCAGTAGCATAGTGTCTCTCATAGTATTTGGTTTCATTTTTGTTCCAACATTTTCTTCTTTATCATATTTCTACATATCTATCTACCTAGTTGTTCATGGAGGTGGAAACACCAAAGCAAGGATTTGACTACGGCAAACCCCTATACAACCCCAACATTTTTCCTCTCTTGGCTATGTGTAGGTACACATTCTTGTGAAGCTTGCTATCAAACTAGACCCTTCATGAGTTAATTTCTACCACCTTAGTCCTTGTCATCTTCTATATTACCTTTTTTGTCATTTTAGTTATTTTGTTATTTGTTGCTTTAGTTGTCATTAGTAAACTTTAGCTAAGCTATTTAGTGGGATTTTTGTCACTCTGTATGTGTCCTTGTACTTTCTAACTGTACACACACCAGTGCACCTATGAGATGCCAGCATGTCGCATTGTCATCCCTAATATGTGTTGCTATCCTAGTAGAGAGCTATCTGAGGTACATTTTGGGTTTCAGAAGCCTACTCATTTATCCCCATTGAAACTCCTAGGTTAGTAGAATGAAAAAAGAACTGAGAGTGCTCTCCATTCTCTATCCTTGACCTTCAAATCTTGTCCAACCTGAGGTAGATTAGGGAAGCCTTCTACTCTAGGCTCTCCATGACTTGAAGCCTTGGTGTGGTTGGTCCCCCTCCTCTATAGTGGAGAGTTAGTTCACTTTCCTTTCCTAACATAAAAATATCAATGGTATTTAAGCACTGCCATTTTAGATAAAAAAATGTAGATGGGATTTTGGATAATCAAAGTGTAAATTTCCATTCACATAGCAAGTTCAACTTTGTAGAAAAATGATCATAGCAATAGGTGTAGAGATCAAGGTTGGAAGATAGTATTGAACTAGAATAGAGCGAAGGTTAATTTCTAGATTATTGGAACCAAACAATCAAAAATTTAATAGTAGAAGTTATATTTGTATCATAGAGTGTGTGTTGTGATAGATCATTTTCTTGTCACACATAAAAGTAGGTATGCTTATCTATCTTTGTCAAATTTATTATTAATTTTTTACATATTTATTTATTATTTCAAGACTTAACTCTATTATTGCTTAATTTTTGTGTTAATTATTGATTAAATAAGTATTCTAGAAAATTAAATGAGTGATTTATTTTAGTTCAACAATATTTTTATTTGCTTACATATATTTTTTTGTAGTGTTCAAGACAAAAATGGCAATGTTGTGTAATTTAAAAGTAATAGAAAAAGAAACTTTGGACCTTAAACATATGAAATTCATTTAATGATATTAGATGTAATTACGAAAGTATAAATTTAATGATGGGAAATTTCATAAAATCCAAAATTGAGGCAATGGAACAATATTAAATATTTTCTTTTATAAGAAAGTTCATAAAATACAAAATAAGATCACTGAGTGTGATCCAAAATATTGATAAAAAATGAGCACACAATCAAATCTAGAAGCAACTAAATTAATTTACAAAATAATATAATTATATAAGATAAATATTATATCTTAATTAAAATATTCATTAAAATAATTATCTAAAAGAAATTGGCATGATATTTATTTGATATTTGTAATGATGAAATTAGCATACCCATGCTATCTCTCCTTTAGTTTCATGTTCTCCTTAATGTGAATGTCTTAATGTGATAGCATGTCAACAAGTGGCTTACTCTTGTATCAAACTTGGATCACAATCCCATACCTATCCATTCATGTTCATCTCTATTTCACTTCAATTCACACTAATTCCCAAATATTCATTTTCCATCTTGACATCAACACATAATCTCTTTAGAGAATTTTGGAGGATTGTGGGATTGACCCAAGTCAATCCTTAGCATCTTGGAAATTTCCTTGGTTGATGTAGAGTAGCTTGGAAGTGGCCCTTGAAATTTTCAAATTATAAAATTTTCACCCCTTATTCTAGTCGTTATGAGGCAAACTATCACATGCTTCATGGGACATGTTCTTATGTCATGTTACTTAAATACATTCATTATACATTATAGCATATAGTGGATAATTTAAAAAGATAATGAGATTCATTAGAGAACACTTCTATAGACACCTAAAAAAGACTAATGCATTTTCATCTTATCATTTTATCATTTCTTCTATCTATAATTAATTAAATATTTTTTAATTATTTAATTAACCTAACATTTTCCTTTTTTCATCCATAATAATTAAATATTCTTTAATTATTTAATTATCTTAATCATTTTTATCATATCTATATTAGTTAAATAATTTATAATCATTTAAGTAATTCATCGCGTACCATTTTCACTCCAACATTAATTAAAAGTAAATTCAGATTTATCTTTGGTCCTCTATAATTAAATAATTTTCAAATATTATTCAATTAGCTAGTAGTCCTCTTTTAAATAAATTAAAAGGTGTTAAAATATCTGGTAATCTTATCAAGTATGTAGATCTCACTAATCCTGAAATGGGGCTAGAAACAAGTCAACCTAATACAATTCAAACATCATCACAAAAGGTGGCTGCTACTTTCACATATTCACCACCACCTCCACCTAACACATAAGAAGTTCAATGCAAAACATGTCAAGAAACACATTAAAATCAATTCATACCAGAACAATCACCTACCTTTGCTAGATATCAAGATTATGCTAAAAGATCTGAGAGAAAATCTACATCAAGCATTCAAGTATTTAACAAAGAAAAAATAGAGCAATCTAAGGTCTTTTCTATGGCAATATTGTTTATCATTTAATTTTATGAATAGATCTTAGGCTTTATTGAGTGATTATTGAAGTGTGAATTTTATACTTTCATAGCATTGCTACTCTTTATGATTCACATTTTCATCATCTACATCATATAGGTGATCTACGTATATATGAATGATGTCCATAATCTTTAAATATCATTTGTTCAATCTACTAGAGGGTTTGACCTAACATCTTGTTTATCTATCGAGTTATAAGGATCCACAATAGTGTATTTAGACACCACCTTGATAGATTTAAACATTTAGAAGGTGAAGATGAATAGGTTCAAATACATAGTTTTTGTTTGATCAATCTTGTACATCTTAGATCATTCTGCATATCTTAAGTCATCAAACCACATACACAAAGGTTAATTTATGGGGGGGAAAGTTTGACCTAAATATTTTTAGAGTAACGTAGTTTAGATTTTGTCATTCTCCTTTCAATACATATAAGAAGCTACAATTTTGAGTTATGATTATAACTATGGACAACTATCTATCAATTGCCATAATCAACCAAAAACTTTCATTTTTGTTGTTTATGTCACACCCTATCTTGTTATTACTGATTTACTTTTACCTTCATGGGTAAAAAAGATGATAAATGCAATCATGATTTTGATATGCCTGATAAAAGAATGGAATACTAAAATAGGTATTATGTGAAAGTATTGATAAATGCTAAATGTGGATTTGAAAGAGTAAATATGTTTACATTGATGAAGAGCATACATTGCTATATGAATATGCTAAATTTTTGTGATGCATGTGTATTTATTATGAACATCTAACTACCATTGCAAATGTGCTAAGTTGGTTGCAGGGATAGGTTCAATCCTTCAGAAGGGATGGGAAGTATCACTTAGGAGAAGTGATTGGTTGGGTAACCCTAATGAAACCTATTTGAGTTTACACACACACTCACAATAGAATGGTTGAGTCTAGTCATAAGTGTTAGGAATTGGTAAGTCATCCTTTAGTATGATGTGTTTGCATTAGTAAGTATCTTGATTACTATTGAGTACATTCTTGGATGATGTTTATGTGTTTGGAGTCTATGGGTTCTTCTTTTTATTACTATGCTTGATTGATGAGTTGAACATATGTCGAAGGTATACATATGTATGCATATGCATATCAAAGATAGACCATGCGCATGGAGGATCATGTACATGAGAGTACATAGGTAGGCATACCTATGCATGCTTATGAATGGGTTTCTTATGAGCATGGTGTTGTCAAAGGGATGATGCGACATGTATGTATATATGTATATATATCACACATATATTACTTATCAATAAGATGGTAATTGTATGAGTGCTTGATTGTGTAATCAGATGTATATATATATAAATGATATATACATATGTAAACATATGTTGATAGATACACATGTGTGACAAATGGAAATGTCCATATAGACATATCAATATATGTATATGCACATATACATGTACATAGAGGTATATATATGTGTATATATATACAAATGATATTATATATGAAATTGTTAAACTTGACTTATTCATTTGAATATCAAATGTATACTTTTATAATTGACATGGAATATATATAGATATATATTAGAATATATACACATATACATATGTATATAGTATATAACATTAAAGCTATTCATAAGTATATATATATATGAATTATTTTATGAATATTTGATTAAGTTAATATGATTTTATTCATTCAAAGATCAAATGATGTGTAAATCGATAAGAATATACACACACACACACACACACATATATATATAAGCTCACTATATTATATACATGTATATATATCTTTTATATATATAATATATGCACATTGTAATAAGTTTTATAGCCCTGGTTATTAACCAAAATGCATAAATGATATTTAACGCATATAACTTGATATGGAACATTGGAAGTTCTCTTAAAACATTGATATGTTAGAGCACTTTGTTTTGATAAAACATATAAGGGGGTTGTGCATATTTAACCATGGGTAGCACACTATGTACAACACATAGACTAGAATAAAGGAGTATGATATATGTTGAATATTAGGTTGATTTGTATATATGTTATGCACAATGTTAGAGGCCGATTTATACACATATTAATGCATATTTTAAGGCCGATTCATATAAGTATGTGCTTGGTCGATAAATGAGAATATAGCACACTATATGATGGTGCTCAAGTTGATAAAAGGGCACATTTAACTTTATAGGTAAAGTGTGAAATGAAATATGGGATTATAGTCTATTGTTAAAGAATCTTGAGGTGCATGATTACATATATCAACCCATGTGTAATTAGAGATGCTAAGATGTTGTCAACATCAAGCAAAAGCAAATGTTCACGAATAGAAAAGTAGGAGACCAAGTCAAAAAGCAATGCAAATCTAGAACACTTTAAACAAACTATGACTTAGTCCTTTGATCAACCACCAAAAGAATAGGGAAAGATGTTGAAACATGACGCCATGTATTGAATACTCTTTCTTGAAGAAGTCTATATGTTTTCCAATTTGATTCTCATCTATTGAGCATGTACATATTGAAATAGTCTTGTGCTATTGTCAAGAAAAGGAGGTTGATCTATAGAATACCTAGCTAAGCTTTCACTTAGATTTCTTCCACCTTTTTTCTATGAGAGGTGAGTCAATCTACATGCTAGAGTGGTGTCAAATAGCATACCTTTTCTCTAGTCATCAAAGTCTCAATATTCTATATAAATAGATGGGCTAGCTCTCTCATTTGGGATGCACAACTTTGCAAGTTTATTCTGCTACAAATATTTTGAGAGTTAAACATTGTGAGAGCTTAGAGTTACTTTGTGAGAGCATAGAGTTATCTTGTGTGAGAGGATATAGTGAAGTATTGATTTGAGTAGAAAATTGAAGGGTAGCACTACTAGCATTGGAAGGTTGTGCATCAAGTCAGTCAATTGGATCAAGCATATTACATGAATGATGATCTAGCCTTCTTTTAATTATCTTTTATTATGAAAGAATAAGTTTTGGTTGCTTGATTTTGAATTGCTTGAGAATACTTGCATTAGGAAATAATAGCATTTTATTTGGAAAGGAAAAGAAGTTGTTTTATGCTTTCCCATGAAGTGTTTATACATACTCCATAATAAGAGTGTATGTTTATTATTAGTATTACATACTAGGAATGATGAAACACGTGAATAGCTTAACTGTCTTAATACTCCTATATACCCTATATGGGGATTTAGATAATGATGTTTATATACATATGTAGTAACACTACATGTATAATGTGAACTGTATCAACGTCATGAAGTAACTTTACACTATAGCTTATTATGCTAGGAAACCTTGAAAATGTTAAGGTTAGCATTGCAACAAAAGTGAAGGTATGAAAGATATGATGAGACATTATGCATACAACATCAATTATCCTTACTTGAATGATCACTTGATCATACTTTACACTTGAATGAAAGCCTAGGTTTAGAATAACCTAATTGGGTCGAGAAGTTTATTCAATTAAAGAAAGAAGCCTTAGGTTAAGATTTACCTATTGGTGGGATATGTACTTGACGACTCATTGAAACCTATAGGCTGGGAATAACCTACTTGGTTGGGTTGATCATTTGGTCTTGATTGGAACATATAGGGTTAGATTAACCTATATGTGTGTGTGTGAAATGTTGAAAGTTAGTAACTCAACACAAACCTTAATGAAACAATTTATATCAAAGATTCAAAGCAAAGAAGCTACTCTAATTTGCAACAAAACAAATCTTTTAAGAACATATCATTGTCCTCTATTCTTAAAGATTCCTTTAACCCTTTGGCCCTTAGATTTCTATGTGCACAAAGGCTATTAGAATGACACTTAAGAAACGAGATTAGTATTCAACATGCAAGCCAACTAAGTTCCTATATGAAACTATACGATGGAAAGGATAATGGATACTATGATAAATGGATGATGGTGTTAGATGATTTGAGGTAGATACTATGGTAGTGAGATGGAATGATTCTACATATGCTCAAATGAAAACTATGGAAAACTAAGATGATACTCCATATGCTCAAATGCTAACTATGAATATGCTAATCTAAAATGCAACTATGATGCAAAGGATGACATAAAATGCAACTATGAAGCAAAGTATTAGTCTAAGATTTAACTATGATGCAAAACATGATATAAAATGTAACTATAAGACTCCATAATGCTCCCAAGCTCAAACGATATTCCTGCATGATAACTCTATTCAAAAGTGGATGCAAAATACAATGCCAAAGGGTTGTATTTATAGCCTTTTCCAAGCATCTTGGTGAGGTGGAAATGATCAATGGTTCACATTCGAACAAGAAGAATGAACAGTGGAGATGGAGAGAATAAAGATGTTGTCCCCTTGACCAAAGACAACATGCCAAATGGATGGAAGAATCTCTTGACCAATAGGCAACATGCCAAATGGATGGAAGACTCAAGTGTGGGAAGAAAAGACCATGTGTTTGAAAATTGGTGGAAGTGTGTGAGGAATAATCCATGTGCTTAAAAATTGGTGGAAGATAATTCTAATTAAAAATTAGAATTATTTAATTTCATGTGACCTTGGTGAGGTGACACAAAAAGTTGTAGACATGTGCTTGAATTCCTAATCAAGATTAGTGAAACTTAATTAAATAAAACAAGCTTATGGAAATTTGTTTATTTAATTAAATTAGAAGAATATGATTTTAGATTTGGAGAATTAGAGAAGGGTGAACAATATAAATAAATTGAGAATTTATTTATATGTAGTCGAATATTAATTAAATAACTAGTATTTAATTAATTAAATACCATGACCAATTTTAGGTGTAAACACTATATAATCAGACTAGTCATTGGTTGGTGACTTTATCCTAGGATTAGGATATATCAAGGTTAAAAATCACCTATGTGATTAAGTTAATCACTTGAATTTATGGAATACTATATGCTTGGAACCATAGGTGGGATTACCTATTGAGTTAGAGTTGCTACTTGATTAGATGCTTTACACTCTTGAGATGAAGTCATATTGTTGACAAGATTCTACTCTTTTGAATAACTCTTTTTACTAAGGAGATTACACTCTCAAATGGAATCATCTATTGATATGATTATTCTTTGATTGAGGTCATTCATTGATGTGGCTGTACTGTTGATGAGAACCACTTATTAATGTGATATATTACTGAATGGAGTCAATTATTTATGAATATATAATCTATGATTAGGTTAAGCTTATGTAGATATACTTTAGATTATAAAGTTATACTTGGGACTAGATTGTCTTTTGAAGTGAATAGCTTGTTTATGCAAAGTTAATTTGTAGACTAGAAAAGCTCATATGATATACCTGGGATTGGAATATCCATTGAAAGGGGTAACATATGCTTAGGATTTATTGGTAGAGATACCATTGTGTTTTGGAAAAGAATAGGTTATTTCTAAGGTTAGGGATTACCTATGGAAGGAAATTACCTAAGCATAGTATATGAACAATCATAATCCAAACCGAGCTATAGAAATGTATGTGAATAGGAAGACTATCACTCAAAGTACTAGGTGAGAATACTTTGGCAAAAGTAGTGTACAAGTTGCCATTGTTTACACTGTCAGTTCACTGTGCTCCTTTATGCATTCTAGTTTAGGATTTTCATACTCATAGGGGAGTAACACTTTTCATTACAATAGGTTTTGGTTTGTAGGACACAACACTAAGCTTGGATAGGTAATTTTATGAGGGTTTTTCAGAAATCAATCTCTTCATGAGAAGGGTAGAGGGCCTTTTCATATGGGATAGATGTACAAGGGATTGCATTTGAGTCAATGGTTGGTGAAAAAGTGCTTGAGTGATGCTCCTCGTCATCATATGACAGTCGAGGTTTGCAGATTTTTGCACTAGCATTGGGGAAAGCTAGAGTATAATACCACTTGCCAAGGGGGACATCTAGAATGTAAGAACCAATGTGCAAACATCAAGATGAATCTGTATCTATTACCAGATGAAGCTCAGAACAACTATGTATGTATCATATACCCATTTTTATGGAAGGATGTAATATTGAATGATAAAATTGAGTTTATTCAATATGAGGTATATGTTATGGGAAGGTTTGTAGAGAGTACAATGGAAGTTTGAAATAGTGTTTATTTCAAATTGCATGTAATTTATATTATGGAAAGAAAATTTTTATTGCTATGTTATGACATCATGGTTTATTCACTTGAGATGAAAACATTGAAATTTGTTTGAGTACAACACTGAGGTTGTTACATGTGGTATGAGAGCTACCAGGTTCAACTCTAGAGCCTATGGGATCATTATTTTAGTGTTATGTAAACCTTATTGGAAGATAATGGTTGAAAATTTCTTGTGCCAAGATGACAAGAGGAAAGAACAAGGGGAAATGAAAAGGAAAATAAGATTCTAGGAAACTTGTTTAAGTTTGGAACTAGATAAGAGTTGTCCTTGGAATTGAAAACTCCAACCTAATATGATACCTGATGGCTGCAAATATTAAAAGCAAACACTAACAACAAAAATAAGAGAATAGTGAACCTTATGAAGATTGACACAAGCTACTAGTTGTAGAGTATTACAACAAGTATAATGCTCAACACTAACTTGATCTGCAACTTCACTTAATTTCATTCAACTAATAAAATTACAAGGACGACCAATGAACATAGACTACTCTTTTTCCTCCTCTAATTAAAATTCCATACACATCTACAGGTCACGCTGGCAATAGTAGCAATACAAAGAAAAGACTTAACACTTTTGCATCGCTATACATAAGCAATCCATTGAAACCTTTTAAAATGTGTACTTCACTTCTGAAGGTTGCCAAGTAAGTCTCACATTCCTTCACCCTACTCAACTCATATTATTCTTTCCTGTATCTGCTTATTTTTTCTTTACCTTCACACCATTGATCCACTCTCTCTGTTGCCCATGATGTTCTCCTTACTTTATTTTCTATGTCAACCTCCCACTCTCACCTTGGTGGCCCTCTTTCCTTCCTCCTGACTATTTTTTCTTTTTGCTTGATAAGTACCTCTTATAAGACTATCGATCCCCCCTTTGCTTTTCTTGTGTAACTAATTTTTCATACATCTTGTAACTGTTTCTTTCTTCCTCACCCACGTGTCTCTGCTCAACCTATTGAAATTTCATTTTATTTTCATATGCTACTCAGAATTTCCCATGTAGTTTCAAATTTTGGTTACTGTTTCTTTTATTTCCTCTTTGTTGCTTCTAACTACCTTTCATAGCTATCTTGTTTCCATCCACATGGATCTGCTCCCATTTTGATGATTTTGTTTATTTTCAATGTTTAAAAATGCTTCCAACACACTAGCTTGGGTCCCCCATTCACCTCACAAGCCAAAAATTCACATAAACAAAAATACTAAATGAAATCAAACCAAAAATAAAAGATCCTATGTCAGACTCTCCTTGAGAAAAAAAGAAGCATGTGCTCCTACACATGAGATCTCTAACTAGAAATTATTTCTCCATTCTTTTCTTTTGCCTTTTCCACAATCATGTTGGATCAGTTATCACATTTCTTCATCATTACAGATCTTTCCTTAGCTCTATACTTCTCATCTTTCTTCACCAAAATTCTCTTTCCCACACAATCTCACACAAATAAATATGTCCAAATGTATTAAAATTAAAGATCACCACATTTACTTCATCAAATCCATTCATAGCCTTATGTAAATCTGCATTCACCATTTCATATTCTTCTATTATGATAACCAAAAATCATTTACGACTCCTCTATTCTCAACATAACCTTCAATGTCTCCACTAAAATCTGCATACACTATTCCAGACTCTTTCCCAAACTCCTTATCATTCAACATAGCAAAATAATACATAACAACATTTTTATGGAAGACACTCATATTACCTTTGTTTTAATTGCTGCACCAAATTTTTTGTTAACAGTTGCAACCTTCCTTTCTATATCCTTCACTATCCTACTTGTATTCATGCCTTCATTAGCAATCTTTGCCCTCCACTCTTGTTCTATCTCAGAAAATTGTGCCCACAAATCATCTGCACTAGTTGCACCTTCTTCAAATTCCATTTTGTAATTTCTTTAGCATTCATTTATTTTCCTTGCACATCTACTTCTTCTTTTTTCTCTTCATTCTTCAATCCTTCATCATACCTTTCTTTCCACTCTCGTTGTCCATTGCTTGTCCTTAGGTTCTCCACATTGAGAACTTTCTTCACCTCTTCCAGTGCATGTTGCTCACTTAACAACTCTCTTCTTTCTAGAACTCTTTCATCTTCTCTTTTCAAGGAAGCCATATTTTGCCTTCTTCTTTTCTAAACAATTATTTGCATAGGCCACTTTAGCTTATTTTTTAATGGCCAATACCAACCATATTCTTGGCTTCTTTCTTCAAGCCACTGCTTACACTTCTCTAAATCTCTTCTCAACTTTGTCATTTTCCTATCCCATTCCGAATCTTTCTTTTTCATCTGCATCTTTTTATTTTCTTGTCTTCTTGATACCTCACCTAAGGCTTCTCTCTACTTTTCCTCTTGCATAGTCTTTTGGTACCTAGGTTCTTCTCATTAACCTGTCAATCTACAATACACATCTCTCCAAGAATCGATGAGCATAACTAGCTTATTCATCATACCATTTTGAAACTCTCAACTCCCTCTTCTTGGACCTTTTAGGCTCTGATACCAAATTGATGAGTACAAATATTAGAAAAAAACAAGTTAACAACAAAATCAAGAGAATAGTGAACCTTATAAAGATTGACACAAGCTACCAGTTGTAGAGTATTACAACAAGTCTTGGCATCCATTAAAATCTGCAAACACTAAACTTCATATAGGGGTTAGTATTTCACAAATCTATCAAAATGCCTCTATGAAATACCTTGCAAATGTTTCAAAAATGCAACAAAAGATGAAAGAAACTAAAAGCATTATGAAATCAACCACAAGTTACCTATTCCATAGTGGATTGGTGTCACATGTGCTAGTGACCCTTTCAGGTCCTTGATTGTGGCTAAAATGATGATGTAAATGCAGTGGAAATGATGAGCAAGATGAGTTCTCAAGGAGAGTAACTTTGCACATGCTTTTTGGATGAAATTGTGGAGGATTTGCTTGAGGATGAAGCCTTTATTTAAAGATTTTCAAAATGCTAAGTGTTGAAGAGAGACTAATGTGGGACTAAGATTGGACCAATGAAAAGGACACTTGTCATCATGTGAGTTAAGTTGATGTATGTGCAAGATTTGGGAAGAGTGCCCATGAGGGGGAAAATTTGAATTCAAATTTGCAATGAATGCTAAGTTTGACCTTTGGAAGGGGACATGTAAGAGACATGTAAGGCCTCATAAATGCTCTGTTGGGTGTACATGTCCACTTGGGGGGAAATTCAAACTTAGAGAATATTCTTCCTTTATGCCAAGTTGAAAATCTGAGATTTTGATAAATCAATTAAATGCAATTTCATGTGCAGTGGCCAAATCTAGAGAATGCAAGTGGGATGGGATTAAAATTTGTCGGTTAGATTAATAGATGATGATTATGCTGATTTATCTTGATTAGAGGATTTGACCTTTAGAAGTTTAAATATTTATTTATTTAAATCAGAAAAGGATGAAATATGGATTTAATTAAATAAATGCTTGATCTATTTAATTAAAGTGATGATGTTTGATTTATTAAAAGGCTGATGATAATGTTTATTTGATAAATGACCTTAGGAAATGAGATTATTTAATGAATGGATGAAAGTGATGAATGGGCCTAATGTGAGACCTAATTTGACTGAATCCGATCGAATGCATAATGTTAATTTTGCATGTCTACAAGTCTGATCTCAGCACTAACTTGATCTGCAACTTCACTTAATTCCATTCAACTAATAAAAATTACAAGGATGGCCAAAGAACATAGACTACTCCTTTTCCTCCTCTAATTTAAAACGCCAAACACATCTACAAGCTGCGAAGCTAGCAACAATAGCAATACAAAGAAAAGACTTAACACTTTTGCATCACTATACATAGGAAATTCATTGAAACCTTTTAAAATGTGTAAGGTAGAGCCTTACAGTCTATCATCACTTCACTTCTGAAGGTTGCCAGGTAAGTCTCACATTCCTTCACCCTATTGTTCATATTCGTCTTGCATGTATCTACTTATTTTTTCTTTACCTTCACACCATTGATCCAATCTTTGTTGCCCATGATGTTCTCCTTTCTTTCTTTTCTATGCCAACCTCCCACTCTCACCTTGGCGGCCCTCTTTCCTTCCTCTTGACTATTTTTTCTTTTTGCTTGATAACTGCCTCTTCTAAGACTATTGATCCCCCCTTTGCTTTCTTGTGTAACTGATTTTTCATACAACTTGTAACTATTTCTTTCTTTCTCACCCACATGTCTCTGCTCAGTCTATTGAAATTTTATTTTATTTTCATATGCTACTCAAACTTCCCCACGTAGTTTCAAAATTTGGTTACCATTTCTTTCATTTCCTCTTTGTTGCTTCTAACTGCCTTTCATAGCTATCTTGTTTCCATCCATGTGGATCTGCTCCCATTTTGAAGATTTTTTTTATTTGCAATGTTTAATAATTCTTCTAACACACCAACTTGGGTCCCCCATTCACCTCACAAGCCAAAAATTTACATAAACCAAAATACTAAATGAAATCAAACCAAAAATCAAAGCTCCTGTGTGAATACCCCCCTTGGATTGCGCAAGATTATGCAATCAGGTTATGTAGGAAGGATTTGAAGGTAACCAACATGTATCTACACCTGACAAAATAGCTAAATGACTCTGAGGGAGAGATAAAAGTTGAAATAACCCTTATTAGAAGCAACCTATAGTTTCAAAGAGTCAAGGATTTATGGATTTAGTAGGAATATTGGGATAAATTGGAAAATTCAATTGAAGTAAAAATTCAACAAAGGAAGTATCTAAGAGGTTGGATGACCCTTGACAAAATATGATTTCAAACAAGACCAAGATCTTGCATATAATTAAGAAATTAGTACCTTGGAATAAGGGAAGAGACCAAAATGATTAGAAATGAAGTAATCAATAAAGTGGACATGGATCCACCAACCAAAATTGACAAGATCAATTTGGAGTTCTAATTAAGATGGGAAAAAGAAACCAAGCCACATAGGGTGCTTAAGGTTATGAATTTACCAAGAATTGGGACAAAGTCACTTGGATATGTGATTGTAAGAAAGAAACCTAAAAAAGGTAAATCGGATTGGCCCAACAAAGGTTCAGTTAGTACTAAGTTTGGTAGAAGTGTAGATTAAACACACCAACTTGCCAACAGAAATAAACTTATGTTTAGAGGTTCCAAAAGGAAATGAGATACAGAGTGACACTATGTGTCAAAACAATAAAATTAGTAAGGAAACAATGCTCTAAATTGAAGGTACATCAACAAAAGAGGCTTTGTGGATATGTAAATTCCTCCACAAAAAGGATATTGGTATACATGGAAAAGAGAATTGGAATATTAGAGTGTCTCTTAGCTTGTAAAGTTGTTGATTAATTAATATCTCTTTATTGATGATCCAATTGTTGAATCTATGAGGTTAGAGATCAATGATGAATCTAACTTTGGGAATAAGTATATTCAAGGCATGTCATGGAGGCAAGAAAAAGGCAATAGAAATGTAACAAGGAATGATAAATCATTTCGAGAAAGAAAATGTTTGCTAGGAGTTCAACTTTGAGTTGATTGTATATCATGGAAACACTAAGGGGGGAAGAAAAAGAGTGGATTGACTCAGATAAAGTACCCCACACAATGAAAATTGTAAATATATTTTCGATTTGGAAGAACTTTTGGCTTCATCATAAGACATGATTTCAATCGAAGTCATATATTTCATGACCACAAGGATAAGGTATTGGAATTTTTGGAGAAATATAGTGGAAAATTCAAGGATTATGACCTATTATCACACCATACCTTATATATATTTGATTGTAAAATCAATTGCTATTATCATTAATGCCTTAGAAAAGGATAGGAAGATTACTTGATCATGAAAGGGAATATCATTGCCTATGAGACAGGCAAGGGAAGATCTAAATACTCATGTTTTTGAGAAACATTCATGCTTAGTAATTAGGTATGCAATTAAATTTGATATCTTTTAGGAACCAGCATGATTGAATGAAGAATACTACTAGAAATTAGTACTGACGCTCATCGAGAATGATTGAATTGAAAATTGGACCACAAACTATTGAAATGAGAGAAAAAAAATGAGATTGCTCTCAAATTAAAATTTTGTCATTCACATTACACACATAATCTATTACATAGTAATGGCTTTATAAGGCCATTATTCCCGTATAAAACTAGTTACCAAAATATAACTTCCAAAGCTAATTTTATTTATTAAATTAACAGTAGCATGTTAATTTATTTATTGAACTATATTATTTAACTATTTATGCCAAGTACTAAATTCTAACATCCCCCCTTAGTACTGACATAGAGAAAAAAAAGAAATTATAAACCCTAACTGCTCTCTCTTTTTTTTACTTTAGGGAAACCTAAGTGAAGAAGACCTGTGAGAAATCATGCCAAGGAGAACAAAACAAATTTCCAAATCACCCCTTTTGTTATGATTCGAGACTAGTTTTTTCCTATCTAGCATATATTTGACAATGAGCACTCCCAATGAAAAAGATATGGCGATGGCTTCCAACATCAAGAATAATTGCAAGCCACCCATGTGAATTGTGATGTAAACATTAGTAACCACAAGAACCCTTGTCTACAATGATGCTCTCTACATCTAATAAACCAGTATTTTGCTCCATATATCGTTCCTCTCCCCAGACTTCTACAAATCTGAGTGTCCAAAGGTCATTGGAAAAGTTTTATCATCTATTTACAAATAGAGATCTCCACAACCTATGAATTGTCAAGGATCAATGTGAGACCCACTCCCAATAAACAAGAGGCCCATACGAGAATGGTTGGAATTTGAAAGAGTATAAAATAAAATCTATTAGTGAAGATGCTAATCAAATCACTATGTTGTGCTCTAGAAGGAAATCATGGCAATAAAACCTTTCTCCACACCTTTTGTAGCGACTAAAACATCTATTGGCAATGGCTGGGATATATAAATTTTAATTTTTAATTTTTTGGAATGACAACAATGAACAGATTGAAGTGTTAAACAATGGAAAGAATGAATGAAAGAGAAGAAATGTAGATGAATGATGGAGTCAAAAAGGATTTTGCACATGGTCTACATTACTCACCTATTGACAAATTTAAGAATAGTAGAAAAAAATAGCAGTTGCACGTGGTCTTCATTGTAGTACCATTGTAAACACCATTGTGAAAAAACAAATGAATAGAGAGTGATCAGAGAGAGGTCCAAGAAGAAACCCGCTCTGATACCATATTGAAATGAGAGATAAAAAATGAGATTACTCTCAAATTGAAATTAAGTCATTTGCATTACACACATAATCTTTTACATAGTATTGGCTTTATAAGGCCATTATTCTCATATAAAACTAGTTACAGGAATATAACTTCCAAAACCAATTTTATTTATTAAATTAACAATATCATGTTAATTTATTTATTTAACTATTTATGTCAAGTACTAAATTCTAACACAAACTTGGAAATAATTTAAGGCCGAAAGAAATCTAAGGTAAGGATGTCCTAAAATGTCCAACCAAAATACGTATGTGGCATGAGTCCATGAAATAGGTATTCATTTAGTCGAAATAAGCTAATATGAGATAGAAAAGAACCTATGTTCCCAAAATTTTGGGAGATTAAGGAATGAAATGAGGGAATTGATGTCATTCTCAAGACATTGGAATGACAAAATTATTTGTCGGATGAGGAACCACTATAATCTGGAAAAAGATGGAGTAAGATGTTGCAGGGTATGTAGCAAGTTATGGCCTAGTGTGCCAAGAGATGAAGATAGGATGTCATCATCGGAAGGTTGTGAATACTCTCTTGAGATTCTAGAGGGAAATTGGTAGAATACAAGATAGTTTAATCCATCTATGTCAATGGAACTAATATAATATTATGGTGGACAGACTCACCAAGGTAACCAACACTAGTTGGAAATTTTGAATTATAGGATATCAATCCTAAATAATATATTATGTGAAGTAGTTGATTAGTATCCTTGACAAGGTTATCTCAAATGAGAACAAACAAATAATGATAAGGTTTTGTAAACCATGGTCATATTATGAGACATTCAATTGAACGAATGCTCAATATATTATTATAGTCGGATAGGAAAAAGTGAAAAACCAAATCTTGAACAATTTGTAGAAAACTTATAAACTTCTATCATTGAGGTTTGATCCATTATGTGGAATAAGGGTTGAATCTCTATTATGCTGAAATAGGCTAGGAAATAGAGTTAACCTTAGACTAGAAAGGCTGTTAAAAAGGAAAAAGTGATCAGAATGATCAAAGAAACTTTGTTGATACTAAGCTTGAAATAGGAAGTAGTGTCGTTATGTTCAAAATTGGCAGGTGTCCAAGAGCAATGTTATGCTCAAGACGGACAATAGTCAAGAGCATTACTTTTATGATTAAGGAAAATGGATGTGTAAGTGATGGAGGGACTCAGCTTCCAAGTTATCTAAAGTTGTAAATACCAAAGGGAAGGATGGGACCCACGATGTAGTGTACAATACATCGACATTTGTTAACTATTTGGGTTACACTAAGGATAAATTATTTGGCCAATGAGAATGTGCTTTCCAGTCATTGTGACATAGGTGTCATGTAGTATATAGTTACTATTGTACATTGGATGTACATATAAGATAATATGATTATAATGAATAAAGATCTTTGAGAGAGAAAGTATGTGTAAGGCACACAAGTTCTCCCTATGCGTTAACAAGAACACTTGATGCAAGGTCCAAGAAGGACAAGATTGCAAGGAGTGATGTTACAAGGGAATATTATTTTATAATTCTTACATGATTTAGAAAGCATAATTAAAACATTTTTTTGACTATATGTTAAAAATCATTGAGGACGATGATTCACAAAGGGGGAAGTATGTCACACCTCTTCTTGTTATTACTGATGTACTTTTACCTTCACGAGTAAAAAGGATGATAAATGCAATAATGATTTTGATATGCTTGCTAAAAGAATGGAATATTGAAATAGGTATCATGTGAAAGTGTTGATAAATGCTAAATGTGGCTTTGAAAGAGTAAACATGTTTACATTGATGAAGAACATACATTTCTATATGAATATGCTAAAGTTTTATGATGCATGTGGATTTATTATGAACGCCTAACTACCATTGCAAATGTGCTAAGATGGTTGCAGGGATAGGTTCAATTATCTGGAAGGGAGGGGAAGTATCACTCAGGAGAAGTGACTGGTTGGGTAACCCTAATGAAACCTATATGAGCTTATAGAAACACTCACAATAGAATGGTTGAGTCTAGTCATAAGTGTTGGGAATTGGTAATTCATCCTTTAGTATGTTGTGGTTGCATTAGTAAGTATCTTGGTTATTGTTGAGTGCATTCTTGGATGATGTTTATGTGTTTGGAGTTCTTTATATTACTATGCTTGATTGATGAGTTGAACATACGTTGAAGGTACACATATGTATGCATATGCATGTCAATGATAGGTCATGCACATGGAGGAGTCTGTACATGAGAGTACATAGGTAGGCATACCTATGCACTCTTATGAAGGGGTTTCTTATGAGCATGGTGTTGTTAAAAGGATGATGCGACATGTATGTATATATGTATATATACATCACACATATATTACTTATCAATAAGATAGTAATTGCATGAGTGCTTGATTGTGTAATCGGATGTGTGTGTATATATATAAATGATATATACATATATGCATATGTAAACATTTGTTGATAGATACGTATGTGTGAAAAATGGAAATATCTATATTGGTATATCAATATATGTATACATACATATACATGTACATAGAGGTATGTATATGTATATATATACAAACGATATTATCTATGAAATGTTAACCTTGACTTATTCATTTGAATATCAAATGTATACTTTTATAATTGACATGGAATATATATAGATATATATTAGAATATATATACATGTAAAAATATATATATAGATATTTATATATGTACATAGCATTAAAGCTATTCATTGGTATAAATATATATATACACGTATTTATATGAAGATATATATATTTATGTATATATGAAGCATTTTAGGAACATTTGATTAAGTTAATATGAGTTTATTCATTCAAAGATTCAATGATGTGTAAATTGATAAGAATATATATATATATATATATATATAAGCTCACTATATTATATATATATAATATATGCACATGTAATAAGTTTTATAATGTTGGTTATTAATCAAAACAAATAAATGATATTAAGCACATATACCTTAATATGGTGTGTTAGAAGTTCTCCTGAAACATTGATATGTCAAAGAAATTTATTTTGATAAAACATATAAAGAGGTTGTGCATATTTAACTGAGGGTAGCACACTATGTACAACACATAGACTAGAATAAAGGAGTATGATATTTGCTTAATATGAAACTGATTTATATATATGTTATGCATAGTGTTAAAGGTCGATTATGCACATATTAGTGCAAATTTTAAGGCCAATTCATATAAGTATGTGCTTGGTCGATAAATGAGAATATAGCGCACTATATGATGGTGCTCAAGTTGATAGAAGGGCGCATTTGATTTTGCAAGTAAAGTGCAAAAGGAAACTTGGGATTATAGTTTGTTGTTAAAGAATCTTGAGGCGCATGATTATATATATCAACCCATGTGTAATTAGAGATGCTAAAATGTTTTCAACAACAAGCACAAGCAAATGCTCATGAATAGAAAAGTAGGAGACCAAGTCAAAAAGCAATGCAAATCTGGTACACTTTAAACAACTGTTGACTTAGTCCTTTGAACAACCACCAAAAGAACAGGGAAAGATTTTGAAACCTAGCACCATGTATTGAATACTCTTTCCTGTAGAAGTCTATCATGTTTTGCAATTCAATTCTAATCTATTGAGCATGTGCATATTGAAATAGTCTTGTGTTGTCAAGAAAAGGAGGTCGATCTGTAAAATACCTAGCTGAGCTTTCACTTAGATTTCTGCCACCTTTTTGCTATGAGAGGTGAGTCGATCTACATGCTAGAGTGGTGTCAACTAGCATACCTTTTCTCTAGACATCAAAGTCTCAATATTCTATATAAATAGATGGGCTAGCTCTCTCATTTGGGATGCACAATTCTGCAAGTTTATTTTGTTGCAAATATTTTGAGAGTTATACATTGTGAGAGCTTGGAGTTACTTAGTGAGAGCATAGAGTTATCTTGTGTAAGAGGATATAGTGAAGTATTGCTTTGAGTAGAAAAGTGAAGGCTAGCAAGCTGTCATTGGAAGGTTGTGCATCAAGTAAGTCAATTGGATCAAGTGTATTATAGGCATGATGATCTAGTCTTCTTTTAATTGTCTTTTATTGTGGAAGAATAAGTTTTGGTTTCTTGATTTTGAATTGCTTGAGAATACTTGCATTAGGAAATCATAGCATTTTCTTTGGAAAGGAAAAGAAGTTGTTTTATGCTTTCCCATGAAGTGTTTATACATACTCTATAATAAGAGTGTATGTTTATCATTAGTATTAGGTACTAGGAATGATGAAACATGAATAGCTTAAGGAAGTGTCTTAATACTCCTATATACCCTATACAGGGATTTAGATAATGATGTTTCTATACATAGGTAGTAACACTACATGTATAATTTGAATTGTATCAAAGTTATGAAGTGACTTGACACTATAGTTTATTATGCTAGGAAACCTTGGGAATGTTAAGGTTAGTGTTAATAAATATTTAACGAGCTCCCTACGGGTGTATTTTCCTCTAGATATCAGCCCGCGCATCGTAGGAGATCAACTTAGCCTTTTATAAAATATGCTTTCCCCCCTCCACATGCCTGCTCTGCGCACCCCGAGTTTTTCCCTTCCTTTCGCATCCTGGGAACCCCCGCTATACTTCCATGTGTCGTAGTTGCAGGCCATTTTTTATCATTCCTTCTTGCTTCCTCATTGGGATCCGCTCGAGTGCCACGAAGCCCTCATTCCCAAAGAGTTTGGTGGGACCCACAATTGTTGTATGTGGCATACTCTTGCTACGTGTCTGCTCTTCGCAAGGTTTTTAGCATGAGGATGAAATAACAACCGCGGGTAGCGAAATGTTGCCACGCATCTTTTTTGCGCCTGGCTAGTGATTGTTCCCTCTGTTATTGGTTAAGTGCTCCACCCATTCAACATGTGTAGCCTTGGCGCAAGTCTTCAGTGGCAAAAGATAAAGTTTCACATGGGCAGTGAAATGCTGCCATGTGCCTAGTCGAGGGATCTTTTATTCGGGCGATCAACCAAGCAAACCAAATGTTGTAATTAGCAACTGCATGTCATAATCATTTACATGGGGTGGTGAAACTTGTCTGTTTTAACCTTGCCAGGACCATTGCCATCATTCGCAGGAGATGCACTTGTGCCTAGAATGACCAGATGCTTGATTTCAAATCTTTTATGTTGCAACGGCTTGGGGAATATTCTTATTTTTGTATCATTTCCAAGGGATTGTGAAATATTTTAGGTGGCTGCCCTCCGAAGCGGTGGGGTTTTTTTTGCTATATATGTTTTTCTTTGTTGAGAGAGAAGGGTCCAGAATTTTGGAGGAACACTGGTTTTAGGAAAAGACGACAGGCCTTTATTACTGCTTTATTTTATTGCAAAAGACTTTCAGTATATGCCAATCATTCGGCCTTTCTGTTCTTTCATGCTATTTGATTAAACTATAAACTGTGCTTTTATTGTCTGAACATTTCATTTGAGAACTTCTATATATGTTGAAATGCAAGTTTTCTGATCTAGATCATGTCTAATGACTCTTCTTGGCAGTAGGAATGTATGCAATGTTATTTTATGTTAATGAATGGATTGTCTATGCTATAATCTTTAGTTTCTAATTTTTTGGAACACTACAAACACAATTAGGCCCTTATATCCATCATTTATCGTGCTATCATTAAGTCTTAATACATTGCCTTAGGTTAGAATTTATTTTATTATATTTGTTTCCTTTTCCTTTCCAAACCCCCATTATAGAGAAGTTGACTATAAAACCCAGGTCACTGGGTTTAGCATAAAGTTCCCCGAGGTTTCCCACTCAAGCATGCGTGATAGGTTGAATGCGGTGTTAGAAGCGAGCAGCAAGTAAGGGGTGCAATAAGCACCAAACAACCTACACTCCAAGATTGGCTGAAGTTGGAATCGGCACAAATAAAAAACAACAATGGGACCTTATTTACCTTGTCTCGAATTGATCCTTTGGTTGGCCCTTTGATCTTTGATGTGTATGCTCCTTGGATGGCAAGATATGCAAACTAGATGAGGATGTGAGGATGGATGGAAATGGATGAAAGCATGAAAATGGCTAAGTGTAGATTGAGAAATAAAATTGCAAGAGTTTGGCTAGCAAAATGATCTCCTCAAAATGAGAGAAAAGAGGGGGTATTTATAGAATTTTGAGAATTCCTAGGAGAAATGGATGGCCAAGATTGATCCCACAAATATCAAGATGTAGGGATAAGGTGAGTTGAGAACTTACAAGCCCTCACATCTTGACATGTGGCATGGGGAGGGTTTAGAAAGAGATGGGTGGAATGGTGTAAGAAGTCAGGCATGGATGTCTTGGGACCATAGGATTGGTCAAGATACACATAAAGAGATGTCTTGTCCCATGTGGGTGAGAGGACATGTGGGAAAAGTGAAGAATTAAAAATTCCTTTTAGTGCATTAGGGGATTAAAAGTGAATTAAAATTCACATGGGGAAGGGATGCCTTGTCAAAAAGGAGAAGCCTTTAATAAGGTTGACCAAGGACACATGTCATAAAGGACATGGGGAAGAAAAAAGGAATTTAATATTCTTTGGAAGGATAAAAGGAATTAAAAATTATTTGAGAGGTTGATTAGGCTAGTTAATGAAGGATTAGAGGATGGGTTAGGTGGCTAAGAGAGATTAGAGGCCAACTTGCAAAAGTTGGAGGATGTGACACATCCTAATCAAGGATTAGGCATGTGCACATCCTAATGATGGGATTAGAAGAAGGATTATGATAAGATAAAAATGATGGAGGATGTGACATGAAGGGAATTAAATAAATGGAATATTTATTTAATTCAATTGATGGAAGGAAGATTAAAGAGATAAGGTATTATTGATTAAATACCTTAGGGATTTGGCAGAATTAAAGATATTAATTAAATAATAGCAGTATTACTTAATTAACGAAAATAAGACAAATTTACCAGTGTAGCATTGCAACAAAAGTGAAGGTATGAAAGATATGATGTGACATTATGCATACCACATCAATTATCCTTACTTGAATGATCACTTGATCATACTTTACACTCGAATGAAACCTTAGGTTTAGAATAACCTAATTGGGTCGAGAAGTTTATTCGATTAAAGAATGAAGCCTTAGGTTAAGATTTACCTACTAGGTGGGATATGTACTTGATGACTTATTGAAACCTATGGGTTGGGAATAACCTACTTGGTTGGGTTGATCATTTGGTCTTGATTGGAACATATAGGGTTAGATTAACCTATATAATTGGACTAGTCATTGGTTGATGACTTTATCCTAGGATTACGATATATCAAGGTTAAAAATCACCTATGTGATTAAGTTAATCACTTGAGTTTATGGAATACTATATGCTTGGAACCATCTAGGTGGGATTACCTATTGAGTTAGAGTTGCTACTTGATTAGATGCTTTACACTCTTGAGATGAAGTCATATTGTTGACAAGATTCTACTCTTTTGAATAACTCTTTTTACTAAGGAGATTACACTCTCAAATGGAATCATCTATTGATATGATTATTCTTTGATTGAGGTCATTCATTGATGTGGCTATACTGTTGATGAGAACCACTTATTAATGTGATATATTACTGAATGGAGTCAATTATTTATGAATATATAATCTATGATTAGGTTAAGCTTATGTAGATATACTTTAGATTATAAAGTTATACTTGGGACTAGATTGTCTTTTGAAGTGAATAGCTTGTTTATGCAAAGTTAATTTGTAGACTAGAAAAGCTCATATGATATACCTGGGATTGGAATATCCATTGAAAGGGGTAACATATGCTTAGGATTTATTGGTAGAGATACCATTGTGTTTTAGGAAAAGGGAAATAGGTTATTTCTGAGGTTAGGGATTATCTATGCAAGGAATTTACCTAAGCATAGTATATGAACGATCATAATCCAAACCGAGCTATAGAAGTGTATTTGAATAGGAAGATTGTCACTCAAGGTACTGGGTGAGAA
Organism: Sequoia sempervirens; assembly: GCA_007258455.2. Lineage (NCBI taxonomy): Eukaryota > Viridiplantae > Streptophyta > Pinopsida > Cupressales > Cupressaceae > Sequoia > Sequoia sempervirens. The sequence continues at coordinate 226,447,051 of VDFB02000008.1, read as the reverse complement.
TACTTTGGCCAAAGTAGTGTAAGTAGCCACTGTTTACACTGTCAATTCACTGTGTTCCTTTTATGCATTCTAGTTCAGGATTTTCATACTCATAGGGGTAACGCTTATACAATAGGTTTTGGTTTGTAGGACACAACACTTAGCTTAGATAGGTAATTTTTTATGAGGTTTACCAACCAATCTCTTCGTCGAAGGGTAGGGCCATTTTTTCATATGGGATAGATGTACGAGGGACCGCATTTGAGTCAATGGTTGGCGAAAAAGTGCTTGAGTGATGCTCCTCATCATCATATGGCAGTCGAGGTTTGCAGATTTTTGCACTAGCATTGGGGAAAGCTAGAGTATATGCACCAAGGAGTGGGGACATCTAGAATGTATGCACCATTGTGGTGGCGTCAGAACCATTTTGTATATCTATTGCCGAATGTAGCTTAGAAGAGCTATGTATGTATAATGTACCCATTTATATGGAAGGATGTAATCATGAATGATAAACTTGAGTTTATTCAATATGGCATCTATGTTATGGAAAGATTTGTGAAATTACAATGGAATGCAATGGAAGTTTGAAATAGTGTTTATTTCAAATTTGCATGTAATTTATATTATGGAAAATAAATTTTTTTATTGCTATGTTATGACATCATGGTTTATTCACTTGAGATGAAAACATTGAAATTTGTTTGAGTACAACACTGAGGTTGTTACATGTGGTATGAGAGCTACCAGGTTCAACTCTAGAGCCTATGGGATCATTATTTTAGTGTTATGTAAACCTTATTGGAAGATAATGGTTGAAAATTTCTTGTGCCAAGATGACAAGAGGAAAGAACAAGGGGAAATGAAAAGGAAAATAAGATTCTAGGAAACTTGTTTAAGTTTGGAACTAGATAAGAGTTGTCCTTGGAATTGAAAACTCCAACCCAATATGATACCTGATGACTGGAAATATTAAAAGCAAACACTAACAACAAAAATAAGAGAATAGTGAACCTTATGAAGATTGACACAAGCTACTAGTTGTAGAGTATTACAACAAGTATAATGCTCAACACTAACTTGATCTGCAACTTCACTTAATTTCATTCAACTAATAAAATTACAAGGACAACCAATGAACATAGACTACTCTTTTTCCTCCTCTAATTTAAAATTCCATACACATCTACAGGTCACGCTGGCAACAGTAGCAATACAAAGAAAAGACTTAACACTTTTGCATCGCTGTACATAAGCAATCCATTGAAACCTTTTAAAATGTGTACTTCACTTCTAAAGGTTGCCAAGTAAGTCTCACATTCCTTCACCCTACTCGACTCATATTATTCTTTCCTGTATCTGCTTATTTTTTCTTTACCTTCACACCATTGATCCACTCTCTCTGTTGCCCATGATGTTCTCCTTACTTTATTTTCTATGTCAACCTCCCACTCTCACCTTGGCTTTATTGGTAGATCATTGTACCTATACTAAAATATTGATAGATCACCGTCCCAAAATCCCTATACCTACACTAAAATCTTGATGTATCTATGTCTCAAAATCCTTCTACCTATAGTATTGTTGACCCCAACCTTCATAAACTTTTTAGCTATTACTATCATGTTTTCAATTCAAATAACTACTCCCATTGTATATTTTTAATTATTATTATTATCATGAGTTACAATGACTTCAAATAATAAGACAATTTCAATCTAAAATGAGTTGTATCACAAGTCACTTTGGATGTCAGAAGTAGGTTGCACATGGTGGGACAATAAGTCAATGTCATATACAAATATTTGCATTTGGATAGACTCCTACTTTACCACATATTTGCCAACTAATGTTTTATGGTGTGTCAGATATAGAAAGGTGGTTGTGAGTGGAATTCAAATATATTCTTTTGTAGCAATTCAATGTTTAAACCATCGAGAATGAAAGAGCAACAGTAAAATATTTATTTATACTTATCCAAGATTTGACTCTTTACACTTCCCATGCACTTTTACAAAGATAGGCTATGGATACTTAAATATACTAATAATGATTGGAGGATGTAAGATTTGGTGGTAATAAATAATATATTTATTTTGAATGGTTTAGACATTTGTGAACATAGAAAATCATTACCCTTTACAGGACTGAGTTGGGGTTTCCAAATATTCTCACATGAGAAGCTGCACTTTATTGTCTTGGAAACTCCACTTGTTTCTTTTAATACATTATTAAAAAGCTTTTACTCTACCTAGTGCTCATGCATTTTCGGTGGCTCCCACTCCACATAGATTGGGTGGGTCAATGTGGGTCAAGTTTCAAGAGGATCCCCACATTCGTACATTTAGAGTTGGACAAAAAGGACCACCCCTTTTTATGCCCACAATTGCTTGGTAAATATATATAGATAATTAGCACTTGCATCTTTTAAAGAGGTAAGGGATGCGTCGATAGGTTTGTCGATATGAAAGTTGTGGATGTATGGATAGATTTGTCGACATGAAAGTTGTGTTTGTAAAACTGGTAACATGTCATAAAGAAGTTTCACACATTTCTAAAATGGTTTACGGGTGTGAGACAAGTGGCAAGTCTACAAAGTAGCGAAGTTGGCTTGGGCCGTGGGTTTGCTCCCTATTGATTTCGGGTTCGACTCCGCTCTCGACTTTACCCAGTTGAAACTGGCTTGTGGGTTGTTGGGTCCCACTAGAGGAAACTAGTCTCGCCTCAGCGCGCCCTTTCAAATGTTAGACTACGCCGTAATCTAATTAATTTAGTTAGATTTATTTGAATACCAAACCTCACCGACTGAAATTGAATTAAAAAAAATTGAAAATCAATTAAGAATGTGTAGCATTAGAGTCAATGCCAATCTTTCACAATATAAAAAAATGGGGGACAAAGATAGAGAATCGTGCAATGTCTCAACTTGTCTAGTGTAATGTTGTGAGATGACAATAATACATTTATGAGTAACGCATTATACAAAACCAATGTAGATTATGCCAGGGAATTTTAATATAATAATAATAAGAAATTTCCACACTCCAAAGTCCAAGGAAGCAGACCAAGGAGAAATGAGGAACGTGCATAACAATTGCACATTTTAATACTGGTCAGATTTAAGGCTGCCACGTGGCCTCACATGCAGTTCATAAGAGGTGGGCCCTTACAAAACACCAAATTCAATATCCTAATACCAAACCTTAGGTCTAAAACATTTAAACAAAAACAATATCAAATTCAGTTAAATGTATATCTGGAGTCCGGGCTTATCTCACGAACTTAAACGTGCGATTAAATCGGTTTTTTAAAACCGGTGGGCCCGGGCATCACCTTGGCGGGAAGTGGAGGGCCAACGAGATAACGACGCGTATGTAATCTGCTATCAAAAGTACCGGAATTTCAGATCCAAGACCGGCGGTTGAGGAGCTCTGACACGCCTGATTTGGCCGAAGGCCTGTTTCCAATGAGATGTTGACGCGTGTCGGAAATAAGATTCCGCTCGATGGTGACGGCCTCATCGATCTGATTGTTTTTCTGGGTTAGATAAAGGCCTTGATTTGACCTGCCGGTTGAGTGGGGCCCACTTGCTATCTTTAGATTCTTCGTTTTCTTGTCGTCTTATGTTTTATTAAATCTTAGTGAGAAGAATCGATGCCTCCTACCATTTTGGCCTGCCTCAGTGTAAGCCATTAACTCATACCTAGGAAATTTGGAAACATCTTAGCTTGCATTGCAAGGGACATGGATGGAGATTCTTGACATGGGAACATGAAGGATTGCCCTACCCCAGGGGATGTAAAGTTGTCTTTGATGGGAGGTTGGAACTGCCCATTATTTTAAGGGTTGCCCTTTCTAAAAGCTTTGACAATGGTGGTTACAGACATTTTCAATTCATTGGGACCCTCCAAATGTGGGGTTCCACAAGCCAACTAATGCTCCCCATTGCCCTTTGTATCTCACCCTTTGGTCTTTCCTTAAGTTCAGAGCTCCCCATATTGCCATGTCATGTGACCCACAATCTTTATCTCCCACATTGGCTTCACATGTATATGTTTCTCCTAGAGTTTAGAGCTCCATCCATGCCGCCCTTATCTCTATCACTTGTAAAGGAAGGAAAACATAATATGGTGGTAAACAAACATTCCTTTTGGGTTTTGCTAGAACTTTTGAGATTGGTGTACCTAGCTCTTTCTTTCCCACTTGTTTGATTTCACCTTGTGGTGGAGACACATTTCAACTTCGAGGTGTTAAAGCAATCCCAATGGTGCTGAGGAGGTGAGTTCGTACATATGGGTTAGGGACAAGAAGTTTTGGGCCCAAGCTTATTCCTAGGTAACACCCTTTCTTATTTTAGGTTTCTTCTACTACATATGAGATTCCTTCTTCCACTATATTAGGCACGGGTACACATTGTAGGGATAATGGCCCCCACCACAAGGTAGATTTAGGGAAATTTGAGTTGTTTTCTAGGTTCTTTATATGTTGCCGCCTTTTCAATTATTTCAAGTTTATAATTAGATATGTCTCGATGCTATTTTTGGTCTTGTAGTTATTGTGGCTTGGATTTTTCCTTATGGCAGTTTTCTAAATGAGGTTTGTATTCTTTTATATATTTGTATTGTTCATTTTTTTTATATGTAGTTTTTTAAATGAGGTTTGTAATCTTTTATATATTTGTTTTAAAAATTGTGAAAAATATTGATTTTTAAAAGTTATTTTATCTTGGGTCGGGGGGTCTAGTTCGATTGGGTAAAGCATCTTATTATAGGCAAGAGGTCATGAGGTCTAGTCTCCTCCCGTCCCCGTGGTATCAGAGGGCTTGTTGTGTCACATCACCGATCACGTGAAAAATGTTTACCTGATTCCTGCAATCTAAAAAAAAGAGTTACTTTATCTTGTTTTATTTACTATAAATATACATAAACACATCATTTTTAATTTTTAATTAAGAAATATTTTATCTTATTTATGTTGTTTATTTTATTTTTCATTTTAATAGTTTTTTTTTTTTGTATGTAACTTTAATTTTAATGGTTAATCAAATCTTGTTATAGAGATAAATGAATTAAAGAATAATAATCAAATACATATTTTAAGATTAAATAGTTGTGATAAAAGTTATTTAGAGTAATTTGTTAAAACAACAAATAAATATTTTAAGATTAAATAGTTGTGATAAAAGTTATTTAGAGTAATTTGTTAAAACAACTACATAAAATAAATAAATTAATAATATGTAGTCAAAATCTAATGGATGAATCCCCTATTCATAAATCAATTAAGGTTCATCTTCCTTCTAATGTTAGGGTAGACACAAGGTGGGTCCCTTTGGATGACAACTGGCATAAGCTCAACTTCGACAATGCAAAAAAAGAAATTTGAGACCATCAAGGGTGGTATGCATAATAAGAAATCGCGAAAAGCTCTTGGTTGGTGTGACAGTTAAAAAACTACTAGAAGGAACAAACAACGAAGCAAAATTTTAAGTTTTTGTATTAAGGCTACACATTGTAAGAACATAAATATTAAAGAATTACAAATTGAGGGGGATTCTTTAATCACAATCAATGTTCTATGCAAATGTTGAACTCCTAATTGAAAGCATAGCAATTTCCTAAGTTAGTGTGAGGAGATTTCAGACATTGTTAGTGATTTTAAACTTGGCTACACATTTCATGAAGCAAATGGAGCGACTAGTAGACTAGAAAATGTGCCAGTTGAAATGGCTAAGGACTATCATTTCACTATTTCTCCTAGTGCATGGCGAGATATTGCCTCTAATCTTTTGCCCTTCTCATCTCACTCAATATAAATGAATTTGATCGTGTCTTAACAAGATGATGAGCTTGAATTGATTATAGTGAAACATCCAAAATCATGCAAGATGGATGAAGAATTTATAACCTCACATTCTCAGTTGTTAGATGGAAGAAATAAAGTCACAAATTAGTTTTCTAGCTTTACCTCACTTCATACAAGAGGGACACTATAATTTGACTCGAACAAAAAAGTGTAAGATTATTTTTAGAGGTGAGGAGTCAAATTTCAAGTTAAAATGGTGTTTAGAAAAAAATCAATGGTGATGTTGCTTGCTATAAACTTGGTGTTGGGGGATACTTTTCTTTCTACTTTCAATTGATATAAGGTAAATAAAATATTCTTCCATGTTTTTGGTAGTTCTTTTGGATGTAGGGGAGTCTAAAGAGGAAATCCAAGTGATTGTTGATTCAATCATCAAATCCCAATGATGTTGTAGAATAAAAAATAGTGTGGATGATGTTGTGCTTAGCTTGGGTTTTCAATTAAATAGTGAGAATTGACCTCTGACTCATCCACATTTCTCTGCCCTATGGTACCTTTCATTATTAAGGCAGTAGGAGAGGATGATAATGCTTGCCACAATAACTTGCAAAGTGGGATATTGAATTCCTAAAGGTGGTTGCTAGTGTCTCCACTTCATCGAAGGTCAACTAGTCCTTTGAATTGGCATTTGATAACTCAAATTCAAATGGTGGTGAAGCAAAAGAAGGCGGGACTACTACTAAGGTCTAGGGATGGGTTAAGATAAATAATCAGTATAAAATATATTATAATTTTATTGTTAAAAGTTGCATGTTTTTGGCTTCAACTTCTATTACAATTATGGCTCTCCTACAAAGTTTCCTAAAATATATAATTTTTAATTTTTATGTTAATAAATAGGATATGGCTCCCTTAAGGTAGTTTAACTAATAAAAAAAGAAGAAATTGATTGATGGAAAATAATTATAAGGTGTGTATAGTTTGTTTGTTAGCATAAAGGAAAATTGGGAGTAGTCAAACAAAAGATTTATAATTTGAAAATGAGTTGTTTATTATTTTTGGTTTACTTTTGTGATTATAAAAGTGATTTAAATTATAGTTGTAACCTAGCCATGTATATTTGAACTTTGGTGTGAAGATCTAATATCTACTAAACTCTCATATCTTCTTTCCAATTTGTCTTTTTGTTTGTGGTATGCTTTAGCTAACTAGAGATGTTTAGGAACACCATGGTCAAGTTTTCTAGGCAAGGATTGATTCTCCTTTGGTCAAACCCCTAAGATACCCATTTAATGGATTTTAAAAGTAATCAAAGATACTAGGTTGTCATACAAATAATTTCCTTGATGTTGATGCAAGTGGGATGTTATACTTTTGATGTGATATGTTTTTTGAATAGTCTTTAGACCTGCTAGGTTGTAGATAGATGTCAAATCCTATTAGGTATGGTTTATGTTAAAATTTGGTACATAACTTGAACCCTACCTAAACCCATCTAGATTGATTCTTATGGATTAGTCTTGGTCCTCAACTTTACTTGAATTTTCTCTCCAAGTTCAAATCCATAATTTGTGCAAGTGATCTAGGTTAGTTGTTTGATGCATGGAAATGAACCTAGAAAAACGTTCTCATATTTGAATTGAGGATTGACCTAACCCTTCCAACTAGTCATTATGTACTAAATCAAAGTGTGAAACATTTCATTTGTCACCTTTGGAGTTGTATTTAAGAACTAATCCTAATTTATTTTGATCATCAAAATAAGGAGCATTCATGATACATTCATTCACATAATCAAATAACTCCTTACAACATTATCTACATGCATCATCATCTAAGGTATCTTTTGCATTCGTGCTTATTGTCTTCAATCATTTCCAAAATCGGTTGATTCAATTTTCAATTAGTTTGACCAATGGAAGACATTCTCTCATATGCAAACTCTCAATCACACACAAGCATATTTTTACACATAAACCAAAGTGAATTAAGAATGAACATTTTTTATATATAGAGATTAGATATGCATATCCAGATCAAATCTAAAATTGTGTAGATTAGATATGTAGATATGTAACCAATCACATAATTACGAAAGTGACTAGTAATAACAAACAAGAAGTTTTCAAATTCTATAACATTCATTTAATTATTTTAGTTATTCTACATATTAAAAAATCATCTACAATCATTTATTATAATATATCTACATCATATTTTCAACTAATATTTTTTTTTACATAATCAATTTCTACATTTATTGCATATCCTAAAATAATCATCTAATTATAGATTTTTAATTTCTATGAATGCCCTAACTTTAGGCTTTTAACTTTATTTAAATTCTTAATCTGTTAGTCAATCTCTACTTTTTAAAAGGGGGAGATCCTTTGTAACAGCTACCTTAACTTTTTCAAATAAAAATGTAATAATTTAATCTTCTAAAATCTTCTTCGGTGTTCGATAAATATTAAGTCTCTTAGAAGTCAATGGAAAAACTTTGATACGATGAATGTGTGCAATTGTCACGTGACAAATAGATTTCATTTGATTCATGTTGAATCGAATATTTGTTTAAGCAAATAAAATTTTATAGATTTGTAAAGTCACGACAAAAATGGATATTTCCCTTGTGTGTAAAGATTATTCATCTAAACCCCATCTTCTTAAAATAATATTATTTTATTTATATTATATATTTTTATTTATTTTTAATTATGACTTTGTTTTTGTCAACTTAAATGAAACAAATCTTGATTAGGTATGGGAAAAAGACACTCAACAAAGCTTAATTTATATGCAAAAATCTAGTATACATTGATTACAACCTTCATAACTCAATCCAAGATATTAATAATTTATTATAATGAGTTATGATAGTAGTTGGGTGATTGTGCAGAGAATCTTAGAGGAAAATAAGGCATGTTGAAAGTGGTCCATTAGTAAGATCTTAATAACTTTCTTCCAAAGGTATCCCAATCATGAAACCTTTCTTTATATGATTTTTTTAGCATATATAATTGCCAACAAGTAAAGTACATCCATGCATGTAAATCCATGGTGAAAATGTACTTGTATGAGTTGAATGGACAAAGAAAATATGTTAGAAGATAGTAGTGGAAAAGTTAAAAGAAGATATACTAATTACGTTAATGTTTATTAGTGAGAATTAGATATCAATTAAGTTTAAAAGGTGGGCATAAATGATAAAATGTTAGCGAGAATTAGTCATAGTTAAGTTTAAAAGGGGAGCATAAATGATAAAATGTTAGGAAGAAAAACATCACTTATTATTAGGTCTATAAAATGTTCCCAATTTTTTTTATTGATATAAAGTAGGGGAAAAATAACAAATGAATAAAAAATATTATTATGAGAATTATAAATAACTTGATATTTAGTAATGAATGAAAACATATTCTCAAGGGAATATAGGAGCTTAGAGTTTTGTCTCTACAAGAAAATTTAAACATAATATAATAAGAGAATCCATTTGATATGAATATATGGATGGGTAAAATATATTGTATAGTATTATAAAAAAATTTAACTTAAAAGTAACTATAATAATGTTATACCATTTTTTTATACCTTAGTGTAAAAAAAAATGTCATATCGATAGTATTGTAAAATTGTTGAGAACAATTATGGTCACATGAGAATTGATGATCATATAACCATTAAGTGGGTTAATCCACTCACCCCTTAATCCCCTACTTGTACATGCCTAATCTTGGTCAATCCCCAATTGAATTATCTGCATCCTCAAATGTGTAGAAATGCATAGGAATTTTGTACATGACATGGAACTTTGTACATGTGATATGGCCTTTGTACCATGTCACATGAGCCAAAGGATTTTCCCATCCCTCAAGGGTACTCCCAAGTACCCTTTCCATCTTGTCCATCAAATCTTCCCAAGGAGAATATACACCATTGGGGTTCCCCTTAATCTCTCCCTCCATATCCTCCACCCACATGAGAATTTTTTTTCTTCTTGCATATCTCTGTTTCTCTCAACCAATATGAGCCATTGATCTCATCTATTGATCCTATCCAACTATTACATAGGCCAAAAATCTATAAATTAGCACAATCCAGTCTATTTTCATACATAGTCTTGAATGCAACCTTATGCTATTGACACAAGCACTCACATCCAACCATCCATGAGCGCAACCATCTCCCTTTTGTGCAACAAGAGTTGGTTTGTTTTATCAATATTTATAGACCTTTATGCTTAATCTAAGACAGAGTAGGTTAGTATTATTTTAGTTTACTCTATCAAGCTCAAATTTTCATGCACATGCACACATTTTATAAAAAACAATATCCATTTGAACCAGAGCCCTAACATTGATGTGAAAGGTCAGTTCACTTCAAAGTTATCTTATACGAATAATAACAGGAAATGGAAAGAAACATGCAAAAGGATAACATCCAACTAAAACTAATAGTTTAATTATTTTTAATTGAAAGTTAGTCCTTGTACAAATTCTTGCATGAAAATCCTTCTTGCATATGCACATTAATTACATGCATATTCCCTCTATGCATTGAATGTAGCTTCAAATGTTGCACTATCTTGTCATTAGTGTTTTCATTGATGTCAACCTATGTCAACCTCTAATGTGGTGTTGATGAGAAGGTGTTTGTGGTGTTGAGCAAGTGTTACAAATGTAACATGGTCACTTGGTTTCCAAGTGCTTTAGAGAAAATTAGTATAAAGAATGTACTAGGTGATAGGGGTGTGTTATATGTTGTGCTCCACATTTATTCATTCTTGAAGATATGCTACCACAAGGACCTTAATCAAGTCCTATCTTGACACCACATGCAAGATTTGAATTATGTATGCTACTAGCCATTACCGTACATGTCTCAAACTCCAACTAGATGACAGAAAAACATAGAGAACCTTCTATCACTTCAAAATTTCTACATGTTAAACATATCCTCCAAAAACTCTACAATATGATAGAACAAGTATAGACATACTCTCCTCTGAAGCTATAGAGAAAACCTACATTTCTGAAAGAAACACAAACCATAATTGTATTAATAGAGAAATTTCTCTACCCTAGGAACTAAGTTGAAATATTCTGGTACAAACTTCTTGACCACCATTATCACAGTGAATGCACACTGCCTTCTGGAAGGCAGTCACATCTCAATAAAACTAATAATATATGTTTCTTGATTTAGTGATATGATTGATGAGAGAACTTCTTCATTAATGAAACCTTCCGACACACAACATACAACCAAAAATATAACATATATTTCTACATATGTCTACAACTCAAAATGATAAGTCGAGGGGTATATAATGATACTTCAAGTAATCATACAATATTTTTCACCTTTGACATCAACCTTCTTCATCAATGGCAACCAATGTTCAACAATCTCCCCCTTTTTCATTAATGGAAAACAACAAAATGTTGGGCCACCCATAAAACCATCTGAACACACATGAAGAAATTTTTCCCCCTCAGATTGGTTTCTCCCTCTTGGAAGATATAGAATTTTGAGTTCACTTTCTCCCCCTTTGAAATCAATGGCAAAGGTCAACAATAATCACTAAGGGAGACACTAATTTTATATACAAAATATTGTTTATGGATTCCACAAGGGGATTCCTTTCCTATCTTTTTATATATTTTTCAACAAGCTATACATAACATATAACCAACTTTGAATCAAATGTTGAATGCACAAGACAACTAAGAGGGGGGGTGAATTGGATTAGTTGTATATTAAAACATCAAAACCCTCATTAACATTTAGATCTACACTAGTCCTTAAACCCTTAATAACATGCATTAGAAGAATGTAAACATGAGAAATAGTAATACAAATACATTCAAACACATGATAACACCATATTTACATAGAGAAACCAAGAAGTGAAAAACACAATGAGGATTAGCTCACAATATAAAGTAATTGCAACACCAAATATAATAGGTTCATTATCAGAGGGCTCACTAACCAAAAGAAAGGAAGAGATCACTACCAATGGCTCACTGACATATTAGAAATAAGAAGATAGAAGATTGTTACAATGAGAAATCCATCTCAGAGCAACAAAGTTCCACCACTACTTCACTAGAACATTCACTCTCTATAGGATGTAGACACCTTTTGCTCACTACTTCCGGTAGTCTTACACATTAATGCTCACGCTGTATTTTGCACTTTTGTACTTCACATCTCAACACTTTGTATTACACACATCACTCATACATCCTCCAACAACTCAAAACTCATATATACCATCTTCAACCTTGAAAACAATTCACAAGGTCGGCTATGCACCTCAAACACGCAAATTCAAATTAGGTTGGCACCAAAACATTCACACAGTGGAAAGGAATGAAGGAAGACCACACCACACCTTAACTTGGACCTAAATACACACATACATGTCACACCATTCTTCCACAAACATTGAAGCACATTCATAATTAGTGTAAACACCCAAGGTCGACCGAACCTATGTTAACACCATTAAAAAATTAAGTACACACTTCCTTTAATCCAAATATGACTCACAGAACACACACAACACTTAAAAACAATTTGGAATATTCCATCAACACCCTGAAATCCAACAACTCCTTCACAACATCATACACCAGAAGAACATACTCATTCTGCACAACCAAAAAACCTTCCACACATTGCAACACCTAAATCCAACCTTGTGGAGCAAAAAAAATACAAGAAACTTAGACTGAAGATAAATACTAGCAATATAAGTACACTTCTAGATCCACAAGAACAAAAACCAAACTACAGAGAAATGCAGAGCATAACCATTTCAACCAGACAACACTGCTTACATAGTTCATAGACTGGTAAACACAAATTTCTTTGCACAATGATCTAAAACCTAAAGCTCTAAATATAACACCTCTGATCACCTTTGATTAACATATATGAACCACACAGGCATATCTTCATTTATGAAGAAATGCAAAGCAAAACACTAAAAACCACTCTACTACATTGAGCACACTTCACCACATTGTTTCCTCTTTTATTCAAATTTTCTCAAAAGCACTTGGAAATCAAGCACCATAAACTCAAACTCAACATCTGGAACACCTTCTCATTAACTCAACCACACAATATGTTTAACATCACCAACACATGCTCATCAAAGCAACACAAGAGGTTGAAATCAGTGATACTACTAATAACAACACAATGCAACCAATCAAAGCATCTCCATAGGTTGACATCAATGCAACAACAAAGGTTTTTTGACATCAATGACAACACAAACTTCCAACATTAAATATATGCATCCTTAATAAAATAAATGCACCCTCAATATTAGACGCACTTAGTAGTAACATTATATTTCATTAACCCTCAATATATGCCACAAACAACTCCTCTCCATGAGCTTGTGAAAACCAAAAAATAAAGATAAAATTTTAAAGAAAATATAGTGATTACATTAATATTCATTAGTGGGAATTAATTTTCAACTAAGTGTAAAAGAAGAACACAAATAATAAAGTGACAAGAAGAAAAAAATCACATATTACCAAAAAAAATTATTGAGACAAAGTAGGGAAAAAATTACAAATGAATAAGAGAGTTACAAAATTCCAACAAAATGTTATTATGAGAATTATAAAATAGTTTGACACATAGTAATAAATGGAAACATATCCACAAAGGACTACATGAGCTTAGAATTTTGTCTCTAAAATAAATTTGAATACATATTATAATAAGACAATTCATTTGATATGAAAATATGGATGGATAAAACATATTTATATATTATTATAGAGTTATTTTAACATAAAAGTATGTAATAATTATAATAATGTTTTACCTATTTTTCTATATCTAATAATGTAACAAGAAATGACATATATTATAGTGTTATAAAATTGATAAGAATGGTGATGGCCACATTAAAATTGATGATCACAAAATCAATATTGCATGCATACACATATACTATACATATTGAATAATTTGAAGGCTTGTTACCACCACCGATCACTTCTATTTCTTTAATATTATTTTTAGATGTAAAGTCAAGCTATTATATTGTCAATGCCATTGGATAGATGGTTGAAGGGTTAATTTATTAATAAGGTGATTTTCCTATGGTCATTCCAATATAATCAATCCATGTGTTTGATGAGGCCTTTACACTCATTCATTTAGATATGCTATTTTGAATACCTTACACAAGAGTACAAATTAACACACATAAAGATAACATTCTACGTGGTAGATGGTAATTTTTACTTCAATTTGTGTTTGTATTGAATCTTTAAATAACTCATGGTTATTTCTCACTATTCACTCCTAGGTCATACTATTGAAAACTTACATACAAAATATGTTTAAAAATGATATTGCATATGTACAATCATCAAGTGAAATATTTTTTTTTAACTTAACATTCATTTGTGTCTTTATACATTACAATACTACATTATTTGACCTCTACATGTATAGGGGATAGGCTAAAAATAGAAAACTACTCACATGGTAGAACAATGGGGAGTTTTATATTCTTAATATAATGTAATTTATGTATGATCCAATAGAATGTCATATAATAAATTTTTTGTATGAAGATACTAAATAAATTATAGTAATTAGTACTACCTAATGTATCATATATTTCAAGTGATTATTTTTTCATGATATTTTTTATATCATTAAAAAGAAAGTACATCTTCTAATGAGCTTCACATATCTCATCATATATCTAAGTCTATCACAAGTTTTCATTCTACTCAATCTTAAAGAATTAACAAGGTGAATCAAAGTAGTAATTATTTAAGTGTAGAGAGTTGTGGAAGAAAAAAATATTTGGCTAGACATTGATGAAGATCAAATACAAAAATATTTGGCTAGACATTGATGAAGATCAAATACCTCTCTAAAGAAAATATTCAAGCATCTTTGATCCTTGTAACTCATGAAGCTTTGGAGAGAGTTCTACGAGTCTTTGAAGAGGAAAAAAATTGTCCCCTAATTTCAAGGTAAGTGAAGCATCTAAAAATCAAAATAATCCTCAATTTTAGGCCCCATTGACTAAATTTGGCAAATAAATTCCACCTAAGGAATATGGTGATTAGTTCATATGTGGAAGGGGTGTTAACAAGCTCTAAAATATGTTAAAGAACCATCAAACTACCTTGAAGCTTAGTTTAACCCAAAGGTCAAGTGATTACATCTTCAAAGTGAAGATATGCATTATAGTAGCACTTACTAATGCTTTGAGAAAATATTTTCTTGGGGCTCTAATCATTTGGACTATAGGCGAGTTGTATAGATCTCATCTTTAACACCTCTACTTATCTACCTTATAAAAAGATTCATAGAATTAATTAAAAATTTATGTAGAGGAAGTATATCCATACAATTTCCTATAAGACAACAAGATATATTAATCAAAAGGTATGTATCTAACCTATATCACAAATCTAATACAAGCACCTACAAATCAATATCTTTTAGAAAATTATAATTAAACTATTTATACTAATTATAATTAACTAGAATGACTAGAGGGGCAGAGGATCTAGCTCGATTGGCTAAAGCATCCTATTGCAGGCAAGAGGTCACAAGGTCTAGTCTCCGCTCCATCCCCATAGTACCAAAGTGCATGTCATGCCAGTGTCACTAGTCACATGAAAAAAGTTTACCAAGTGGATTGTAGTTTATCCCTAGGGGGGCTAGCCAATTCTTGCAATCTTAAAAAACAAAAACTAGAATGACTAGAAAACTAATCAATCTAATACAAACACATTTACGCCAAGAACAAGCCACCAAACTTGATCCTATACATCTTTACAAAATTTATCTTAACATACTAATAGATGCATTCCAATAAAAAATCTAATTTATTTTTATTAAATATTTTAAAATTAATTTTACAACTTTAACATACTCTAATTATTATTCTTCTATCCATCATGAAACATGATTAGATACAACCTTTGCAAATTCACTAGGGATGAATGACCACATTGAAAATTGACTATGAGGCAAATGCAAATAAACCCACATTTCGCAAAGCCTACTCACCCCATCTTTATTGGGGCCATTTCTTAAGTTCAAGGCGAATATCATTGCCTACTCACCCCATCTTTATTGGGGCCATTTCTTAAGTGCTTTAAGTTAAAATTCTTCTTGTAATCATACATTTTTGGAACCCAGATTTTGACAAATACATATGAAGATTGAATTGTAAGGTATATTTGGTACCCAATCTAACTCATTTCATATTATTATTAGTATTATTTATTAATTATAATCCTACACCAATTCCATGCAATTATGTGCCTTAGGGTGGCAACAAAAGGCTTCGATTCCTTCATAATACAAACTTTGTATTATCATAATTTTTGTCTTGTCAATAGCAATGAAATCCTTCATTAATAAACTAGGCTAAAGTTTTTCACTCTCATTATTCCCTTTGACGTCGAAATCTGGCCTACTTTTCGTGGCTTATGTGTCACTTGATAACAACACCTACTTATTTATCTAAATTGTCTTTTACATAAACCGATGCAAATAAGTATAATTACCCTACATTTCAATAATTAGTTTGGAATTAATGATCGTAATAAATGATTATTAAAAAATTAAATGAGGGAAAGGTACCGAGTCTTGGAAATTATGATGATGAAATAAATATGAGTGTCATATATAATTAATTTAATAATGGTTATAAATTAATGTTCTTGATGCGTTACTTGTTTCGTAATAGTGAAATGCTTAGAATTTTTTGTGAGTTGAGTCTGCATTTCACAAGGTTGAACTTGAGTTCCACCAAAATGACTTAATCCGTAAAATCAATCCTTTAACACATATGATTGATCTAGTTGATTGTACACTTCTATAACCTCTTTCACCTTGATTGATATTATATGGTAGTGCATAAGGAATAAAATATTAAATGCCTTAAGGAAGTTGATAGATTACAAAGGCCAAGTTCTCCTCACTCAACCCCCTTGATATAACAAATTTATGACCTTAGCCTAATGATTAAAGACAACACTCTCAAAATTGCAAGTGTCTTAATACTTCAAATTGAAGCCTTCTTACAATTATTCTCATTGTAATTGTTTAGTTTTGGATGATAAATTGATATGAATTAATTACATAATAAATTTCATTAAATATCAAGACATAGCAATAGATTGCATAAAACTATACCACGTCATCTCCCAATAGCTAATGAAAAGGGTTAGAGTCAACAAAATTTGAACTTGATTTTTTGAATCTAAGTGCCAATCAAATAGAACATGAGATTAATCCTACATGTGCGATTTGTTAAGAAAGGTGACATTAACCTTGCATTCATGTCATTCATGTGTCTCCATGTTCCTTGAAAAATGTTCTAGGGGACATGAGAGGAAAACATTTAATATTTGCTTCTATGACAAATATAATTGCATTTCAAAGAGGTGAACACATGTCGGTGATGATTACAAGGAAAAATAGAATAAGATTATTTCTAGGTGTCCACTTTTGGGAATATGAACAATCATGAGTTGTATGCCCAAGATTGGAAGGTGAAAGGTTACCCTATTGTGTGATGAGAGGAGTCATCAAGGAGTTACAAAGCATTTGAAAAGAAAAAGGATTAGTTGGTTATGGGCTAGGCACCCATGTTGAAGCCATGTGAATATTATTATTTTATTATTATGTTTATTGGTTGTCCATTAAATTGTGCATGGGTTTTTGCAAGTGGTTTATTGCCTCTTGCTTCGAGTTACCACTATGGTTTTGCCTCCCACAATTTTCTATAAATTGGAGTTGTGGCATAGTAGTTTCATATGATTCATTTGTAACTATCTAGTGCTATCAAATTATTTAGAAAATTGTAATGAAGCGTATTATTGTACAAGTCTTGGTTGAAGATTAATAATATACTTGCCCTCTTTCTCGTGTGGAGTTTTTTTCCTGAAAGGGTTTCTCCACGTAAATCTAGTGTCTCATTTGGTTTGCTGATTTTTATCTTGTAATTGAATGTGCAACACACATAATCTCATTTTGGTAATCTAATGTTTAGATTTGCAAACACATTCATAAGTTGTTATTGTAGTTTTTCTTCACCTTGTTTTCAACATTTGGTATCAGAGTTAATGGTTCTATGACGTCTTTCTCTTAAGTGTTGAAGGTTGTTTGGCCATAGCGGGAGCTTCTATTTTGTGTTTTATTTCAGATTTATGAAGAATATTGTATCCCATGGTCACTACCTCTTGCCAATATATTGATAAATTTGATTGCATTGGCTATGAGATGTGGAAATTGAAGATGGAGGATCTCCTTGAAGAGAGATCGGTGGTTTTCAATTTTATAAGAAATAAAGCTAGCCGCAATGTGTGATGAAGACTAGAATAAGTTGGAAAAGAGGGCACGGGGAACCATTTGATTGTGTCTTATAGATTTTTTCCTCTTGAATGTCTCCACATAAGATACTACAAACAAGTTGTGAAAGAGGATATGAAAAGTCTACTAAACCATTTGAAAGTTTTTCTAACAAATTATATCTCAAAATATGAATGTACTCTTTAAATATGAAAGATGGTGATTCAATTCAAGATCATTTAAATGCATTTAACTTGATTATAGGTCATCTTGCATTTGTAGATGCTAAATTAGAATATGAAGATGAGTTTATCTTGTTTCTTTGTTCTTTTCCTAAATCTTGGTAAAATCTAATTGTTTCCATAAGTAGTGGTAATGTAGAGCCAACAATAGACAACATGGTTTTCATACTTCTTTAAGAAGATGTGAGGATAAATTATATGAATTTTGGCTCCCAAGATGCCTTGCATGTACAAGGTAGGTCCAAAGAGAGATAATATAAAGGGGATAAAAAGAGGGATAAGTCTGAATGACATTCTAAAACCATTGGAAAGGGTAGAGTAAAGTGTTGGAATTATGGCCAAAGAGGGAATTTGGAGTGTAAGAACAAGAAAAATAATGTTGATTCCTCCACAAAGAATTCTTCTAATGATGATTTCGATTCTTTTCTTATTTAAGCTAATACTATTAGTAATGATGCTTGGCTTATTGATTCAGGCCACTTCTACCATATGACTCATCTCAATGAGTGGTTTTCTACATACAAAGCATATTAAGGGGGAAGATGTTTTCCTTGGTGGTAAAAATTTGAAGAATATTGTTGGTAAGATAAAGGTAAATATTTGTTTCAATGATGGGAGGATTAAAACCCTTGATATTTTTTTATATATTCTAGGACTTGTTAGAATTTTACTTTCAATATCCAAGTTGAACAATTTTGGAATGCATGCGACATTTGACAAGTCTAGTTGCAGGTTGGTAAGAGGGTGTTTGGTAATAGATAAAGGATCTCAGATAGGGACTTTGTTTAAGCTAAATCATCTACTTTTTCCTCTGCTAATGTAACTAGCACTAAAAATGCATGTATGGTGTGGCACCATAGATTGGGTCACATTGGTGAAAAAGGTCTTAAGGCCATTCTTAATAAAAAGTTAGTTGATGGTATTTTTGATTATTTTTGAAAAAAATGATATATGTGAGAATTTTGTGTTTGGTATTTATAGAATAGATCATCACTTCCTAATGGAACTAATTAGGCAAAGAGATTATTAGATATCATTCATTCAGATGTGTGTGGACTAGTGGATGTTGTCTCTTTGGGTAAATCTTGGTATTATGTCTCTTTCATTGATGATGTCTCAAGATACACATGGATTTATTTTATGTGTTCAAAATATGATTTTTTCACTAATTTTAAGGAATTTAAGGCCATAGTTAAGAAGCAACTAGATTATAAGATAAAAGTGTTGAGATCTGATAATGGGGGTGAATATTTTTCGAAGGAATTTAATGAATTATGTAAGCATGTAGGCATTATTCGATAGAATACTACTCCTTATACTCCCCCAAAAAATGGGTAGAAAAATGAATGAACCGAACCTTGATGGAAAGAGCTAGGAGAATGTTGAGCGGTGTTAAGCTTGATAGATGCGTTTGGGTAGAAGTTGTAGCTACTGCTAGTTATTTGATTAATAGATTTAATTATTTAGCACTTATTGATAAAATACTTATGAAGTGTGAATAGGTACAAAGCCTTATGTTTCACACTTAAGGATCTTTGGTTGTGAGGATTTTTTCATGTGACTCAAGAGAAGTGATTTAAACTGGATCCAAAAGCACAAAAATACATCTTTATTGGTTATGGTGGGAATGTAAAAGGTTATAAGCTTTGGAATCCTCTAACCCATAAAATGATCTTTTCTAAAGACGCGATTTTTAGGGAGTTTAGAGCTTACTCGGGTGAAGAACAATCATAGGATAAAGATAAGAAAAAAAATGCACTTTGAGAAAAAGATTGTGAAGTAGGAAGATGCACATGTGGAATAACAATTAGATGGATCTAAGGATATAGAAGAAGAAGAGGGTTTGGAGAGTTCAGATGATGTGAAGGACGAGAACAAAAAAGAAGAAGAACAAGTAGAGCCCATTACTCCTACTTTGAGGGGTTCAACAAGGAAACACAATCTAGTTGACAAGTATAACACTCCAAAAAAAAATTGTGTATTTTTTTTGTTGAGTATTGACAATGAACCTAGATCTTTCAGGGAGGCTCTCTCTTTGGAGGAAAGTGAGTCTTGGATGTAGGCCATGTAGGAGGAGATGATGTCCTTGGATAGTTCTAACACTTGGGATATTAATAGTTTTCCCAAAGGAGAGAATCCCATTGATTGCAAGTGGGAATTTAAAAAGAAATTTGGTGTAGACGGTTGGTTAGAGTGGTATACAACTAGACTATTGGCCAAGGGCTGCTCCTATAGGGAGGGAACTAATTCTAGTGAAATTTTATCTCCTATTTCTAACTTTACTTCTACTATATTCCTATTGTATATTGTTATTTCTTATGATCTTGAGATGGAGAAAATGGATGTTAAAACTACTTTCTTACATAGGGGTCCTAAGGAGGTGGTGCACGAGCACCGCCTATTTCAATGAATTTTCTCTAGTTGTTTCATGAAAGGTTGAGTCTAGGTTGCTTTGGGTGTTTTATTTCAAATAAGGTCTATTGAGACCATTTTGATGTAATTGGAAATTTTTGGTGTCTTTTGGGTCTATATTGTAAAAGTTTCAAATCATGTAAAAGAGTTGTCAATTTTGACAAAAGTTGTCAAGGAGGGTAAAATGTCATTTTTATTGTGTGAGGTCATGTTATTAGGATGAATAAGGTATAAATAGACCATTTCTAATGTTTTAGGTGGTTAGGAGAGTCAATTTGCAAAATAATGCAAAAAAGAGCAAAATGTTGTGATAAAAAATTCTAAAAAATGTAACTTTGTGAACGCCAACGGTCATGGGGAGTTTGAAAGTTGGTTGAAGGTTGTTGAGTCAGTTTTTTCTTGGTGGGAAATGTTTAAATATATGAAATCCATCAATGTAAATGGTTGTTGGAGGATTGTGAAGGAAGAACAATAAGAATTTCCCTTGTTTTTCATTAAATTTTTATGTATTCGTGTATTCTTGTCATTTCCAGGTCTGTACAAACCCATACTACTACACCTTGCTTCAAAGTTGGTAGAAACTTGTGGAGTACTGTTGTATCTTTCATTTGAATGCATTTAGGATGAATTTCATTGGATAAAACACATTTTATTGCCAAATTACAAAGGATGGTTTGAATTTGCAAAGTTAAGGGTTTTGAAGTTCTCAATGGAAATTTGACTCATTCCTCGTATTGTAAACTTTGTGGCTTAGAGGAATGGGTCTTGTAAGTTATTTTTAGATGCTTGGGTGAAGGTTTGATGAAGGGAGAAAGGATTAGTGGGGTTTGAGTTGCCATCCCTGAAGAGTTTGAGTGGAAAAGAGCATGAAAATGGAGGTTTAGTGCTAGGGTATGATGAAATATTTGGAGGTAACAAGATTTATTGAGATTTTAAGCATGTGCAATCTTGATTAAGGGTTTTTGAACTGGTGCCAAGGTATGGTAAGGTCTATGATATAGGTTTTCAATAAACCCCCAAGAGAATAGCCTTAAACAAGGGTTTCTTGGTTAGGTGTTTGGGAAGGTGTGTCTCTAAAAATAAATGGTGAAATTGGTGGTTTTGTAGGTTGGTGAGTGCTTCCAAATTGATTTTTTTGGTTTTTGAGTTGTTACAAAGGTGGTTTCTTTGAAAATTAGGCCTATTTGGCCATGTTGAACAATGTAGTTTGCTTGTTTTGAGAAGGTTAGTATAAAGGAGTCTTAAGAGGGTTTGATGTATGTTGAAGAAGGCTTAAATGGTTGCCTGAAATGGTGGTTGGTTGCAAAGGTTGTTAAGGAATTTTGAGAGTTAAGGTGGGGAAAATAGGTCTACAGACCTACTAGGGAGACTAGGTGGAAAACTAAAAACAAGCCTAGATTGAGTTTGTGGGAAGAAAGGTGGTTGGAATCTCTTGTATTTGTGAAGGTGAATTTATTGCCTTCTTGATTGACATCAAGAGGAGATTTATATGTGACAACCTGATTATTTTGTTGTGAAAGGAAAAGAACACTTGATTTCCAAGTTAAAGAGATATTTGTATGGTTTGAAATAGTTGTTGGCAACACAAGGGAAAACAACTGAGAGGGGGAGGGTGAATCATTTGTCACAAAATATCAAACTTATTCAACTTATTTACCTTATTCTCAAATCTGAACATTAATCATGAAAGCATAAATGAACAACACATCAGAATCACACATAACACCAAGATTTTTTTATGTGGAAACCCTGTTTAGGGAAAAACCACAGTGGAGGTCAATCCACAAGATTATACCCTATTAAAAGTATAAGAGAATATAAATGGGGAATGCACATGAATTTAGGCACATTTCCTAGAGCTCATTGCTCAAATACAAAATAGGATTACTTCCCAAAGGAAGACACATAGTCTTACATAAAGGTTTTGATTAAATCCATTAGAATTTGAACTGAGAAGATAGCATCTGCTAATGCCTGGTTACAGTTCTGGCTAAGCACATGAACACTTCTTCACTCTTCTTCACTCTTCTTCACTTTTTTCTTTACCTTTGAATGATCTAAACTTTATTCACACATAAGACTCTTACACTTCACACACATGCACACACATTCATGCCTTCAAATGATAAAACAATCTCTCTTATATATCCGCAACAAGAAATTACATCGCTATAAGTTGGACCCAAAGAAATAATAAAATGAATATAAACAGTCGGCCCAATCAATAAAGATTATTCATGCGAATCAACCAAGGTCAGCCACAACATAGTGAAGACCGAAAATAACATCCTCAAACATGAACCACTTCAATTAATTACTCCTTGAAGATCCACAACATGCTTCAACACCTTGTCAACCAAGAACATGAAAAACATGAACACGCAAAAGAAAATCTCAGATCAAAAGCACAACGATCAATGTGGATGTGTAAAACAGATAAAGCACGAACTATAAACATCCACAAGCATCATGAAACACTAGAGAAGTATCCACATTAATTGAACTTACTGGAATCAAATGATCTTCATTTAGGAACACAAACTAAAGTAACTAATTTTTTTTCATAATATGTAAATCTTCATAACTCGATCAAATCTTTACATGGATCTCTAAAACTTGACGTGGATAAACTAGATATACTTAACAAGAAACCCTTTAGTCCACAACCTTAGAACAACAACACACTGAACACATCAATAGAAAGAACTGAACTTCACCTCTAACAACCTATAGCACTTCTTATTACAATTTCTCAATATCCTTGACATATACAGCTTCTAATGCAACAATGCTAATAGTGTTGACATAAATGACAACCATATATCAACAACACACCACAACATCCAAAAATATCCCCCTTTGGCATTGATGGCAACACATGATGTGAAAAATACCATCAACATAACTACACTTGTTCCTCCTTAGGTTCTGACTCTTCTTTCCTCAACTCTTCTCCCACATGACTCTTCTCCCCCAAAAAGTTTTTCACATTACTCTTCTCCCCCTTTGACATCAATGACAAAAATCTCTTTTCTCTACACAAGCTCTGAACCACATATCTGAACATTTGAACATCTAACTACTCCCCCTGAGTAGCAGGCATCACAACATCAATTCAGATCAAAATATGATGATGAAATGCACAAATTGATGCAAATAAATGCATCCTTAGTTCTGATTAGGAGGGGTAGTAACCCCTAACTTCCCTCTAAGATACTCAAAAGTATCCTTAGGCAACAACTTGGTAAATATGTTGGCAATCTGCTCCTTAGTAGGCACATACTCCAATCTGACTTCCTTTTCATTTACTTTATCTCTCAAAAAGTGAAACTTGATAGATATATGCTTGGTCTTGGAATGCAGCACCACATTCTTCAAAATGTTAATAGAACTTGAGTTATCACAAAATATAGCAATAGGCTCATCATACACAACTCTAATATCCTTCAACATCAGTTTCATCCACAATATTTGAATACAATTATTAGCAACAACAATGTATTCTGCCTCTACAGTAGATAAAGAAATAGCATTCTGATTTTTTCTTAACCATGAAATCAACTTCTTTCCCAAGAAAAATGCTCCACCACTAGTGCTTTTCATGTCATTCACATCTCCTACCCAATTAACATTAGTAAATGCACTCAAAGTAAGATAATCATCTTTAGGATACCATAAACCAAAATCAACTATCTCCTTCAAGTATCTGAAAATCCTCTTCACAACAGTCAAATGAGATTCTTTAGGATCAACTTGAAATCTAGTAACAATACATACAACATTCATGGTATCAAGCATAGTTTGAGTCTAATAAAGCAATCCACCAATCATTGATCTGTATCTAGTATGATTTTCCTTTGGAAAATCATCATCAGTTGTCAACTTGCATCCGGTCACCATAGGTGTACCAACTAGCTTTGAATCTTCCATACCAAATTTCTTCAACAATTCTTTCACATACTTGGACTGAGATATAAAGATCCCTTTATCTAACTAAGTAATTTGCAATCCCAAGAAGAATTTCATCTCTCCAATCATTGACATCTCAAACTCATTCTGCATCTCATTAGAAAACTTCATACACAAGCTATCATCTCCTCCAAATATGATATCATCAACAAAAACTTCCACAATCAAATCTTTATCATCATTCTTGAAATATAGATTACTATCAGTAGTACCTTTGTTAAATCCAAGCTTCACCAAATACTTATCCAATCTAGAATACCATGCTCTAGGGGCTTGTTTGAGTCCATACAATGCTTTCTTCAATCGGAAAAACATATCTCCCTAATTAGTCAACTGGAATCCATCAGGCTCTTCAACATACACTTCTTCTTCCAATTCACCATTTAGAAAAGAAGACTTGACATCCATTTGATAAACTTTGTAGTCTTTATAAGCAGCATAAGCAAGAAACCATCTCACAACTTCAATTCTAGCAACAGGGGAAAAGGTTTCTTCAAAATCAATACCTTCCATCTGTGAATATCCCTTACATACCAGTCTTGCTTTGTTTCTAACCACTTCACCTTTCGTCATTTAGTTTGTTTCTAAAGACCCATTTAGTTCCAATTACATTCTTATCCTTAGGTCTGGGAACAAGAATCCATGTATCATTCTTCTCAATTTTTTGTAGTTCCTCTTCCATTGCTTCAACCCAATGTTCATCTTTGCATGCTTCATTCACATTGTTAGGCCCAGTCTTTGAAATCAAACAATATTCTTCTGCAACATTTCTCCTAGTCTGGACACCTTTGTTCTTATCACCAATAATTTGATCTTTTGAATGATTCAACCTTACATACCTTAGAGTCTTCTTAGAATGTTCTTCAATTTCAAGCTCTTCTGATCTCTCTTATGTTCTTCTACCAATTTCTCCTTCCTCTTGATCTTCTTGATTCACTAGAATGATCTGGACTTGACTTGAGTTATGACCTTTTTTTGTACTGTCATTCTGATCATCAGAATCATATCCACAAGTTTTGGATAGTGCAGCTATGTCTTCATCAACCTTAACATTTTCACTTTCAACCATTTTCTTCAATCTCTTATTGTAACACTGGTAGGCATTACTTTTAGTAGCATATCCCAGAAAGATTCCTTCATCACTCCTAGCATCAAAATTTCCTATATCTTCATCTCTTTTTATATAACACTTGCTTCCAAAGATCTTGAAATATCTAATAGTCAGTTTTTGACCAGTCCATAGCTCAAAAGAAGTCTTACTAGTATCACCTTTGATTTGTACTCGGTTAAGTGTGTACACAACAGTACTCATAGCTTCTCTCTAGTAGATATGAGGTACATTTCCTTCCAACATCATGGTTCTATTAGCATCTAGAACTGCTCTATTCTTCCTTTCCACAACTCCATTTTGTTGAGGGGTCTGTGATGCAGATAACTGTCTCTTTATTCCATGTTCTTCACAAAATTAATTAAACTCACCAGAAGTGAATTCACCACCTCTATCTAATCTCAAACATTTAATCTTCAGATCTATTTCTATCTCAACCATAGCCTTTAAGATCTTGAACTTTTCCAGAGCTTCCTATTTCTCCCTTAAGAAAGTAGCCCACATCATCCTTGAATAGTCATCAATAAGCAGCATGAAATACCTGTATCCTTGTAAACTTCTAGTTCTAGTAGGACCACACAAATCAGTATGCACAAGATCTAACAATCCATTTGAATTTTTTTGTTTACTTCAAAATGAAATTCTTATTTGCTTTCCTAACTTACATTCTTTGCATATGGCATTAGTAGGTTTCACTAGCTTAGGAAGATCTCTCACAGCCTTAGTGGAACTTATCTTGACAATATTATCAAAGTTAACATGACACATTCTCCTATGCCACAACCAACTTTCATCAATTTGAGGAATCAAACAACTTTTACTAGCAACACTCAGGTGGAAAATACTACCTTTTGTTTTTGTACCTGATGCAATCACATTTCCAAAATTTCCCAATATTTTGCACGTACCATCCATGAATTGAAGATTGTATCCCTTATCAACCATCTTTCCAACACTCAAAATATTATGCTTCAAACCTTCAACATACAAGACATCATCAGTATTATGCTTACCATCAAGAGAAATGCATCCTCTTCCACAGATCACACTAGCTATATTATCACCAAATCTCGCAACACCACAATCATACTTTTCCAAATTCAAAAACTTAATTTTATCTCTTGTCATATGATGACAACAACCATTGTCAATTACCCATTCATCTTTCTCTTCAACTCCAACAGCTAGGGATTTCTCCACATTTGTACAACTAGAAGATTCAGTAGACACATGACTATTTTCCTTGATCAATAAACATAAATTCATCTTCACTTGCATTTCCTTTGTCAAATTCATCATCTGTCACACCTTCATCAACAACATAGTAGCACTTCTTTTGGAATTTAGGCTTGTTGAATTTTGTCTTGGAAACTCTCTCAAGACATCTTGATGCAAAATGACCTATCTTATTGCAAGAGAAACATTTAATAGGAAGCTTTCCTTTATACTTACCGTGTCCTCTAGATTATCTTTTCATAATCAATGCTTCAAGTTCTTCAAGCTCTCTTTCTTCTTCATCAAGTTGTCTCATTTCATCCTCATACTTGAATTCCTTTCTAGATGAACTTTCATCTAGATCATATCTCTATCTATCTCATCTAGAAGTAGTGGCCTTGAATGCAGATTCAACCTTAGGAAGTGCATCACCAAATTCACTCAACTCAAAAGTAGTAAGCTTACCAATCAACATATCTCTGGTAACATTTGTTATAGTCTAGACCTCTTCAATAGCACTAGCCTTGAATTTGTAAGAATCAGGCAAGGATCTAAGCACTTTAGCAACAATCTTTGATTCATCTATCTGTCCACCAACACATTTGATACCACACACAAGTTCATTCACTCTTTGCATGAAAGTAGTAACATTTTCATCATCACCCATTTTCAAGTTTTCATATTTCCCTTTCAAACTTTGTAGCTTAGCAATCTTCACATTAGCATCACCTTCATATAAGGTTTCCAATTTTTTCCAGATCTCATAAGCAGTCTTCAGATCCATCACATTTGTCATCTTAGTATCAGTCAAAGCACTCAACAATGCCTCCTTAGCCTTGATATTATACTCAACATCCCTAATGTTAGCAGAAGTAGTAGGACCATTCTATGGAATAACATTTATATTTTTTGTAATGCTCTAGTAGGGTTCACCAATGCATCTCAGATGGCACTCCATTCGAGTCTTCCATAAAGAATAATTTGTTCCATCAAATCTAGGACTATCCTTCTTATAAGTTGCCATCTCGGATCACCTCAAGTTGTTAAACTTCTTCCAACAAACCAAAAGCTCTGATACCAATTGTTGGCAACACAAAGGTAGACAACTGAGAGGGGGGGTGAATCAGTTGTCACCAAATCTCAAACTTATTCAACTTATTTACCTTATTCTTAGATCTGAACATTAATCATGAAAGAATAAATGAACAACACATCAGAATCACACATAACACCAAGATTTTTATGTGGAAACCCTGTTAGGGGAAAAACCACAGTGGAGACTAGTCCACAAGATTATACCCTGTTAAAAGTATAAGAGAATATAATTGGGGAATGCACATGCATTCAGGCACACTGCCTAGAGCTCACTACTCAAATACAAAATAGGCTTACTTCCCAAAGGAAAACACACTGTCTTACAAAAAGGTTCTGATTAAATCCATCAGACTTTGAACTGAGAAGATAGCATCTGCTAATGCCTAGTTATAGTTCCGGTTAAGCACATGAACACTTCTTCACTCTTCTTCACTCTTCTTCACTTTCTGCTCTACCTTCGAATGATCTAAACTTTATTCGCACATAAGAATCTTACAATTCAAACACACACACATTCATGTCTTCAAATGATAAAACAATCTCTCTTATATATCCGCAACAAGAAATTACATCATGATAAGTCGACTCCAAAGAAATAATAAAATGAATTTAAACAGTCATCCCAAATCAATAAAGATTATTCATACGAATCAACCAAGGTCGGCCACAACATAATGAAGATCGAAAATAACATCCTCAAACATGAACTACTTCAATTAATTACTCCTCAAAGATCCACAACACGCTTCAACACCTTGTCGGCCAAGAACATGAAAAACATGAACATGCAAGAGAAAATCTTAGATCACGAGCACAATGATCAATGCAGACATGCAACACAGATAGAGAATGAACTAGAAACATCCACAAGAATCATGAAACACCAGATAAGCATTCACAACAATTGAACTTACTGGAATCACATGATCTTCATTCAGAAACACAAATTGAAGTAACAGAAAAACTGTTAGAATACAAATCTTCATAACTCGATCAAATCTTCATGTAAATCTCTAAAAATTGATGCGTATAAACTAGATATACTCAACAAGAAACCCTTAAGTCCACAACATTAGAACAAAAATGAACTAAACACACCAACAAAAAGAACTCTACTTCACCTCTGACAACCTGTAGCACTTCTTTATTACAATTTTCTCAATATCCTCGACATATACAACTTCTAATGCAACAATGCTAATATTTTTGACATCAATTACAACCACATATCATAAACACACCACAACATCCAACAATAGTCACCCATGATGTGGTATCAAATGTTTGATTCCTTTATATTGAATTTGGGTTATGTTAGGAGTGAGGAGGATCATTGTTTTTACATTAAGGTTATTGATGATCATATACTAATTACTGTCTTGCATATTCTTGATATGTTTATTGGTAATAACAAGGCTATGATTAGGGAGCTCAAGACTCAACTTTTTGGAATATTTATGGACTTGGGAGCTGAAAAATATATCCTTGGGATGAAGATAAATAGAGATTGGGTTCATAGAAAGCTTTGGTTAAGTCAAAATAAGTATGTTGATACCACTTTATAGATATTTAAGATGCAAGACTATAAAATAGTAAATATTCCATTTCTAGTTGGTACTTAGTTGAGTTTAGAAATGTATCCTAATTCTAATGACGATTCTAATGAGATGTCTAAGGTTCCTTATACTAGTGTCATTGGTAGTTTAATGTGTAGTAATGGAAAAAGTATCCCTTTTTCCTTAATTTGGGAATAATTAATATTAAATGAGCCTAATATTGCCTTGATTTAGTGTTGTAATGTGTTTTACACATTCACATTAAGTTTAGGGCCCTTTTAAACTAAATGGACTTAATTGTGCCTTATTTAGGGTGTTGTAAAGTGTATCTTTACACTTTCACATTAATCTAGGGCTTTATTAATTAATTAAGGTTATTTTTCCTTAATTAACAACTTTAATTCAAATCCAAGCCTAATTAAATACAAATTTTGAGGGATAAATCTTGGCATTCATAAATGCCATTGCACAACACTTAATCTTGGAAGGTGTGTGTCCTAGGTAGGTGACCTAGGACACATTCACCACATGGTGAATGGGTCCTCACTAGGTCCTAGGACTTTATTTTCACATGACATTTCACCTTGTCTGATGTGTTTCCTAGGTAAGTGTCCTATGACCCATTCACTTAGACCTAGGACCCCTCTTTGAAATATGTTTTGGCAGTATTCTAATGATTTGAAATCCATAATTCAATGTTGGCTTGTGATATTTTAATTTCAGGAATTAATGTTAAGATATGCATAAATACAAGGCTATTTCACTTAGTTTCATTCTAGCAATTTTAACAATTTCATAGGTAATAAAGAGCACTTCAAGAGCATTTTGAAGGAATTCAAGAGTAGATTTGTAGAAGATTATTGCATCAATCAATATTAATTTCATAATTTCAAAGATTTATTGCATCATGCATGTTGTTTGAGCTAATGTGTTGGTGTAGTGTTCAAGATCTATCAAGCATATCAAAGACATTGTTTCACATCAAGTTTCATGATCAATAGCTACATTCATTGAGGCTACTTCATTCAAGTTTGCAAATTTATCCAAGGTTCAAAAAGGGGTTGGTGAGCTGTGAAATTGAATTTGTTCATTTATCATTCCTTTCATGATTTTATCCATTTCAAGGTTTAATTACCAAAATAGGTTTTGACCAAGGAAAACCCCTATTCCCTAACAATCAACATTTTCCCTCTTTGATGTGTGATTGTAGGTTTAGGTTGATGATCAATTCAAGAGAAATTTTGAAGAAAGTTGCAAAGTTATCAAAGTTGCAAGTTGTCAAATCTTGGAAACTAAGCTACAAGATTTATTTTCGGCTTTCTAACAATGAACTAGAATATGGGAGTGCATACATAGGAGAATAGAACCCAGAAATAGATTTTATGGAGCCCTAGCTAGGACCCATTTGCCATAGGGCGAATGAGTCCTCATTGAGTCTTGAAAAAATACTTTTTGTGAGAGGTATGTAATATTTACCCCTTCCAAACTCTCTTTAAACTCTGTAGATTCCATCAATATTATGTTTAAGCTTCTAAATGCACTTTATAACTCATAATTTGGATTTTATTTGCTATGTTTAATCTTTGTCCCTAAAGTTCTATTTAACTTAGACCCCCATCCTTGCAAAATAAGGAAATTTCAAGATTCACACCTTGGGTTTACTCACCTAAGGTTTGTTGGTCAATTCTTTGGATTCACTTTTCCATTTTTGGGGGAAATCTTCCCCTAACCTATTTTTCTATGTTTCATAATGTATGCAATAGTTTGCATTAGACCAAATATATTCCAAGTAGTGATAGTTTTGAGCAGGTTTATGTCTAACCTTGGTAGAGAGCATTATAATTTTGTTAAAAGGGTGTTTAGGTATTTGTGAGGTACCTCTAATTAAGTTATTTGGTTTATAATGGTGCTAATAATGTGGTCAAGTCATTGGAAATACATGGGTTTGTTGATATAGATTCAATAGGTGAGAGTAGTGAATTGGATGAGTAAGAGACAACCTACAATTTTATTGTCCGCCATTTTAAAGAAGAGTATATGGTTGATACAGATACTTCTAAGGATGTGGTATATTTATAGTGTAATGTCCCTAACATATGATTTTAAAAAATACTACTTTATAAATGGAATTCAAACACAGTTAAATAGGCACAACAAATATTATTCCAAAATATGAAGTGACATCTAGAATGTACGTATAATATTGACTAGAATTTAGACAATGATCTAGAATGATTTACAATTGCTTCTACATATCAAATTGGAATAGTACCAATTTCTTACAAAATATTTGAAGCTTATATGCAATCCTTGAATGAGAGCCCCCTTAGGAACCAAAGGGGTTTCATCCTCTAATCCTAGTGAACACTAGGTTTCATCCAACGAACACAATTCCTATGGGTTTTCATCCACAGAAGAAATTAGAACAAGAGTGTACCAAATTTATAAGATAATGAAATAATAATTTGATTCCCTTACATGAATTAACTTCATACATTTATATGGTAACAATTCATCTTAATGAATAGGTTGGCCTTGAGCCCAATTGGTGCTAAAGCCATAATTTGAATTTACCACATGCTACATTAAGTTGACCTTAAGGCTAATGTAGATTGCTTTGGAGTAGGTTTACCTTCCTGTGGAAACATCCACATGATTTCCCTACCCATTCCAACTTCTTAAAACTTTGCCGTTACTTTCACATGATCCTGTGATGCCTTATCCTTCAATCCTGTAGGAGTGGGTTCCAGTTGACTAGTACAATCACCTTCTATTAGCGATATCTTTCCACTGCCAAATCCTACCTTCTTGAGTTTTGAATATAATGTGTAAGTGTCATCATACATTCTATGTTCCAAGCTGCACACCTGAACATGCTCTTGTGACAAAAAGTAGAGGAATTCACAGAATTGACTATGTCCTGACATAGTGAGCCTGAACTGACGATATTCTAATGGTGATATATTTTTGGTAGGTGATCCTTTTCCAATGAGCCATGGATATGTTGTGGTACCTTTATCATATATTATATGCCCCAAATCATAGGCTGATATGAAATCCTATGGAGGAATGTGGTAGAATTCCTGAATTCCACTTTGTAACTATCTTTTCAGAAAAAGCGACATGATAAACCCTCACTTCTAAAATTGCTTGTCCTCAAGCAATGAAAATTTGGATGCTTTAAGATTGCAAGTCCTTCCTAGGTAGCACATTAAATTTACAAGTCCTTCCAATGAACAAGATACCCAATTATATTCCTGCTCCTTATATTTTTGACCTTGGTGTTAATCACAATTTCAGAAATAAGGATGAGTTTCCCTTCATCATCAAGGGGTGGTAACTCAACAATAGGAGATATATTCAATAAATAAAGTGAATGGATAATGTTGAGATGAAAAGGGATAATTAAATAATTAAATTAATTATTTAATCTTAGAAGTGTAAGTGTGGTCAATTAAATAATTTTTTAATTTAGGAAGGTGGGGAATGTTAATTAAATAATTAATAATAGAGCAATAAGTGTTATTAATGACATAATTAAATAAACAAGGTTTATTTAATTAATCAAGAAGATTAATGTAATTAGGACATATTTAAATAAATAAATTTTATTTAATTACTTAGGAAGATTGATGGTAATTAGGACATATTTAAATAAACAAGATTTATTTAATTAGTAAGGAAGGGAAAATTAAAATGAATTAAGTAAATAATTTAAAGTCACTTAATTAATAGTAGAATATGCTATTTGATAATAATTAAATAATAAAGTATTATTTAATCATTAGGGGAAAGACAAAAATTAGTGTTAAAGTGTTACTCGTCGACTAGGACAATTTCAAGTATCTGCATTTACCCCCTCTTTGATACAATACATTTTTATAGTGTTATGTTAAAGAAAATTCAATACTTCATGTTTAGGAGTTGCCCTAGTTTGCCTTGGTGATGGTGGGATAGCATGGTGCCCCCTTCAAAAAATTTGTAATTTTTTTGAAAAATTTCAAAAAAATTGGAAAATTGTTTCGACAAAGCTCATTTGATCATGTTAAGCGCATTGGTAGCAAAATATTTTGATTTTAGAGCACTCAGGTGCCTAATTTTTCATTTGAAAGTCAAGGTTGATGTGTCTAGTTATAAAGGGGGGATCCACTTTGCCACCTAAGGTGTATAAAAAAGGCCCTAGGGTGTCCAAAATCCTCATTTGTGCATTTGAGTTTTAGGATTTTGAGTGGTCTATAGAGTGAGTTTTGAGCGAGGTAGTGAAGCTATGGAACCAATTTCAGCGAGTTCTCATTGACGATACCAAGTACAAACTTTTCGACAGCCCGAGGGATTGAGCAACATAGTATGTAACCCTTGCTTGATTTGAAATTTTGTCATTTTTTACTAGATTTTAGGGGCCAAAATTGACCAAATAGATGTGGTGCAGTTTTTGCACTGCATTTGTCATTGCATTTGTCGTATTTGTTGGCTTGTGCACCACATTTATTTGGTGCACCACAATTAGTTTCCAAATCCATATTTGTTAAGAGTTTGCAAATGTAACCTTCACCACAATTTTTAAATTGCACCACATATGTAGGAAATAGAGCCACATGTGTAAATGTGCAACATAACTATTTGATAGTGCAGCGCATGTGTAAAAATTGTTTACAATTAATTGTAAGCCACATATGTTAGAAGGTGTGACACATCTGACTGTCAACAAATTTCACTCAATTTTTGGAAAAAAATTCAAAGTGTAAAAGGTCAAATGGGTTTGTATAGGCATCTTGATTGATGTAATGTGCTTTTGGAGTGCAGGTGAGGTTGTTTCCTATTTATACATGTGGGAACCGACCCTCCTCATATAGATTGTGAGATCACTGGGATGATATAGAGAGGGATACTTTGCATTCTCTTAGCCTGTATCATGTGATATTCATGACTAAGGTGTGGGATAATTGGGGACTATTGACTGCTTTAGTTGAGAGGTGGCATTCAAAGATGAGTTATTTTCATTTGTCCATTGGGGAGGCCACAATGACTCTAGATGTATGGTACATCGTACGGCTCTTGATCCATGGTGAGTGGGTTGTATACGATACTAACACTAGGCTAGCCACCATGAAGAGATGTTTTAAGTCGATGATCTAGGCGTGGAGGAGTATCAAATCCACTAGGATACACTAGTGGATAGATATGAGTGATTGATAGTAGTTGTATGAAGTGTTAATGTTGAGGTTGTCATTCTTGATAGATGAGAACATGGCTTTCCTATTGGATGGGGCCAAATGTTGGCCGACATGATGGAGGAGGGAATTGTGTATTCTTGGGGCCCTTTCATGCTAGCTATGCTATATTTTGAGCTACATGATGTCACTTATAGAGGCACTTTCTCAATTGGTTACGACACTACATTACTTATGGTTTGGGCATGGGAGCATATAGTATTGTTCAGACTAGTAAAAAATAAAGACCTACCACCCATATTGCCTTATGTATATATGTATGGTGGAGCAGTGACCTAGACACATGCGGGTAATGTTGGCTATTGGAAGTAGGCCATAGATTTTATTGATTCATTCACTTTGAGGCCCTACATACAGTGTGTGTCCTAGGATGATAATGTTGAGAATATTCCATATTTTTGGCAAGCTAGGTATTTGATTGGCCACATAGTACAGAGCCAACAAATCACAAAGTGATAATTATCCAAGAGAGTAATCAGATAGTTAGATGAGAGATAAGGGATCCTGTTGGTGTAGCAAAGTTCACAAAATCAGCTCGTGAGATAATCAAAGTGGGGACCCATGATTAGTTCCTAGGTGGCTATTCAGGAGTTCAATTAGTTACAACTAGTTTAGTGGGGTACATCAATAGAGGTAACAAATGTAGGTACTACTCCTAATTATGATGCATGGTGGGATCAACACAGGGCTATACCACTTATAAATCCAGATTTTCTAGTGCTTGTTGAAAGTCTTGGGAGAGGTCCATGATATGAGGGAGATTTTGAGGGAAGGTATTGGTTAGAGGTGATGGTGTTCGAAGAGGTGGAGGGTGCGGTGATGATGTTAATGGAGGGGGTGGTAGAGGTAGGGATGGTGGTAGGGGTGGTGATAGAGGGAGGGGAAAAGGTTAGGTGCCACTTGTCATTCCTAGATGATTATCACCCATCTGGGAGGAGGGGGAGGAGGAGGTTATGGATTGGATGCTCCTTGACAAGAAGAGGAGGTGTAGAGAGAGCATGAGGTGGATGTGGAGGTGGAGGTGGAGGTGAATGCAGAGGAGGTTTTATGGGAGGTAGTAATGGATGAGAGTCTGCATGATATTCTTATCAGGGAGGTGATTAGAGATGTTATGGAGGAGGCAAAGGAGAGGGCATAGGATCCCCAAATGGAAGCCATGTAGGCACAAATTCAAGCTACACTAGCATAGGTCTAGGGACTACAGGGTTAGGTAGCCTAGCTAACTATAGAGTGGGACATTGCCATTATCAAAGCGTAGAGGGTAGAGGAATGATCACTCTATTTTATTGATACTATTAGTGAATCTAGCACAAATTTAGCCTTCACACTATATCAAGCTAACAGAGAAGTACAATACTATCATGATTTATATGAGGGTGCAATGCCAATAGTTGAGAGGGTACCAAGCTTTACATAGAGCTAAAGTCAGAGAAGATATCACTCACGTTGATCATAGAGAAGTGAGGGATTTTTAGGATCTAGGATGTCACCCTATGATCAACCACCCCTCATGCTATGTAGGGATTCTACAAGACCATTCAGTTCAAGACAAAGGTATGACATGCCTTCACTATAGCACTCACTAGTAGAGAATAGAGGCAATTTTGGGTAGCGAAATTTTGTATATATGGACATATGTATTTTTGATCAAGCTTGTGAGCTCCATTTTTTAGTCACTTGATTTTGTACTATGACACATTTTTTGGATATATCTATATGAGATGCATCATTTTACTGGAAATTATATGAGATGTTATGTTGTATATGCTTGTTTCTATGTGATGGATTCTTATGGATTTAATGATGTTTATTATTTTTCTGATGTATGGATGGATGCACATGATATTGATTTATGCTTATATGTATGACATGACATATGGAAATCTAATGTTTATGATCTTATGATGGGATTTATGATGAAAGTATATGTGTACAATATGTTATGCCATGTTTGATATGATGCTATGTGGATGATGATTCTAAAAATGCAATGCAATGCTATCTATATTTTTAAATTTTTTATGCAGTATTCATGACCTATTGCATGTGACGTATGATGTGCTAACATGATTATGGATTCAGGATGATGTAGCTTTAATCTATTTTCTTTTTTGTGTCATAGCATGCCACTGAGATTACTACGGGGACTGATAGAAGAAATATCAGTGAGAAGAAATAATTAGCAATGAGTGAAGAACAGTTAGATGGATCATTCATCCAGATAAATATTAATATCCTAATTGATAGTATTTGAGATTTTAATATGCATGTTTTTATCATCATGGATCATTTTATTATGGTACAAGCAAATGTATGCAAACCTAAGCATGAATTGTGAAGGCAATTTTTGTTTCCAGTTTCTGAAAGATCATGATATATGGACAAGTGGATAGTTTACACCAAGTTGAGACAAACCTTGGTGACGTTAGTATTTGTTTGTCAAATATTTAGACACATTAGACAAGG
Organism: Sequoia sempervirens; assembly: GCA_007258455.2. Lineage (NCBI taxonomy): Eukaryota > Viridiplantae > Streptophyta > Pinopsida > Cupressales > Cupressaceae > Sequoia > Sequoia sempervirens. The sequence goes on along the minus strand of VDFB02000008.1, from coordinate 226,409,604 downwards.
AACATACTAGTAATAATGGAACCTTGTTGGAATATGTGAGGAAATAACTATAGAGCATGCTAATCCTGATGCAAGAAAGTGTCAGCTGACCTTTGACCTACATAGGATATTCTGATTATGCCAAATGGAACTTCAATCATACCCAAAGAACTTAGTTTCCCCAATCATGTTACCAAGACAAACCATAAACAAGAATCAATAGAAAGAAACATCATGATCCATCATCGCTTCTCTAGTCACTTGTGGATATCATCGAGTAGGCTAGGAACATGACATAGATAAATTAGATAAGATAAGACTTAACTAGACCAAATGAGTCCACAAATTTTTAGATCTTTTTATCCACTGATATGCATTTGATATTATTTCAAAAGATTATGCGTGTTTTAAGGAGTGAAACATTTTGTGTAAGATGCCTGGCCTTGTTTCGATAATGCAACACCCTAAGAGACAAAATATTTTTGATAAGATAGGTATCATTGATAGTTACGTAGATAATTGATCAGCCAAGTTGAAGTCTAGTTTGATGGTTTCATCTATTATTCCATGATTTGTTAAGCTTAGTTCTCATAAGATGTTCCATTTGAATCCAACATTTATGTCCTCAACAAAGGATCATTTTATTATGGAATTTAGACTTGTGATGAAAATTTTATTATAATGAACCCTAAATAACAAACCTAGAGCTCGAGGGCTCATCAATTATGTACTTTCCTACATGATACACGTAGAGTCAACGTAGTTCAATTGACCTTGACAAGTGATAGTTTATTCTGGAATGTGGATTATGATGGATGGAAAACATTATGACAAACCCTAAAGGATTGATCTATACCTAAAGGGATCATCAATGATGGCCTTTCCTTTGTGATACATGCAAAGGAAATGTAGTTTGACTATTTGGACTAACATTAGCATATGCAGGATGGATTAATGTTGTTTTTTACTTTTTCAACATTTTATTACTATTTTAGATCTTTCAAGGAATATTTGAATGTTTTTGGATTTTTTAGATTGTTTTAATTTTTTTTGTATTTTTGTGATTATGTCCTAGGATACCATGTCTAAGATCCTTTTGAAACCCTAGATCAATAATTTTCCCTGGTCAGGTACATGAATAGTTATTATGAAATGTATGATTATGATAAGTAGTTCACGCTAAATGTTAATCACTCTCAAGCCATGAGAAGCGTGAGAAATATTTTATTATGAAGGAGTTTGTGCTCAGGTTATTATGGACAAAATTTGATAGTGATAGATGGTAGAGCAGTAGCCATCTACATATGACACTTTTTTCCAAGTTTTCACCATGGTACTTATCCAAAGAGCCATCGAAATGGTTTTCACTATAGGATGAATTATTTCTCTTTTTTATATTTTTTTTGTTTTTGACTTTATGGGATCTCTAGAGATCATGTATAGTAAGACTCTGAAGGTGCATGCTATTGATCAAATCATGTAGTGGGTCACCTTCAAGAGTAGCCAATTGATGCACACCAAATCCATATGTTGTAGTAATGATATGGGGACCCAACAATGAGGTTAAAAATTTATTGGGTTTTCTCTTTCTTGTTGATTCTTAGGGTTCTCTTTTGGGACTAGGTCTCTAATGTAAAACTATCAAAGTTTGAATTTTTTTTGTAGTTGCATTTGAGATGATTTTGATATTCTTGCATATAGACTAATGCAGTTGTCTTCTTTCATATAATAGTTCTAGCTCATGTAACCTAGAAATCCCATAATCTTCATCATCAATGAACTAGTGCATAGAAACTCTCAATGATAGTAAATTGACCTCGGTTGGAAGGATATATTTGGAAACAAAGAAAAGGGAATAAGGTGTAGCATCTATGGGAGTATGAATGCTCATACAGTAAGCCCATAAGGCTAGATTTAGCTGAATGTACCAATCTCAACCAATGCCATTGATAGTCTTTTTCAAGATTTTTATAATGGTTTTGTTTGATGCCTCCGCTTGACCATTACCCTTAGGATAATATGAGTGGAAAAGTGATGTTGGATATGGTACTTTTCACATAATTCTTGAAGGGATGCCCATTATTTGTGACTATAGACAAGGGTACACCATATCAATATATGATGTAGTTTAATATGAATTTTGAGATTTTTTTTACTAGTGATGTATGTTTTTTTTTTTTTTTTTTTAGACTGCAGGAATCGGGTAGCACGACCCCCTATAAACTGCAGTGCCTTAAACTTTTAGCCCGTGGCGACACCCTCCGGTACCACGGGACGGGGAGACTAGAACTCGTGACCAGCAGAGCCGCAACGGAATTACTTAGCCAACCGAGCTAGGGCCCCCGCCCTACTAGTGATGTATGTCAATGAGATAGATTCAATCCATTTATTAAAGTATTATGTTGTAGTAATTATGAATTTGTGACCATTCGTAGATGTGGGGTGGCTCCTTCTGATAAGGTCGAGTCTTAATTGAGAGAAGGGCCAAGGTGATGTAACCAAATGAAGTCCATGTGCTAGTGTGTGTACTAGATCATCATGGATCTAATATTGTTGCATTTCTTCACAAAATGGCAGGAGTTACATTCCATTGTTGGCAAATAGTATCTTGTGTGTATAATATTCTTTTCTAGAGTAGGACTACTAGAGTGAGCTCCACATATACCTTTATGTACCTATTATAAAGCCATTTTTTATTCTTCCATGTCAAGAAATATAAGGAGAATACTATCTAAACTATGATGATATAGGGTATTGGCGATGATAAAATATTTATTAGCTTTTTTAGTACATATTCCATGTTGTAGATGTATCCAATGTGAAGATTGATTCATTAGGGAACTCTAGTATGATAGGTTTGAATGCTCGTGTAGGATCATTTGCTAACTAATCAATGATGACCTATCCCTTGATTGATTTTCTTTACACATGTACTCAATGTCAAACTCACTAAAGAGCATTACCCATTTTCCTAATCTTCCTGTCAGTGTCACTTTATTGAGTAAATACTTCAAAGGATCTATCTTAGAAATCAACTTAGTTTTTAAATTCAACATGTAATGCCTTATTTTCTATGTTGTAAAGACAACAAAAATACATGCCTACTCGATGGGAGTATAGTTGAGTTCATATCCTACAAGGGTACGACTTATATAATATATTTCTCTTTATTTTCCATCTTCTTCATTTTATGTCAAAAGAGCTCCTAGTGTAGATGATGTGGCCTATACATGTACAAGATGAGTGGTTTCCCATCAATGGGTGGAATCAGTACTGGTGGTAACAGTAGGTAGTCTTTTATTTGTTGGAAATCCTATTGACAAGAATTGGTCCATTTGAATGGAACATCCTTGCAAAGGAGATATTGAAATGGGTGGCACTTGTCTGCCAACTTTTCTATAAACCTACGGATTGGCTATAGTTTACTCTATAGAATTCTAAGTTGTGTTAAATTAGAAGGTGGAAATATGTCTATGATGGCTTTCAACTTTGCAGGATTAACGTCTATGCCTCTATGTGAAGTAATGCAGCCAAGGAGCTTCTCGAAATTTACTCCAAAGATACGCTTTTTCAAGTTTAATCTAACCTTGTATTGTTCCAATCTAGTAAATATTGCGTCAAGCACTGCTAGGTGACTATCCCTTGTGAGGGATTTTTCCAATAGGTCATCAACATAATCTTCCATCAATTTGTGGATCATGTCATGAAAGATCGTATTAATTTCCCTTTGATAGGTAGCTCCAACATTTTTAAGACCAAAGGGCATGAAATTCCAACAATAGGTACCCCATGGACAGGTAAAGGTTGTCTTATGGTGGTCCTTAGGTGCAATTTTGATTTGGTTGTATCCAAAAAAGCCATACATTAGTGAAATAATCTTGTATACTATTGTGAGATCTATAATCATGCTTATGTTTATGTAGTTTAGAAAATTATACTCCTTTGTTCGGACCTATTTTATTGACCTTGCATTTATACATTTTAAAAACCTCATTTTTGGTCCCCTAATACCCTTTATTATGTATCCCAAGGCCTATTTTATTCATTTCCTAACACTATCTCCCGCATTGAATAATTATTTAAATTAACGCCCTGAAATTTATTAGGTCCTAAAGTTTTAGGTCAGTACCTATTCACCCATGGGAAAATGGGTCCCCTTTAAGTGCTTGAACTCAACTTAAAACATGTTTTTTGGCTGCATTTTAAGGTCTCAAATTCAAAATTCAATTGTCAGATTTTGAGATATAATAAATGGAAAATTGGAAAGAAGCCTATAAAACTAAGTTTCATATTCATTTTACACTAGCAAGGAAGATAAATTCACATGAGATCACAAGTATTCACACTCAAGAGAAAGTAGAAGTTAATCAAGCATCCAAAAGTGAAGTCTTGGAGCAACATTTTAGTTGTTTTTGTAGGTCTTCAAGCTCATTTTGTGAACAAGATAAAACATTTTCAAGGATTGATGTTAGATGCCTATGGAGGATCATGATGGATTCTAGGTTTTGTGAGATGCACTAAGGAATTCAACCAATCCTAATGACTTGTTTCCTAAGTGGTTCCATCTTCTATTATCATTCTACTTTCTACCCAAAGGAAGGTATATTCAATTGTGTGACTTATTAAGGTGATTTGATATCTCCCAAAGTGTGTCTTCATCATTGTTCATGTTCATTTAAGGACCTTATTCTAACACACTTGAACATTTTAATATCTCTTAATCTTAGACACACTTAAGGTTAGATATTGCACACAACATTTTCCCTTTATTTAATTTGTATGAAATAATTTTTTTTTGTTAGTATTATGTTTAATCTATCAAATCCAATCTTTGCATGATTTGCAAAAATGGGGGATGCTTTGTGACTTTATTTTCCAAGATCCTAAACATTCTAAAAATTCATTAAAAAATACTATAAATATATGAATGCAAAGATAAAGCGGAGAAGAATTCATTCACTGTATGTCAAAGTGTGTCTCGTGTCATCTCATCATGAAAAATCTTGAGTCTAGGAGGCTTGTATGCTCGTTTTTTCGACATTTTTCATCACTCTATACCAAGGTAAATTACAAAGGTTAAATGTCAAAATGATAAGTAAAAGTGTCATTTTCATTCACATATACCTGATTTCATTAAAAGAGGAATATTTTATTTTAACTATATTTCATTCAAATCAACATATTGGGGGCTAGAGGACTCTATTTTTGATGTCATTTGTTGCATTGAATTTGTAATTTTTTTTCCTAGTCTAATCTAATGTCTATCACTATGTGGTATTGTACTTGAAATACCATGTGATAAGACTTAAGCAATTTGATGTGGTTTTATGGATACCCTTATTCCACCTCTGTAAAGAAAGTGAAATCAGGGGGCATACATCTACCCTCAAATTTGATTCTCTATAGAAGTTTGATAAGAGTATTTTTGAATGATTAATGAATTGGTGTTGCAAGATGTGGTTTCCTAATATCGTGGTTTTGTAGATGACTATGGGGGGCTTCATTCTCCCTACTTGCGAATGAATCCATATGAGTATCCCTTTTATAAAAGCTTATTGTCCAAATTCCTTTAGCTTTCATATGCACGTAGTGTCATATGGATGCTAAAGGGGGGGATAAATGTAGTGGAGAAAATTATACTCCTTTCTAAGAGAAATTTCAAGTTCATACTTAGTTTGGACCTACTTTAGTGACCTTTCATTTATGCATTTTAAAAACCTCATTTTTGGGCCCCTAATTAACCTTTATTATGTATCCCAAGGCTTATTTTATTCATTTCCTAATACTATCTCCCACATTGAATAAATGATATTATTTAAATTAATGCCCCAACATTTATTAGGTCTTGAAGTTTTAGTTCAAGACCCATTCGCACATGGGAAAATATGTCCACTTTAAGTGCCTAAGCTCAACTTATAACATGTTTTTGGCAACATTTTAAGGTCTCAAATTCAAAATTCAAGTGTCCACTTTAGGGATTTAATAAATGGAAAATTAGAAAGGAAGCCCATAAAACTAAGTTTCATATTCATTCTACACTAGCAAGGAAGATAAATTCACATGAGATCACAAGTTTTCATACTCAAGAGCAAGGAGAAGTTAATCAAGCATCCAAAAGTGAAGTCTTGGAGTAGTATTTTAGTTGTTTTTGCAATTCTTCAAGCTCATTTTGTCAACAAGATCAAGAATGGTCAAGGATTGATGATAAATGCCTATGGAGGATCATGATAGATTCTAGGTTTTGGGAGATGCACTAAGACATTCAACTAAGCCTAATGACTTGTTTCTTAAGTGGTTTCGTCTTCTATTATCATTCTACTTTTTTCCTAAAGGAAGGTATATTCAGTTTTGTAACTTATTAGGGTGATTTGATATCTCACAGAGTGGGTCTTCATCATTGTTCATGTTCATTTAGGGGTCTTATTCTAACACACTTGAATAAGGTTCATTTGCATTTTAAGCTCCCTTAATCTTAAACACACTTAAGGTTAGAGATTGCACACACATTTTATGTTTCAGATCTGTATTTTTCATTAAGGTTTAATTACCAAACTTGGGGTTTGATTGAGGAAAACACCTATCCACCATCAAACAATGATTTTGTTTGGAAAAATTTTCATAGATTCAGATTTGGGAGCAAAGGTTCAAAGATAGAGAAGAAGTGCAGGTTTTAGACTTATATCTCAAGTTGACTTTTCCAAAAAAGTAGACATAGACCCATTTTCTCATGGGTGAATGAGTCCTAGGAAGATTTACATAAACTCTATTTTATGATAGGTGCACAACCTTTATCTTTCCTAGATTTTCCAAAAAAAAAATTCTCTCAATTTTATGCTTAATCTATTAGATCCAAGTGATAGATTGCATTTTGGAGTTTATTTGCTATTTTTAGTTCTTCTCCCCAAAGTGCTATTTGACCTTGACCTTGTCCTTCAGTCATAAGGAAATCTGAAAATTCTCACCTTGATTTGATTCACCTAAGGATTGTTATTGAATTTGAGGTGGGCATCTCATTTCCTAATGAATTGAGGAAGATAGGGTCTATTATCCCTTTCTTTGCCTACCTTTCCATTTTGGGAAACCCTATTTCTTTTATTTTCAATTTAGTAAAGGAGAATCATCTTTTGGACAAGCCTTAATTAGATCCTTGAAGTCGGTGTAGATGCATATGCCCCTTAGTCGGCTTGGTGATTGGTACTAGATTCAAAATCTATTTTGCATAATTTATCGGTCTTATAAACCCAACATCCAATAGTTTATTTAATTCAACTTTGACTAGAATGGTGATTTGCAGGTGCATCTTCCTCAACTTCTACTTGAAAGGTTTATCATTAGGAAGAAGAGGTAAGTAATGGAGGACTAGCTCAGGGTCTATCCTAGGCATGTCTACATAGGACCATGCAAATTTTATTTTCATTTTAGAGAAAAATTCAATGAAACTTGAACTCTCTGCATCTATCAAGGATGCTGCAAAGTGTATGATTTTTTGATCTTTAGGTGTATTAATATTGACTTCCTTTGACTTCTCGACCAACATTGGGTATTTTTCTGGACTCATGGGTAGTAAGTCCAACCTTCCATCCTTGGGTGTTTTGTGCAATTTTCGCACACACGCCCCGTTGAAGGCATGGACCCTCTTTCGCTTTCTTTTTGGTTTCATGGCCCTTTCATTTTGAGGTTTTTCCTTATTTTTGCATGTGCTTAAAAGTTTATTTTGATGGCCTTAATGATTTCCCTAAGTTATTCATTGCAGATCTTTAATTTTGAGCAAGGTTCGGGTTTTCACCCTGATTCGGGACTTTCCTCCTTGGACGGATTTTCCCGAATCCTGCTTGGATTCTGGCAGACTGAGGTTTGAAGATTTTCAGTCTCTGCAGAATTCTGCATGGGTTGGATTTTCCTGGATTCCATCCCGTCGTCGGGTTCCCAAATTTTTTCTGACTGCCTTGTCGATGGCATTAATTTCTTCATACGAGCTTTGAGTGAGGTATTTAATGGATTTTCGAAGTCTTTTGTGTCATCATGCTTATTGTTGTTTTCAATTGAGCTAAGGTGCTTATTCTTGGAGAGTGTTTGATTCCATTTGAGGCCTTTGAGTTCACGAGTCATGGATTCAAGTGGTGATTGTCAGTGTTCTTGCATTTGTTCTTTGTAGACGCCCTTTACTTCGCATTTGCTATTTCTGAGATTGATTCTCATGTCACAATGGTATGCTTTTATTGCCTTGCTGTTAATGGATGATTATGGATAGCATGTTGATGTTATGAGAGATTTTGGGATTCGAATTCCTACGTATTTGATCATTTCATGCTAGGGTTGTTCAACATTGCGTTATTTGTCATCTCCTAGGTGAGTTTTGAGCTCATTTGTCTATCTGTATTTTGATGAATCTTGCCTGAGCATAATTAGTAAACCCTAGTAATGAAGTTGAAATGATTGACTCATGAGCTTTCCTGTACGCTAATGGCAGACGAGTAGGGTTTGAAACTTAGGGCAATGCCATTCCACCTTATTTCGCCTTGGAACTGACCTAGAATGTAGAGAAAGTCTATGAAAGGTCCATGCTCAACTTACCCAAAGCTTAAAAATTCAAAATTCATGATTGATTTGGTGTCTGGGTAAAATTGTGACTTTGCATCGCAGTTCGGGTTTTTTCGTTCTTCAGGGATTATCCATCCCTTCTGGATTCTCTTTGCCGTAACCCTTTAAAGTCGGGGAGATATCATATTGGTCACCCTGTATCTCACCGAGAAACCTTCCTAAGTTCATATTTGATCTCTGTGACAATATCATTTTCACACTGATAAAATCTTTTGTGTTATGTCGGCAAGACCGGAGTCATTCACCAAGACCCTACCTCAACTACCCTTTAGTCATATTGATATGTTTGCTATATCGCCGGTCGACAAGACACCACAAATTCGTTAAGACCTCATATTGAAAAAATTTAGTCTAGCCGAAACGTTTGCTTGGACCCTAATAGTCGGTGAGACAAAAAGGATTCACCGTAACCTCACCCCAAAGAGAAAGTCTCTCATCGACATGTATATATTCATCACCGATCAGCAAGACATGCCCCACTCAGTGTGACCACATTCCAAATGTAATTTGTTTGGCCGAAGTACATACTCCTGCGCCGATTGGTTCAGAGTTTTACCTTATCTGCGGATTTCTGTCGAGTATGGATTTCTCCAAAATCTGGCATCTATCAGATTTTTCGAAGTCTGCAATCTGGCTCATTCTTCGTGGAAATCCGTCCCTCACAGATTTTCCTGAACTCTGATGAAATGTAATGGAATGTAAGATAATTGGATGTGTTAATGATTTATGATGCATTTGATGATTATTTCATGTCATATTTGGATTTTCTCATGTGGTTTATTGATTGATTATGATCAATTTTAATGGTTAAGTAGGTGTTTCTTGGTTATTCCATTGGAATCTGATCAGTCTGGAATTTCCCAAAATTCCTCTCTGGCTCAGATTCTGTGGATGGTCTTAAAATCCAAAATTTGTTGTGATCATTTTATGTGAGATTTAATAATACCTTGACTATATGAGATGCATTCTAACGGTGTATTGATGGATGGAAATTACTTTCATGTGGTTTTATTTTGTTTTCTTGGTGAGTGCAGGCTGAATCTAGAAAGGCAGTAGAGGGATCCTTGGTTTCTGAGGCAGAAAAGATCAAAATGGAGACTAAGAGCAAGTTCCCTGAGAGTAAGATCACATCGGTTTGGTCAGAGGTGACAGATACCAATGTTGGACTGTGGGACTATGAAGAGTTAAAAGAACGAATGATAGCTAAAGATCTCCCTTTGGTGGCCAAAAGGATGAGGGAGTCAGGTTTATCACATGTAGCAGGTTTTCCTTCTACGGTCCAATGCTATGAGCTAGTCCTTGAGTGTGCCAGGCACTATGATCAGGATACACAAAGAATTATTAGTCCTCAAGGGAGAGTGATAGCAAATCTTAACCCTATTTCCATTGCTCAAACTTTCGACATGCCCGATAGATCTCATGTGGTGGCATTTAACATGGTGTCCGCTAAGGAGTTCTATGAAGAACAAACTGTTAAATCTTAGCAACTCATCAATTCCTGGCTGGAAAAACCCAAGTCACACTATTCCAAGCTGCCCAAGCAGTTATTCAGAGAAAAGTTTAAGGAATACTATGATGCCATTATATTGCTTAGCAGGGTGGTCGGATTGAGGAATGCAGGCGTGTTTGAGAATTGGATGTTTCATGCCATTGTAAGGATGGAACACGAGCTAATTGATCATCATTGGGCTGGTCTGATTAGCAGAATAATCCATGAACAACTGTCCAATGTGTTGCAGACCAAAAATTTTACAATGACTTCATATTTGGTCTATGCACTTGCAAGGTTCACCCCCTATAAAGGATTGAGCACAAAGGGAATTTTTGGATAGGATGTTATTTACGAGGTTTTTCCTCAACTGAATTTAGGAAGTTCAAACTATAGGTGGGCAAATGATGCATTCACCATGCACATCACTAGAATGCTCCAGGAGGAAGAACATGTTAGAATTTCAGACCAATCAAAAGAGCTCATTAAGAAGTATGGAGCTTGGTTTATACAATTTCCAACCTTTTCATATATCCGGATTGATGGCTGTCAGAGGGCTCCATATAGGCTTCCAAGATATCCCACTGATCATCTCATACTCTTGGAAGTGACTAGACAAATTTGTGACTTTGATGTCATTGTGAAAAGAGATAAGCACAAGACAGGATTCGATGGAGATTTCCCATTAAGGATAGGCACCAGGGAGGCATGTCCTTCCATTATTTCTGCCCAGGCTTCAGAGGAAGAAATGGGTACCCTTGGTCTATCTTTCCATTCCAAGAGATCAAGGTTTGATATCACGGGAGAAGCCCAAAAGAAGGCTAGTAGAGAGTATAGTCATAAAGTGGACTTGGAGGACTACTGGGCCAACTATAGTGATGAATATGAGGTTAGAAAGAAGAAATTCTCTTGGCTCCTAGTAGAGGCAGTCTGTTTGTATAATGTAAAGGTGGTTCCCGATCAATTGGAGGATGATGGGAACTTAATTCTGGATCATGCTTATGAAACGATAAAGGATAAGCCTATTGGTGATGTAGATTGGTTAGAAGAAGAAAAAATAGAATTGAAGCAGCTAAATGATCCGGTTATCAAATTTACCAAGATGTGGCTACGACACAAATTGTGGGAATTGAAGAATAATGGAGTGAAATGCACATACAGTCTAATGGGAGATTTAGATCCTCACTCCACTTCTGAAGAGTCAACTAAACAAGATCCAAGGGTAAAGGTAAGTTAGATTCTCCATTCAAGGTCAAGATCAAAGGTGCCCAAGAGGAAGAAGTCCAAGAGACCGAAAAATAGAGAAAGCTGAAGGCTAAGAAGAGGACAAGGACTAAAAGGTCCGAACAAAAAGAAATGGAAGAACAAAATCCTGAGACTAATGCTCCGGTGCTTAAGAGAAGAAGGATTGTGAGATTGTCAGAGAAGGAAAGTGCTAAAGAACAAGCAAAGATTTCCCCACCTGCGGTGGAAGTAGAAAGTTCAGGGGAGAAGGAAAAGGTGTATACATGGAGGTCTAAGACTCCTTCTCCAAAGGATAGTGTGCCTAAAGCAGGCCTTCCTCCTGTCGTTTCTCAAGATAAGCAGCAAGATGACGTTCCTTCCACTCATGAAACTCAAAGTGAACCAGGTGAGGTGGAAAATGTTGAAGAACATCTAGATATTGAAGGAGAGGAGTTCCATGAAGGAGAACTTTATAGTGCAGAGGCGGAAGTTGAAAAGTTAATAAAAACTCCTTTAGTGGCCTATGTAGATTCTCCTATTAGAACCAAAGAGGTTGAATCTCCTCCAAGAGAGGAAGAGGTGGAGAAGATCCCATCACCTGAACATGAAGAGGAACATGTTGAAGAAGAGGAAAGGAGTAAGGATGAGACTCTTGAGAAATAGAATTTGGGAGAAGAGATATCAGAAGGTCAACAAGAGGAAATAGTACAGAGCCAAGTGCAATTAGAACTACTGTTCCAGAGTGGTTAGACAGAGAAATAAAGAGAAAACAAATTGTGGTAGAAGACACACCACTGAATTGGGATGAACTCCTAGCCAAGATTGGCAAAGGTAAAGGTAAGAAGAAGTCTAGAGTGATTTCAAGGGTTGAAAGGGATGAGGCTCATAAAAAAGTTGTTCATATTGCCACCCCTACTCCAAATAAAAACAAAGATGATGGTGGCTGTAAAGGATTACAATATTCAGACTTTCAATCTAGGGCCTACATCCGTTGAGCAGGACATTGAAGATTATGAGGGTTCTAGTGTGGTTATATTGGGTAGGTTGAGGAAAGAGATAAATACCAAGCAGGGGTTAAAAAAGGAAAATGAAAATCTTAGGAAATGCTTGGAAGACTTGATGAAGCCTTTGCAATCCATCAACCCTTCCTCTTCTGCTGCAAAGCCTTTGCCCCAGGAAACCATCACTGAACTTGAAAAGATGAAAGCTTCCACTCTTGCCACTGCGAATTGGCTGAAAGGGGTTCAAATGAAAGGTAATGAGGCTATCAAAGACATCCTGTCGACAGGGAAGGACATTGTAAGGACAATGGATTGATTGAAGCAGATGTTAGCACAAGATAAAGAAGACACAGACCTCCTGCTGCAGAAAACCAAGACTATTATGGAATACACTAGGGATAAATTAGTAAGTGATAAGATCCTTCCCTCCTCTAGAGCTACTGAACCATGGGAGTGGTTTGAAGCATTGAAAATCAGGTAGAAAGTGTTGAAGAAAATCTACAAATAGAGGAGGCAGATTGATGATACCCTCAGCGGTGTGTATAATGGCTCCATGGCCTTTTTTGAGATCATGACAGGAAGAAGAAAGATTGCTCCTAAATATTTGAGTCTGGAACAGTTGAGAAAATGGTGGCAGGATGTTTATGCTTTGATTGATGATAATTCTATTTCTAAGCACCAGCTGGATGATGCGGCCACATACCTTGCTGTTATTGATAAATATATGACATACAAGGTGGATTGGGATAAGTCAGTCAAACAGTCAAGAGAAGAAATTGCATCAATAGAGAACCGACTTAGGGTTTTTCCTTTGCCACCAGTGGCCGACTTGGATGGGGGTGTTGTTGAAAGTTCATGAAATGTTGGATTGAAATAAAGATAAAGGGGAAGGCAGTTAATGACTGGCTACATCGAGATTTGTGCTTCCCTATTATGTCGCCATGCATTGGTCCGAGCTACATTGGAGATCTTAGGTCAACTTGGATGGAACGCATGCATTTAATGCATCTTTTATTCTATTTTGAATTTCTCTTGGTCCGCTTGTCGTGCCTTATTATTATTATAAAACTTATCTTGGCCGACATGTTTTTTGGGGGGGTTTTCTATAAATGTGGCATTTTGCCTCTTTTGTAAGTGTGAAGAAATCTTAGACAAATAGAGCTAGTGTAGAGCGAATTGAGTAGAGTAAAGTTAGTAAGTAGTTGTGCTCAAACAAGTGTTGTAATAGAGGGTTGGAATTGTTGCTACAATGGATAATTTGAAGCAAGTAATGATATTGTGATTTGGTGCCATACTTGTGTTCCCTTTATCTTCCATGGTTCTTGTTATTCTATCTTTAGCATTGCTTTGAGGAAGGTTGATATTTAGAATTATAATTGATTCAATAATGTATATGATTTGATATTTGAAGTGTTGCAGCAATCCCTAGTCCATACTTTTCACAACCAACTAACTGTTAGTTGCTTTGCAAAGTTAGCTTGGACTTTATATTCATTGGTCTTAGTTCAGTTGTGAGTGTTTGTTCATTTCAATTGCAATAGGGTTGTTTGAATGAATGTTCATGATTTGAAAATCTTAATACCTTAGAAGATTGCACTATTTCTATAAGATTGCAAATTTATCTGGGTTAAGTAGAAATTTGTTTTGAGGGATTGGTCCATTTCAAGTGTTTGGTCATTTGCATTAATCTTAGGTTTAGTGTTAAGCTTAGAGATCTCTTTAAAATCCTTATCTTTTTTTATTTCTTTGATTATTGTATTAAATTTAGATTTGGAGTATCATTTTATTGCTAGATCTGATAAATCAAGATTTAGTATTTTGCTTGTAGTAAGGTCCCATTGTGATTACCAACATTTTCACATTTATTACTGGGTTGTTTATGCATTGTCAAGACCTAACATTAGAGACCTTGGGGTTATCTCTTGAGGCTTGTTGATAGAGATTTACCTTTCAAGAGAGATAGGATATTATATTCTGTTTGAGTTGTTGTTGTACAGAAAAAATCATCAACAGGGTGCCCTAGAGGGGTTTTCACCTCCAGATACATCCTTTAACTTGTCTTTTTCTATGTCTAAAGGTGCCTTTTATTTTTCACCTAAAGAATTATTTTTCTTTCTTTTTTTCTATTTTATGATTGGAAGGTAGGACCAACTCCCTATAGTATGCACCAATGTTGAGGTCTATAGTGAAACCAACCTTATGATCTCCACTAGGTATACCTTCTCTAAGTCCCATGAACTCAGTGATTGCTTCATCATTTTCGAAGATGTCCAAGCTTGATGGACCTTGTTTGTCCCAATCAATTAATTGGGAATGGACTAATGGAATTTTATTATTGTTGTTATCAAATCTTAAGGATGAAATAGAAAGGGTAAAGATTAAAGTATCATTGGGGTCCCAAAAGGTATCTATCAAAGGTTGGCCTTTGGTAGTTTGGTCAATAGGGGATTTAAGTTTGGTACTATTCCTAGAAGCCATAAAAACTTTAGAACAATTAGTGGATTTCTTCAAAGATACCTTAGTACTAGGAGTGTTCACTTTCAATGGTTGATATCCCAACACTTTGTTTCTTGGTTTTTTTTCTCATTAGTATAGGTTCAGTCATCCCTTATTTCTATTCTCCAAGGCTACTATGACCATCATAGCCCTTTTGTTTCATGATTTCAAATCCTTTTCCATACTTGTCAATAGGAAATTCAACATGTATCTCATCCTCTCCATCTTTGTATCCATTTGGAGAAGTCTTCATTAATACATTATTTTCTTAACTTGTCCCACTTAGTGAAGTTCATAGGCGGGTGATACTAAATTTTTCCCTTAGGATCCTTCTTGATGTGATGTGGTTTACCATAGTGTTTACGTGCATTTGGTAACTTTCCCATGTAGAATAGGCTTGCTATAGTGTATTATCTACAACCATTGTCCTAGACCTAGACCTTTCTTTTAGGGTATGTCTCGAGTAAAGCCAAAGCTTTTGATAAATAAGCAGAGTCAATATAGTGCGATGAGGAGGGGGTAGGTGAGCCTTCCCTATGAATAGGTACTTAATGTTCAAGGGTACCCTTTAAGTTGATCTAGTATTGGAATGGGTTAGGATCACCAGGAATAGTAATCTCTATGCCATATATGAAAACTTCAAACATTGGTGATAGGTTGGCAAGACAACCTTCATGGCATGAATCCATGGGCATCCAAGTAGAAGCTTATAAGGAAAGTCCAGGTCCAAAACCATAAACATCGTGTCTTGTACATGACCCACTCTAATTGGGATAACAATAACACCCTTGGAAGAGTGTTCTATATTATCATATCCTCGTGTCACAATTCTTTTATACTTGTCTATACAAGCATCGGAGAATCCCATGGTAGTAACCAGTTTCAAGGTATAAATGTTCAACCCAACTCCATCATCTATCAAAACTTGTCTAATTTTATGTTTGTTAATGTATACTTCAAGGTGTAAAGGTTCATTGTGATTAGGATTTTGTGAAGTACAATCATGCTTAGTGAATGTTACATGATGGGTGGTAGCTAAGAACCCTACCATGGCCTAAAATTGATTTACATTTAGATTGGTTGGAACAAAAGAATCCTACAATGATTTATCTAGGATTTCCTTATGCTCAGGATGTTGGAAAATGTGCCTCAATCTTATTGGCATGTAAACTCCTGAAAGAGAAAAGTCGGTGAGACCCTCTAGAAGTCTTACCGACTAGTAGCTGTATTCTAATCATTTGAAGTGCTCAAGTCGCCGAGACTTTGATTCTATCTCACCGATGGTTATTCAATAGGATGTCATCAGGGAGACTCTTGGCTAATAGGTTTGCATTCGGTAAGAACTCTTGTCGATGGATGTGGTCTCGCCGATAGGCTGGTGCATTTGTTATGACCTCTTAGCTATAGCATTTCTCTCACCGATGGACTTGTTTGTGAACTGCTGATGGATCTTCACGCGATGAACTTCGATGTAACCTCTTGCTGATGGTGTTGCTCTTGCCGATTGACTGGTTGGAGTAATATGAATTGTCAGGTATGTCTTCGGTATGATCTCATGTCGATGACTGTTGGTCTTGTTGATAGAGCTACATGAGTTGAACATCGATGTGAAGTCTTAGCGATAGCGATGGTCTGGCTGATGGTTCTGAAATGGATATCAATATGATGTCTTAGTGATAGGGTGAGTCTGAGTGAAAATTTTGAACTCGATATGAATCTTGCCGAAGGTGATGACTCTGGTCGATAAAGACAGTCGAACATTGTGCATTGGGGAGACATGGCTTAGTGTCTCACTAACATGCGACACAATTTGAATGCCTTGACCAAATGACTATCCTACATGGTCTATTCTAAGCTAATCAAAGAAGCGAAAGGTGAATCACTAGAAATTGGATTGTTGCGACCGTTCCTGTGAGGAAGATCAACAGAACATGAATGACATGGATATACTCTGTAATCAAAGATGATGATCAGTTCAGTGAACAGTTTGATGGTTTATGAGAGCATTTCTATACAAGGTTGATCAGGAAATTATGCTATTGTAAATTTGACATGAGAGAGTGAAGCCCGTACTCTGTATGTAATTTGTTTACTGTAATACAAAGGGATTTTTCTTGGTGTGGTGGGTTTTTCTCCCGTAAGGGTTTTCCCACATAAATCTGGTGTCCAAATTGTGTATGTTCATTTCTCTATTTCTGTTATTTCTTTCATGATTATCTTAATTGGACTATAATTGAAAAATATAAAGTTACCTCTACATTCTTCCCTGAGGTTTTGATGTTAGGAGAGTTTTTTCCACACCTAAGATTTCCTTACAAGTGGTATCAAAGCCCGACCAGTTGTGTTATCCTTGTGGGTAGGTTGGGTTTTTTGTGTCAATTTTGTTTCAGTGGGAGTAAAGTAGAAGTTCGGTAATTCCCAATTACAGATTAAGATGGCAAGCACGTCAGGAAAGATTGAAATTAAGAAATTCAATGGTAGCAATTTTGAGTTGTGGAAAATCAAAATGGAAGATCTATTGGTTGATCATGATCTATGGCTTGTTGTGTCTAGAACGAAGCCTACAGGCATGAAGCAAGAGGATTGGGATCTTGCGGATTGAAAATCAAAGGGGATAATAAGGCTCTATTTAGCAGACTCTATTCTTCTAAATGTTCATAAAGAAAAGACTGCATCTTCTCTGTGTAAAAGACTGGGAGCTATTTATCAGGGCAATTCCTTGATGAATAAGTTGTTCTTGAGGAAGAAGTTGTACTCTTTGAAAATGTAGGAAGGAGCATCTATTGTTGATCATTTGAATGCTTGCAACATGTTGATTGCTCAGTTAGCATTTGTGGGTGTGAAGATTGATGAAGATCACTGTATGTTGTTGTTATGTTCTTTGTCAGATTCTTGGGATCACTTGGTGATGGCTACTAGGAGTGCAACATCCAATTTTAAGATGGAAGATGTTGTTGCTTCTTTGTTATCAAAAGAGATGAGAAGAAAATCTTCTGAGATGACGAAGGAGGTTCTTATTGTTCGATGAAGATCGAAAGAAAAAGGAAAGAAGGACAAGAAGTCCAAATCAAAATCAGAAGGGAGATCAAAGTCTCCTGGAAAGAAGTCCAAGGTGAAGTGATGGAATTGTGGGAAACTTGGTCATGTCTGTAAGGATTGCAAAGAGGAGAAAAAGAAGAAGAATTCTTTCGACAATGATTATTCTCAGAGTGATACAAACGCCTTCATTGCAGCTTTGGCAACTCAGGCATTATATGATGTCTGGCTGATTGATTCTGGATCATCTTTCCACATGAAATCTCATAGAGGCTGGTTCACTAAGTATGAAAAATATGATGGTGGAAAGGTGTATTTGGCAAGTGATTCATCTTTGAATATATTTGGTCATGGAAGAGTCAGAATTTAATTCCTCGATGGTAGAGTGAAGGGAATCAATGATGTAATGCATATACCAGGTCTAGTTTGAAATTACTTTTTGTTAGTAAGCTGAACGATGTTGGAGTGTTGGTCATTTTCTCTGGAAATGGCTGCAAGATGACTAGAGGCTCAATGGTGCTAGCAAGGGGTTCTCGAATTGGTACCCTGTATAAGCTGGATGCACATGTTGTTCAATACAATAGTGTCTTTGTAAATTCATAGAAGGCTACTCATGGAGAAAAAGAGGAAAAAGTTCCTAATAGTGTAAAATCTATGGAAGTTAAACTTTCAGCAGAGAAGACTATGCTCTGGCATCATAGGCTAGGCCACATTGGTGAAAAAGGTTTAAAAAACTTGAAAAATAAAAACCTAGTTGAAGGGCTTGATGATTGTAACCTGGAATTCGAGTTTTGTGAACATTGTATATATGGTAAACAACACCCTGTTTCATTCTACTCCAGTCCTCACAAATCTTCTAGTTTACTTGATTACATTCATTATGATGTTTTTGGTCTAGTAAATGTTCCTTCTTTGTCTAAATCAAGATATTATTTATTGTTCGTTGATGATTATTCAAGAAGGGTATTTATTTATTTTTTGAAAAGTAAATCAGAAGTGTTCAGTCATTTTAAGGAATTTAAAAAACTTGTGGAAAATCAGACTGGAAGAAAAATAAAATGTTTAAGGACTGACAATGGCGGTGAGTTTTGTTTTGACGAGTTTGAAAGGTACTAAAAAGATCATGGAATTAAAAGACATAAAACTACACCCTACACTCTGCAGCAAAATGGAGTTATAGAAAGGTTCAACAGGACAGTGATGGAAAGAGAACAAAGTATGTTGAGCAGTGTTGGCTTGGAGGAGAATTTTTGGGCTGAGGCAGTTGCAACATGTTACTTGATAAACTGTTCTCCTAATTCTGCTCTTGTTGAGAAAACACCTTTGGAAGCATGGTTTGGAAGGAAGCCCTCTCTGAGACACATTCGTGTTTTTGGCTGTGAGGCATATTCATATGTGTCGAATGAAAAAATATCTAAATTGGAAAACAAGGCTATTAAATGTATTTTTATTGGCTATAGTGTCAGGATAAAAGGATACAAGCTTTGTAATCCTGATACGAAGAAGGTTCTATACAACAAAAGTGTTATCTTTCATGAGCTGAGGTCTTCTACTTTGGATCTACAGTCAGAGACAAAATTAGAAAATAAAAAGGATGTAGTTGAAATTCCTCCAACACCAGATAAAGAGGAATTCAAAATTCAAAATGTACCTAAATCTGAGGAGAGCTCTAGCATTTCTAAAAGTTCTGAAGAAGAACAACAACCTCAACATCAGCCCGTGAGGAGGTCAACACGTGAAATAAAGCAACCTGATAGGTATGGGTTCTCTATGTTAGATTCTACTTGTGCCTATGCTTTAATTTCTAGCACTGATGAGCCTAGGATTGTGAAAGAGGCATTTAGAATGCCTAATTCAAACTCTTGGATGGAAGCCATGAATGAAGAAATGGCATCATTAGAAAAGAATGATACTTGGAGTTTGGTGCTCTTGCCTGAAGGAAAAAAAAATATTGGCTACAAATGGGTATTTAAAAAGAAAATAGGTTTGGATGGCAGTGTGGAAAAGTATAAGGTGAGGTTGGTTGTGAAGGGTTATTCCTAGGTAGAGGGAATTGATTATGGAGAAATATTTTCTCTTGTAGCTAAGCTGACATCTATCAGATTTCTTTTGTCACTTGCAACAACTTATGACTTAGAGATTGAATAGATGGATGTGAAGACAACATTTCTTCATGGTGATCTTGAAGAAAAAATGTATATGTCCCAGCCAGAGTACTTTGTGGAAAAAGGTAAAGAAAATTTGGTTTGCAAGTTGAAAAAATATTTGTATGGATTCAAGCAATCTCCTAGAATGTGGTACCGGAAATTTAACACATTTTTTTTTGTCATTGGGATTTGTAAGATCAAAATCTAACCATTGTGTATATTACAAAGCTGAAAATGATCGTGTCCTTATTATTTCTCTCTATGTTGATGATATGTTGTTCATAGGCAATAGTAAGTTAATGATTTTTGATCTAAAATATCAATTGTCTGCAAAGTTCAAAATGAAAGATCTTGGTGCAGCCAGGTATATTCTGGGAATGGAAATAACCAGGGATAGGAAGAGTAGAAAAATTTGTCTCAGTTAGAGTAAGTATATTAATACTGTTCTGGAGAGATTTTGTACGAATGAGTGCAAGCAGCTAATTGTTCCAATTTTGCAAGGAACAAAGCTATCTATTGAGGATTGTCCAAAATATACTACTGAGATGGAGGACATGACCAGAGTGCCTTATGATAGTGTATTCGGTAGTTTAATGTGTGCAATTTTCTGTACAAGGCCAGACATTTCCCAAGCAGTGGGATTTCTAAGTCGTTTTATGGAAAATCCTAGAGGGACACATTGGGATGTTGTGAAAAGGGTATTTAGATATCTGAAGGGAACTTCAGAATATGCTTTGTGTTATCATGGGAATTTGGTTGAATCATAGAGGACTCTCAACATTTGAGGCTATGTGGATTCTAATTGGGCTGGGGACATTGACAGTAGAAGATCCACCAGTGGA
Organism: Sequoia sempervirens; assembly: GCA_007258455.2. NCBI lineage: Eukaryota > Viridiplantae > Streptophyta > Pinopsida > Cupressales > Cupressaceae > Sequoia > Sequoia sempervirens. The sequence goes on along the minus strand of VDFB02000008.1, from coordinate 226,388,789 downwards.
TATATTTTCATGATGAATGGTGGTGCAGTTAGTTGGATGAGTAAGTGGTAGGCTGTAGTCACTTTGTCCACTACAGAGGCAGAATACATGGCAGCAACACATGCCTGTAAAGAAGTAATCTAGTTAAAATTTTTGTGTTCTAACATTGGGTTTGATGCAGGGAAAATTACAATTTGTTGTGACAGAGTGCTATTTGTTTGGTGAAAAATCCTACTTTCCATGCTAGGATGAAACATATTGATGTGCAGTATCATTTTGTACGAGATATAGTGGAGGATGGAAATGTCTCTTTAGAAAAAGTGGATACTCTGGAAAATGTTGCAGATGCATTGACAAAACCAGTGAGCACAAACAAGTTTAGGTGGTGTGCTAGTTCGATGGGCCTCAGTGCCCATGAATTTCAGTAGTTGTGTTTTGCTCTGGAGGTGTTAGTAAGATCTTTGTCAAATGGGAGATTATTGGAAAACATGCCTCAATCTTACTAGCATGTAAACTCCTGAAAGAGAAAAGTCAGTGAGACCCTCTGGAAATCTTACTAACTAGCAGCTATATTCTAATCATTTGAAGTGCTTGGGTCACTGAGACTTTGATTCTGTCTCATTGACGTTTATTCACAAGGATGTCATCGGGGAGACTCTTGGATGATAGGTTTGAATTCGAGAAGAACTCTTGCCGATGGATGTGGTCTCACTGACAAGCTGGTGCATTCGTTATGACCTCTTAGTGATAGCACTTCTCTCGTCAACGGAGTTGTTTGTGAACTGTCGATGGATCTCCACGTGATGAACTTTGGTGTAACCTCTTGCCAATGGTGTTTCTCTTGCCGATAGATTGGTCAGAGTAATGTGAACTTCCGAGGATGTCTTCGGTATGATCTCCTATTGATGAATGTTGGTCTTGTCGATAGAGCTACATGAGTTGAACATCGGTGTGAAGTCTTAGCGATAGCAATGGTCTGGCCGATGGTTCTAAAATGGATATTGATATGATGTCTTAGCGATAGGGTGAGTCTAAGCGACAGTTTTGAACTCAATGACTCTTACCGAAGGTGCTAACTCTGGCCAATAAAGACAGTCGAGCATTGTGGCATCGGGGAGAGACGACTTAGTGTCTCACCGACATGCGACACAGTTTGAACGCCTTGACCAAATGACTATCCTACGTGGTCTGTTTTGAGCCAATCAGAGAAGCGAAAGGTGAATCACTAGCAATTGGATTGTTGCGACTGTTCCTGTGAGGAAGATCAACAGACCATGAACGACATGGATATACTTTGTAATCAAAGATGATGATCAATTCGGTGAATAGTTTGATGTGCTAACAAAATGTTGCTCGATTCAACACGATTGTTCTGAGTGAATTCATGTATGGTTTCTGAGAGAAGTTTTGTACAAGGTTGATTAGGAAATTATGCTGCTATAAATTTGACATGAGAGAGTGAAGCCCATACTCTGTATGTAATTTTTTTACTATAATACAAAGGGATTTTTCTTGGTGTGGTGGGTTTTTCTCCCTTAAGGGTTTTCCCACATAAATTTGGTGTCCAAATTGTGTATGTTCATTTCTCTGTTTCTGTTATTTCTTTCATGAGTATCTTAATTGGACTATAATTGAAAAATCTAAAGTTACCTCTGCATTCTTCCTTGAGATTTTGATGTTAAGAGAGTTTGTTCCACACCTAAGCTTTCCTTACACAAGAGAGGTGTGTAGCAACTAGAGGATCGACATCTGAGCAGTGGTTTTTCCTAGATGATCTAGTAAGTTATATTCATTTGATGGTTTTGACTTAGAAGGGGCTCCTTGTAGAGTTACCTTCGATCATTGGGTAGTAACCACACATTAAAGATTTTTATTTTTTATAGTGATAGTGGATATGTTATGATCAAATGGTTGGATATTTTTTATTGTGTACTGGTAGGAAACACTAATATAATTTACTTGGTCGTTACAACATGTTCCAAAACTGGAGGCTTTTCCCTACCCATGGGTTTATAAAAGATCTTTAAAGATCGTGTGATCTAAGTTTGAGGATCCTTGTTGGTTGTCAATTTGAATATCTCCCTACTCTATGTGATCCAAGATAATGTTTTTAGTTTAAATTAGGTGGGCGTTTTGTGTCCTTTTGTTCTATGATACTCATAAAAGTTGTCATTGCACCATGATGATTTAAATGGTCATGGTTCATAATGTTTGATTTCAGGTAAATGCATGACATTGTTTTTTAGTAATTTCTTCAAAGCTAACTCAATTAGTTCCCCTAAGTGCATGTATTTTTGTCTTGGTTGGGTGGCCCTTGGAGGACTGCACGATGTTTTGTTTTGAACCATATTAGTGGTTTTCTCCTGCTTCTGGAGAGAGTTATTGTTGTTCGTTGTTGTGGGTCCTTTCAGATTGATCACAGGATGAGATTTATTTATGACCTTAGCGTCTATAACATCATCATTTGTCACATTTTTATTTCATGGCCAAAATTTATTGTTGTCATTGGAATTGTGAGAATATTTTTTATTCTCCTTAAAATATTTTAACAATCCCTTTGCTAATAAGGGATTTCTTGATGGAGAGTCCTTTTTCAATGACCTACTCAAATGTGTTTGAACCATGGATTGTAGGTGAAAAATCACCTCCTTGTTGAGATTCTCTACGAATATTTGTACTAGTTATTCTTTTGGTATATGATAAGCACACTTACTAGCCAAAATTCTACATCTTTGCAAGAATGGCACAAATATCTCGCCATCCTTTTGTTTTTCGACACATAGGTTGATAATTTTAATGTTGTTTGGTATGTTATAGGATAAGCACAATGTGAACTTATCCATTAGTTCACTCCATGTTCATATGCCTAGAGATAAATGTGTAAACCATTCAAGGGATTGGTCGCCTAGACTGAATGGAAAAAGTCCCATAAGGTACGTGTGTTTGAAATCCATGTCCAAGGGGGTCGTATGAAACTCTCATATGTGTTTGACATGGTCTCCCTTTCCTATATAATTGTCAAAATTAAGAATTATGGAATTTGTGGGAAAGGGGGACATGTCAATACTCCCATTGAAAGGGCTAGGACATAAGTCCTCCATTGAGTAGGTTTTCCTATTTCCAGTTATCTACATGTTGGACATCTTTTTTGTATCATTTGTAACTATTGGGCTATCAAATCCATAGGCAATGATGTTGTTGGAGCTTTGTTTGGTTGGATATATTGTGTGGAACCTTGCGAGGGGTTCTCGAATGTATTGGTGTTATATTGTGGAGAGGAAGTGTATCCATGCATATTTTGACTTGTACCATAATGGTGTTGTGTGGGTGGGATGTGGTTAAATTGTGACGTGAATGTGGGATTTGGGTTGAATTGTTGTGGTGGTTGATTAAAACTAGATGTGAATGATGAACTAGGATTGGCTAGTTGTTGTTTTGGGGGTTGATTAAACCCAAATGTGAATGTTGAACAAAGATTAGCTAGTTGTTGTGGAGGTTGAGTGTTTTGACTTGTTTTTGAAAAAGGATCTAGTCCTTGTCGGAGGTACTTTTATATTTTTTGAAGTAGACGTTGTGCCCACTTGCGGTCCTAAAAATGAAGGGTTGGTCCTTTGTATTTTATTTGGTTGTTTTGGATGCATGGAATTTTGAGCTACGACTATAGTTTTAGTATTTGATGTTGTATTTGTAGAAGTGGAAGCAAACAATTTTTTTGTTGGTTTGTCAAATGTAAGTGTTGGTGGGACATTCACAATTGATGCAAAATGTGATGTTTGAGAAAGTGGCAAGCCTATGTTCAATTGTTATGATGACATGGTAGATCTTAGTGGTGTTTGATTAATGACAACTTTTTATTGTGACATTATGATTGGAGTTTCCTCCATGATTGTGGGTACATTGAAGTTAGCAAGAAGCCTAGATCTATTTTGTACGAGTTGAAAGAAATATTTGTTAGGGTCTTCTACCACTAATTCATCTATGATTTTCAAGATCTTAATATCTTGTGACACATTTTCTATTTCTTCAGGAGTTAGCCATTTTTCTACCTCACATATGGTATAGTTGTAAAAAGGAGATAGACTTTCAAATTATGAGTTTGACTGATCACTAGGGGTCACCTTAAAGTGCATGTCACTTGTAGGGTTGTACATATGATTAGTTGTGGAATCTATCTCTTTACATTTTCCTTGGGAATGTGTGACAACCATAAAAGAATTTTGTTTCAAATTTTTCTTTTTTTGGATATTTGATATTTTTTGGTATTTTTGACGTTTTAGGATGAATACAAAACTATATGAAGCTAATCTATGTTTTTGGGATTTTTTGATGAGATTTTGTAAATGCAAAAGACCTTAGATATTCTGAATTATGATCCTAAAATGAGATTACTTTGAAATTTTTTTGGATGGACTAATGTAACCAAATGAAAATCCTAAACCTCAAATGATGATGGTGTTTTGATAAAAAAAAAAAAATTGCAACTAGAGTTGTGAGTTGAAATCCTACTTTTGTTGATGGGATAAGTTTTGTAAAAATTATGTTTGAAGATTTTTAGGAGATGACACTAGACTTGACCGCTAAATTTTCCTGGTTTTTTTTTAATTTTAAGACATTAAGATGAGATTTCTAGGACTTTGATATGACACTAAGGATGCAATGTTTAAACTTAGGAAAGTGGAAATTTTGTTGAAAAATGTAGAAAAGTGACTATGTTCTGACATAGTTTGCTAATTTTAATAAACACAGATTTATGTCTATGCTAATTTTCTCACCAAAGATGCAATGCAAAATAATACAAATACATCATAGGAAGAGACAAATGCATTTCTAATGTTTAATAATGTTATTTTTTGACTTCTTCTAGATTTATCACCACAGATGTGATGCAAAACACAATAAATGCATTGCAAGCAAAGAGAGATGTAGCTTTCTGATAGACAAATGCATCACAAAGGCAAAAAAATGCATCATACTATTTTTGCATTGCATATACACAGTTATAGCACATGGGTTAATAAATGTGATGCATTTTATTTGATAAAAAAAAACTCTCTAAGGGAACCTAGGACTTTGCTTTTTTTTATTTGATTTAGTTGTGAAAACATAGAAAATAGTGTATACAAGTTATTAGCTATGACTCTTGACAATAGGTGATGAAGATAAGGCCCTAAGGCCAATTGGTATTATTGGTAATAATGGACCAAAAAGCATGTAGAATAAATTCACAACTTAATTATTCAAGTAAGGTTTGTAGACTTACAGTAGGCCCACTTCCCATTAAAGGGGTAAATACTCAGAAAGATTGGATAGTTGAGCAAATGGAGTGATTGTTCAATACCCTTTCTATACAAGAGTGGATAATAGAATCTTGGTGACACATGATCATCAAATGAAATCATGGGCATAATTTCTTTCTATTCATGAGAGGCTATTGCTAGAAACCCAAAAATACTCTATCTTGACTCAAGAGAGTATGTGGTGAGTAGCTTCACACATTGATCCTTTCATGTTGCACCACTTATAAGCTGTGATAAATTAGGAATTTAAGCTTCTACAACAATGTTTCATAGTATATTAACCCCTAAGAACACCACGACATACACCAATGCAATACTGAAGTCTCAAACCCTATGTCCAGAGTTACCCGAGACCACTAAGGTATGTCTGCATGGTACAAGTGGATAGAGATAAACTTCCATTTATTGCCCCTTTATATAGCCCATTGGAGATACATGCTTGAGTTCAAACCTTGGGTTGTTCTCCTAAGTAGGCCTCCTACTAAAAATAAAAAGGGAAAGCTTAAGTGTTGTTATTTCTCATCACCCAGATTCGCACGCACCATAAGGGGAGAGGATATGTAGACAAAACACTTTTGGTGACATGAATTGATCACATGTGTGAAAGTGCACAAGAAATAGTATACATTCATTCTTTCTAGGGTACACCAATGTAAATGTTCAAGTTGTTTAAAATTCTAATACACCAAAAATGAAATGTTTTGTGTCCATTCAGAAATTAAGAATGCAATTTTTCTTGTTATTTTTAAAACCCAAATTGAAAGATCATAGTTGTAGGTAAATTTTAATGCACCAAATAGAATGTTTAATATAGGGTTCAGATTTTTAATGCACCAAGATCAACTATTTAAGATAGGGTTCATTTTAATGCACCAAGATCAAATGTTTAAGATAGGGTTCATTTTAATTCACCTGAATTAAATGTTTAATACCTCTCCCAAATGATCACCACAAGTTAAAAATTAGATGGTAGTACCAGAAAAAATCTACCCTATTGAAATTAGAATGCAGAAAAAACTAACATTAAAATTTGTATACCTTCTCTTTAGCTATAGTCAAATGTGGTGCAAGATAAATCAAATGTGATGCAGTAATTGATGACTATGGTACAAAAAATGATGACTGTGTTGTAGTATTTGATGACTGTGATGCAAGAGTTGGTGACTACAGTGCACAAATGTGGTGGAATAGTTGGTTGTGATGCACAAATTCATACCTAAAGAGATAGATATTAAACATGATAAATATAGCTCTAAAGCCTTCACATGTGTCACACCAACACACATATGCATTTCACAGATATGTCTTTGAATCTCTTAGATGCGTTGAAAGTCATAATGATTGTGTTACAACTCCCAATGATTGTAGTGCACATTAAAATGGATGTGGTAGATTTCTTGTGGCTTAGAATTTCTTAAAATTTTGTATAGAAAAGTGTTAATTCATGTTATTCACTAGAAATTTTGACCATAAAATTGAGATTATTCATAAAAGAGGTAAAGAATTATCACAATAACCACATAAATACCACTCAAAACCTAAACACAATTTGAACCATCCAATGGAGTGAAAATAAACACAAAGAACTAAAATTAATAAATTATTATACTTACCTTGATTGTGTCAATGTGATTTATCTCCATTATTCTCCTTTGATTTTATTTGTTCTCAGATTTGGTATGCACTTCTTTTGCTTCAAGCTCAAGTGTGTGAAAGAGATCAATGATGCAAAATGAAAAATTTCATGGTTAGCCATCAAAGAGATATGAGAGCTGATTTTATAGAAATGATTGATTTGAATGAATGATCCAGATTAAGAGGTGAATGATTAAGAACAAGGATTAAGAATCCTTGAGAGGAATTGATTGCCTAGTTAACTGACTACAACTAGCTATAGGATTTCAGTTAGCTATTTGTATGAGGAATTTATTGAAGAGTTAAGGGATTTGATTTCTTCATTAACTCTCACTGAGTGGGAGTGAACTGATTTGATTGATCAGTGCAGTGGAATTTATTAGCCAATTGACTGGAAGAGAGTGTTCATTAATTTTGAGGGAATTATTCATGAGATAATAATTAATTATTTGAGGAACATGCAAGTGAGGATTAATTAATAAATAAAATTTTTATTTATTAATAGTGAATTGATAATGTTTTTGATAAGTTAAGCAACATTTATAGGGTGTTGTACCCTTTACACAAAGAGCTCGTAGGGACAAAAAGGAACTAAGTTAAATAACACATCATAGAAACCAAACCAAAAACAACAGAGACCAAAAAGGTGACAGACATGACACGTGGACAATAGAGACCCAACACACACATAAACCAAACCACTAATTGGAAACACCTTCACATTTTTGAATGAGGAGATTTAAAATGTCATCCCCAATCCAATTAGGACCTTCACCCTCAGTATTCATGTCTTGCTCCTCCTTGATGACATTGGAAAGTATGATGACATATCTATGAATTATCTTAATTGTGAAACAGAACTCAACCTATTGAATTTATGTTCAAGTTTCACCACGTGCTTTTGTAGCTTGTTGATGTCCTCGTCCTTGTCCTTCTTCCACTAATTTGTCTCTTCCTCAATAGCCTTGGGATCCGAAGAGTGGGTTGAGCCTCTTTGAGCATTTTGTTCAGGTCTAAGAAGTGGTTGAGACCCTCCATGAATTCCTCAACAATGTCCTTCTTACATTCACCTTTGCCGCCAATTTGCTCTGAATCACTATAAATATTATCTATTGGAATCCCTTTCTTATTCTTTTCCAATCTGTGAGACCTCCTGATGCTTGTTTGTTTCATCCCCATGTCAATATTCATGGCCACAACAATGTCACCTTTGGAGTCTTTTTCCATAGCACTCTTTCCCTCATTGTCAATGACTGGTAACTCCACATGGCACATAGTGTTTTTTTCCCCTTCTTCTTTGTCCTAGGTTTGTTGTCCAACTTGGTGGGCTTGTCTTTTAGCTCGCACAATTCAATTGCATCCTTGGACTGGGTCAACCCAACCTTGCCCTTCTTCTTTTTTGATGAGGGTTTAGTTTTAGGTGCAACATGAGGTTCATTTTCAAGCAGGGTGGTTTTTCTCTAAAGACCCACCAAAGTAGCAAGAGACAATGAATTGATAATGTTTAGATGAAAAGAGATAATTAAAAAATTAAAGTAATTAGTTAATCTTATAAGTATAACTGTGGTCAATTAAATAATTAATATAATAATCATTTAATTAATAATAGATGAATAAGTGTTATTAACGATGTAATTAAATAAATAAGGTTTATTTAATTAATTAGGAAGATTTATGGTAATTAGGACATATTTAAATAAATAAGATTTATTTAATTAGTTAGGTAAATTGATGGTAATTAGGCCATATTTAAATAAATAATATTTATTTAATTAGTTAGGAAGGGTGAATTAAAATGAGTTAATTAAATAACGTAAAGTCACTTAATTAATAGTAGAATATGATATTTGATAATAATTAAATAATGAAGTATTATTTAATCATTAGGGGGAGGAAAAATATTAGTGTTAAAAGTGTTACTCATAGAGTAGGACAATTTTGGGTATCTACACAATGTTTTTAATTTGTCCCAATATTGATGAGAATTCTTCTGTGATTCAATTTGAAACCATAAATCTTGAGAAGCCAGTTTATGAAGACATCCAAGAGCTTTGGAATATTTAATCATCCATTTTATATTTTTATCAATATTTTTAGGTTCAAGTACCTTATTTTAAACATATAGAGATTGACCTTCATTTATTAGTATACTCCATGTATTTTAATGCCATGTTGAATAGTTATATGATGTTAGCAAAGGAACCTTAGAATGATCCATGGAAAAAGAAGAGAATAGGAAAATAGATCAAAAAAATTTACCAAGAGATCCCCTACCAAATCAATCAATTGATAATCCCCCCAATAATATGATGTGGCACCTTATATGTAGTGTGTTTACAATGCCAAAATTGTACTCCAAATTTACAATGCCAAGATCGATCAAAGATGGAAAAATTACAACAATATCTTAGAATGAGATCCCCAAACTAAAAGTAACCTTTCCTAATACGATCTACACTAAAAATGAAGCCTTCCCAAGTGGAAAAAAATCTCCAGGTTGTAGTATGTCCAAGTAATCAACTAGAATGCAAAATTGCACAAGTCTAAATAAAATATATCTAGGGCTAAATCTAAAAAAAATGCATAAATAGAAATGTAGAGCTCCTCAATACCTTTCCAATGTTGCAAGAATCACAAAAAATAGAGATCATGACAAAAATTTCTAAGCTCAGAGGTCCAAAAATAAAATTTAACTTCAACCAACAATAAGTTTACCCAAGGAATTTTTTTTAAAATGGCTTGCACTACAATGAAATGATTCTAACTAGCTTTTTATTGATATCTCATTTGAAAAATTTTGACACCTAGGAAAAAAGTTATGCTATTTAGAAAAAATACCCAATTAGGATCTCTAGGGGAGAATTTTAGGTGCCTAGGGCTTAAAGAAATGGGTGCTTGGTTTGGCATATGACTCGGTGCTTAGAATTTTTTTAAAATAAAAGGGCATCACCATTTGGTAGTGGCTCTACTTAGGCAGAGCAACATTGAGGTGGGTGGAAAGGGCTGCACCACCCAGGCATTAGTGCCTGCAAGCTAGGTGGATCCTCCCACTCTGCTTGGCTATGATTGATCGCTTAATAAATAAAACTCTGACAGCTTAAAAAATTAATAGTTGTTAGAAGATTAATCTTTACTTGGTAAATGTTATTCTTTAATTGTAATTATTTATTAACTTGTAGGAATATTCCAAAGGAATCCCTACAAGTCTTTTATCTTTTTGTCTCCTCACATATGTGTGAGGATGACTCATTTTATTTTTAATTCCTTTATTAAGGAATATTTGTAGCCACCTCCTTAAGACGTTCTTGACACATTACACACACATAGATGAATGGCGGCATTCATTGAGTTGGGACTTACATTCTAACTCCTCTTCTCAGATTTGTTTGTTGAGGTGCCTCTCCTCTCATTCTTCATTCAAACAAACAAGCATAAGGCTTAAGTGCTCTCTCTCTCTCTCTCTCTCTCTCTCTCTCTCTCTCTCTCTCTCTCTCTCTCTCTCTTTATATCATTCTTAGGCATTTTCCCCCCATTCATAATATTGGGGTTTCTTCCTATTTCTTGCCCTAATAAAATCCTTGTGTCTTCTCTTGATGGTGGTGGTGCTTGGTTTGGATACTCTCTCTTTGGTAATATTTATCCTTCAAATAATTCCCATTGATCAGTAATTTCCTTTGCTTAATTTATTTTTCCTTTCAATAGCAAAAAACCTTCCAATGTACCTCCCCAAAATTTGTATGCCATTCTGATGTAGGAAACAATGATGAGGTACAACTAGTACAAATCTGTACAAACTATATGATTTTTTTCCTACCATATTTGCGAACCTTCAAAATATGGCCTGAAAAACATAAAAAAAAAAAATCAAGTATTTTATATGAAAATAGAGGTTTTTAGGCCTTCTAGACTCAATCGTGAGGTTTGTTTTCCTCAATGCACAAGAAAAAATCACCCTTGGATCTACGAAGGGTTTTTGCAATTTTTTGATACCATGTTAGAGTCACTCAAGGACTCAAGCCTCTAGGATCAACTGCAAAACCCAAAAACAACCTTCTACAAGAGAGAAAAGTAAGAATATGAAATTTCAAGAATAGATGTGTTGAAAATCCAAAATACTGAGAGGGGGGGTGAATCAATATTCCACAAACTAATAATTAAATCAACTTAACTTTTATTACTATTTTGACTAAATCAGCAAGAGAGAACATAGAAACAAGCTAATGCAATAACACACATGAACACCAAGATTTTTACGTAGAAAACCTAGAATGGGAAAAACCATGGTGAGGGTTAACTCACAATATATTCTATCTAGATACAAGATATTACAAGGCTCACTACTAGGAATCACTGTCCTTAAAAGGCTCATAGCTTGAGTACAAAAGATGACTCAGTGCCAAGATACAATGATAGTGGCTCACTGCCAAAAGAATGAACTGATGGAATACACCTTCAATGTGTAGGGTTCAGTTCCACTAAAGCTCAAAATAAAAATCACTGCATCACTCAAAAAATTTGTACTACTGATAAAGCATTTAGGCTCTAATATTCTCCTCTATTCACTTGCTTGCACACACACACTCACACTTTTTCTTTCTTTCTCTCTTGCGCATGTATCCATTCCTCAAAGAAACTTTTATATATATACAACTATATCTTATCCATCAATTAGGTCAACCTAATTAGATGAACACAAAATAATCAAATCCTTTCTTCATCGACAACATATAAGATTTGAACGAGGTTGGGGCCCTAGCTCGGTTGGCTAAATATTTCCTATTGCAGGAGGTTGGTCACAAGGTCTAGTCTCCCCCACCCCTGTGGTACTGTAGGGCGTGTTGCGCCAGCACCACCGGTCACGTTAAAAAGTTTACTAGGCGCACTGTAGTTTATGTGGGGTCGTGCTACCCGATTCCTGCAGTCTAAAAAAAATAAATATAAGATTTGAACATTTTATCCATGTAGTGCAATATTCCAAGTCGGCTATTAGTCTTCATAATATATTCCATTCATTGAGTCAGCCAAGACTAAAAACACAATTCTCCAAACTAGCAAAATAATCCTCAAAGAAAACACCTTCCAGATCTAAGAACACATTAATTTCCCATCATACTACCAATAAAGAGATTGTCAACACAACCACAATATAAGAATGTTCACCTTAGTAGAATGCAGAGTCTCCCACATAGTATACCACACATAGAACAATAGTAGGATACAAAGTTAAACTTTGTCAGAGATAACTTTCTATTCATAGTCAAAAGATGTCTAAAGATCCAGGAAATAACAGCTTGAATGAGTCAATAAAACATGGTTAGGAGATTAGAGTCATATTAAATCTTGCGATGAGTTCCATACTCAAATACCAACACACTGATCCATCACAAAGGAGTATTACCGACAAAGAACAACTTTTAGTAAACCAAGAAAACTTCTCAAATAGTTATCACCATGTAGTTATTACCATGTTGACATCAATGACAACATAGAAACAACCAACACAACCATCCATACTTCATGCTCATGTTGCAAGGATTCCAACAATCTCCCCCTTTTGTATTGATGAAAACATGCATGACAAAAGCTTTTTCAAGTATACCACAACTGAATGTTCTAACTTACTCCCCTATCAAAATTATTCTTCACAAAAAGTTTTTCCTCTGGCTCTTTATCTCTACATCTCTTTATCTCTCCCCCTTTGACATCAATGACAAAGGAAGGGGTCTGGTTTAAGAATGTATATAAAATATGTAGCAAAAAAGATATGAACATAGAATTAACCTAAAGAAGAACCTCTAATATTCTCCAAGATAGCCTTCCATTCCTTCCATGACGCTTTACCTTCTTCCCATGATCTAAGATAATTCACCAATACAACCAATACAACCAAGAGCACTAGAAACAAAAGTATGTTTGAATTTAATCATGTCTCTAAGTACCAAAAATTTCTTGATGACATATGTTCTTTGATCCTGTAGAGAGAAAAAAATTTCTTGAATTTGCACAATGTAGGACCACCTCTAATTATCTTTATCTTCTACTAACTTGTATATATCTACTTGAGTGCTCATTTCAAGGCTCACTCATCCTTATTTCATTTCTCATATCCAATGTATTGTTAGACCAATCTAGACAAAAGGAAAGTAGTTCATGTGCCTCTTTTTCACAACCTTTTACATTTTCCAATTCCTTCATTACTCGATTGTGTTCATTCACACATTTTCCTTTGATATAATTCAAATCTTCTTCATTAGTCCTAATTCCAGCAAACTCTTTAAGTTTGGAGATGTATAATTTCAAGGAATTAATCATGCCACATAGATTCTACACAACATAAATAGATGAATCAAAATTAGCATCAAGAATAGCCTTCTGCAAATCTTCCAAAACTCTTTGAATACTTATTCTTTCATGCTTATGTTCAAGCTTACTTTCTTCTACATCTTCTAGCTTTACTACACTCTTCCTCTTCTTTCCTATTTTTGTCACGCTACCGAAGGTACTTTCATTAAGATGCTTAGGTCTTTCCAAGACAATTTTAGCATATTTATCAATTTTATCCTTTTACACTTCATAATCCAATTTAGATATCCAAACTAACCTTGATTCAAGTACTTCCATGTGACAAAAATCTGTAGACACAAGAAAATTTATGCTTCCGAAGTATCTTTCCATAACACATACTAGAACCTTAGACCTTTTGTTCATCCTCATCTAAAATGTTCCAAAGAATGCAACAAGGGAAGATTCTTGTGCATCCAAACTACCAAGATTTAATATGAAGTTCTTAATTTGATAGGAAATAGGCTTTGAATTTGACCATTCTAACTTTCCTATTACTGATAACTCTTTCAAAAAGTAAAAGAGTAGACAAACAATCAAGTTGCCATACCGAAAAGTATTCTTTCTGCTCTTCTTGATCTCCTTTAAATTCTTCAAAAGATATATGCAGATTAGTTCACACAAGTCATATTCGATACCTCTTAACACCATATCAACAACAATATTCACCACAACAGTAGAAATTGGAGTCATTGTTAGGGATACAAACTTTATGACCAATGACCATAGCAACATACCTTATTACCAGATCAATAATCGATCTCAAACCAATTTCTTTTCCTTTATAACTTGCACTTATAACCTCAATTATTTCTTTCTCATTCATAGTCTTCAGTTTAGGAACCGGTCTAGAGGAACATAGACCAGTTACATCTCTAATTGCTTCTCTGGTAACCAGATGTGCCTCATCAATCCATATAGATTCATCATGAATTCTACTCAATACCATTTGAATATACCTCTTCTCAAATTCAAACAAAGGAACTTTCCTCCAAACATCTAACTTTTTCTCAACTAATACTCTATAGGCATCATGATTCTTTTTCAATTCATTTTCCCAAAGAATATTCAACTAAACTATCGCCATTTTTCAATCTTACTATAAAAATGCATATATATCTTTTGTAGGAAACACTCTCGAAGGGATGCAAGAGAATGCACCAATAGATTCTTTTGACACATTCCTCATATATCTCTTCAATCTATCTTTATCCACACAATTCACAATCTTTGAAATATCCATCAATAAAAGTGAAAGATTGTACAAACAAGAATACCTCTGAAAATGCCAACCAGAAATGTATAGATGTCCTGTTTCTAGAGCTCACTTTAAATTCGACTTTTATTTTCTTCAAATTCTAAAACTCTGAATTCCCTTCCAAACTTCCTTTGCATGCTTCTCCAAAAATACATAGGCCTTTAATTTTATCCTATCTTATTCCTTCCATTCTAAATGAATTTGCAATAAATGTTTTAGCTTGTAGTTAGATTGTCTCAAAAACTATGTACACCTCCATTCTTTTAGATTTTGTAGACCTCATTCTTCACACATGCCAAAAATACCTTAATCTTGTTACCACATTAAATATACTTTTTTCATGACATGACACAAGTACCAATAAGGGGGTTTATTAGATTTTATGATGATTTCTCCCCCTTAGCCATTGATTTCATTTAGAAATTGATGAGAGTATATGTACCGAAGATCAACACAGATAATACTGATGATTCCTTTCTCCAAGTCCTTTCCATTTTTTTTCTTGTCATTTTCAGATCAAAGGTTTGATCATTCTTCTTCACTGAATAGATGTTCTTTCTTCTTCTATTGCTACCAAGATGTACCAGTTTTTTGCACTTACATCAAGTAACATTCTACTTTCTATTTTCCCTTTTATCCAATATACTATCTTTATATCCATTCTTCTTTCCCTTAGAATCATTCACATTATTTTTGCAGTCCTTTGCTTTATGACCAAATTTCTTGCAGGAATGACAAACACCATTGAAGTATAAAAACCTTTTTGCAGCATGCCATTTTATAGGAGTTTTTCCAAAATTGCTTCTTCAATCCTTGACTTGTTTATCTTTGTACTACATTTTCTTTCAGGTAAATTGCTTTGCTTTAGAACTCTGACCTTTTTTAAACCCTAAACTGCTCTTATCCCTTTCCAGTCTTTGAGAGTTAATCAATTCCTCAGGCATTGCTGAGATTATCTTAAATTTTTCTTCAAAAATCTTTTCCCTTTCTAGATTAGATCTCAAGATTTTTGCTTCTAATTCAAGCTTCACACATTCATCCAACTTCTTTTGAATTTCAATTTCCTAACATTATTCAAGTCTTTTCTTCTCATCCAATTGTTCCAGTAGGCTAGTGATGATTTTTTCTCCTTTATTCAACAAATTGCATGCATTCATACTTGTACTTTGAAGCTTTTCAATGTGCTCATTTTATTTTATCAGCTTGTCCTTCAGGGCTTCCATTTCTTTTGAAAATTCAACAAAAACTACTTTTGAGGGAAAAAAATTTCTCATGTTCAAATTTTGGGACCTTCCTCAAGTTGTTAGGCTTCTTCCAAGGAACCAAGCTCTACTACCAATTGTTGAACATCCAGAATACTGAGAGGGGGGGTAAATCAATATTCCATAAACCGATAATAAAATCCACTTAACCATTATTACTATTTTGACTTAATCAACAAGAGAGAACATAGAAACAAGTTAATGCAATCACACACATGAACACCAAGATTTTTACATGGAAAACCCAAAATGGGAAAAACCACGGTGAGGGTTAACTCACAATATATTATATCCAGATACAAGATGTTATGGGGCTCACTATCAAGACTCAATATCCTTAAAAGGCTCACAACCTGAGTACAAAATATGGCTCATTGCCAAGATACAATGATAGTGGCTCACTGCCAAAGGAATGAACTGATGGAATACACCTTCAACGTGTAGGGTTCAGTTCCACTAAAGCTCATAATAAAAAGCACTGCATCACTCAAAAAAATTTTACTACTGATAAAGAATTTAGGCTCTAATATTCTCCTCTATTCAATAGCACACACACACTCACACTTTTTCTTTCTTTCTCTCTTGCACATATCTTCATTCCTCAAAGAAACTTATATATATACAATTATATCTTATTCATCAATTAGGTCGACCTAATTAGATGAACACAAAATAATCAAAACCTTTCTTTGTCGACACCATATAATATTTGAATATTTTATCCATGTAGTGCAATATGCCAAGTCGGTTGTTAGTCTTCATAGTATATTGCATTCACTAAGTCAGACAAGACTAAAAACACAATTCTCCAAACTAGAAAAATAATCTTCAAAGAAAACACCTTCTAGATCATAGAAAACATTAATTTCCCATCATACTACCAGTAAAGAGACTATCAACACAACCATAGTATAAGAATGTTCACCTTAGTAGAATGCGGAGTCTCCCAAACAGTATACCACACACAAAAAAATAGTAGGATAAAAAAAAAACTTTGTCAGAGATAACTTTCTATTCATAGTCAAAAGATGTCTCAAGATCCAGGAAATAGCAGTATGAATGAGTCAATAAAACATGGTTAGGAGATTAGAGTCATATCAGATCTTGTGATGAGTTCCAAAATCAAATACCAACACACTGATCCAACACAAAGGAGTATTACCGGCAGAAAACAACTTCTGGTAGACCAAGAAAAATTCCCATATAGTTATCACCAGGTAGTGATTACCATGTTGACATCAATGACAACATAGAAATAACCAATACAACCATCCATAATTCATGCTCATGTTGCAAGGCTTCCAACAAGATGCAAGATATGGCCAATATGCAATACTCAAGATTGAAATGATAAATTGGATTGACTCAACTGAATTGAAGTGTCTAAGATACAAAAATGTTGCATTTCTTATAAAGGAAAAACATAGGATAGGATTAGACAAGATATTGAAAAGTTTCTTAATCTTGTATAATGAGATTCCTACCCCAACAAATAGTAAATTAATTAGGAAAAAATAATTGAATGTCAAAGATAAGTGACAACTAATGCTTAACTAGAAATATTTTGATAGGGAGGGTTGGATGGAAACACTCACTATTCCATGCTTTGGATCTTGCTTGGGAAGACCCCTATGGTGTCACACTCCACCACCTTAACCTATAGGACCTACTGCTTGTGTAGACTCCCCTGGTTTACCTTACCAACCCAACCATCAAGTCATATCCTGCCAACCAAGCCAACCTTGGGGCAATGCTTCAACACTTCCTTAGCCCTTAATCTACCCTAAAGGCTAATCTATCCTCAACACACAATTAGATCTTGCAGGGGTGTAGAAATGTCTTCAATGGATTCAAACCAACCTCCTAGGGTTCTTGAAGGTTCACCAAAACTCCATCTTTCCACCGCTTTCACAAAACCCTCAACTAGGGTTAAAAAGGCTACTAGCCCTTAAGCCCCAATTAGGCCTCCATCTCCGAGAAAACTGGCCTTTGCTCAAAAACTTCCCAAAGGACACTCACTCTTTCTTTGAGATTCTTGGATCAAATGAACACCTCTCAAGGATTTTTGAGGTCTTAAGCCTCAACTCACCGTACATTGCTTGAACATGAAAAATGGGCATTTCCTAGGGTTTTTAAGCCACTGTCTGGCTGCTTTCAATCTGTCAACTTGTTCTCACATCAATTGAACTGATGGAGCCTTCTCCTTCATACCACAACTAGGTAATACACTTACCTACCACCTCCAAAAGGAATTTTTCAAAGAACTTAACCCCTACAAAATTTTGTGCTTTGCACTTCTTGCCTTCCTAGTCGGGCACCATTCTGGCTCGCCTAGGGCAAGATCATTCCAACAGCTTTTGTCTTTTACAAAACCCTACAACCTACCATATGTACATGCATGGAGTCTAGGAACTATTCCCAAAGGGTCGTATAATTTTTATAGTGGGAAAGTGGTCTAGCACTCCATTCTTTCCAGACTGTCTGGTTCAGACCAGCAACAGGGTTAAAGCAAGACTATTTACAAACATCGATTAAAAATGAATAAGGAAACTAAATAATGGCACACAAAACTAGAATACTAACAACACTACATCCTCAGTACAAAATAGTAATCAATTCAATCCATTAAAGCTCTATTTTGAAGCAAAAATTAGAAAATGACTCACAAAACATTATTTTTCTTTCAATTCTCAAAGACTTCTCACAATGCTAATGCTTCCAACCCTGCTCTCAAGTTGAGGCACACCTTAAATAAGGTTCCTCAATTGGTTATCTTCCTTGGTTGGACATATTCATGACCTAATGGCTAGAGTTGCAAAATCCACTGTGTTTTTCAATTTTTGCCAAATGTTAGTAACCTAAGTAAGTTGAGTTTCTAAACTCATCCATCCTTTCCACTTCTTAATCTACTAAACACAACAGATTAAGACTTATTCAAAAACCTTTAATTCTTATCTAAATGGTCAACATGACCTTCAAAGAAAACACATCAAAACAAAATTTTATTCTAGACTTTTGAAATGCCTAGAGTTTCTTAGGTGCTCCTGCACTAGATTTCCTCCTAGAACCTAAGTGGACTTAACATGTAAATGGGAGATAGATAGGTAAAACACCTATATACACCAATAGTGTCTCCATGTTCCTTAGAAAGTGTTCTAGGGGAGATGAGAGGAAAAAAATTTAATATTTGTTTCCATGAAAAATTGTAATTACATTTCAAAGAGGTGAACACATGTCAATGACGGTTACAAGGAAAAATGGGATAAGATTATTTCTAGGCATCCACTTTTGGGAATATGAATAGTCATGAGTTGGGCCCCCAAGATTGGAAGGTAAAAGTTTAGCGTTGAAAATTGTACTCTCTTTAAGGTGAAAGTACAATTTCATGCTCTATTTGGAACTCGCTTTAGTGACCTTTCCATTAATATATTTTAGACATTCTATATCCCTAAATTTTATTATCAACCTAGGAGAATGTGTCTATTACTGCCTTAGAAAATGTTTTATTGATTAAACATCATCAAATTAACTCTAAAAAGTGATCTCATCTTGGAGAAGTCTTGATTATAGTAGACGCTAAACACCCAAATTAAGTTTTGTTGAGTGTGAAAGAGCTGGATAGGGGCACCACACACCCTAATCTAGGTATTTTCTGCAAAAAATTAATTTTTTTGGTTTTGTTAGTCTCTAATTTCAAAATACTATTTCAAATTTAAATGAGTCAACCTATACTTTAATTTATTCTAAGTTACACTACATAAACATGAATTATTATATCAAAATTAAGTCCAAAAGCTTTTACAAGACAACAAGACTCTACCAAAATACATTCATTATTATAGATTTTCAAAGAGAATTTCATAATTAATAAAGTTGCTACAATGATTGAAGTTTGATTCCAATGGAAGAACATGATAAAATCTAGGTTTTGGAGATAGCTTTGGCTTATTTCAAGCACCTAATGAATTATTTTCAAAGTTTTCTCATTTGCAAACTTTGATCTAGTTGCTGCCCTAAGAAAGGTATTGTTGTATTTTAGATTTTCCTAATGGTATTTGATTTTCTCTTGGGTTGATCCCATTTATGTCATTTAGGAATCCTTCTCTAACACATTTGAGTAGGGTTTTTAGAATCAACCTTAGATGCACTTAAGGTTAAGAGCACACACATTTTATTAGTCAATCAATCAGCTATTCATGGAGGTAGAAATACCAAAATGACGTTTTGACCTAGGTAAACTCCTATAATATAGCCACCCTTTCCCTTCTTTGTTGTGTTTGTACATGTTCAAATCCAAAGATGAAATTTTTTTCTTAAATATTTTTCTTACTTACTTTCCAATTTGATATTCTTTATAGACAACATTGAGAGGTTTTGTAATCTTTGGCAGATCTCTTACAGCTTGAACTGAACATATTCTTACTAAATTGTCAAAATTGATGTCATAAATTATTCTATCATAGCCAACTTTCATTAATCCGAGTCATAAAGTAGTGACCATTAGCACCCTTAAGCCAATAAGCATTTAAATCGGTTCTTTTTCTAGAAGAAAACATAGTTTTGGATCCTTTTCTGATCTCACCTCCATCATCTTAAAACATAATAATTTATCCTTTGCTACAAATTTTTCCAACACTTAAGAGGTTATGTCTTAAACCCTTAACATAGTAAACATCATCAGTATTATGCTTGCCATCAAAACTGATAGAACCTTTTCCACATATCTTAGCAAATGTACCATCACCAAATCTAACACATCCTCCATAATACTTTTCAAGTTAAAAAAAATTACTCTTGTGATTGGTCATATGATTAGAGCATCCACTATCAATGATACAATAATTCTTCTATTGTCTAGCATGAAAAGAAAATACAAAAGTACCTTTAGTCTTATCTGTTGTCTTTGGAGGGATTTCCTTCACACATCTCTTAGAGTTAGTAGAAAAAAAATCATATTCTAAAGCCATGAACAACCATTCATCATCATCATCATCTCCATAATCAGATTCATATTCAAAAATACTTACATCTTCTCTAACATAATAACTTTTCTTAATCATCTTACCTTTGTTTTCTTTACCTTTTTTATTCAAGGCTCTATTTGGACATCTTGAAGCATAGTGACCTTTCCACAACTAAAACATTTGAAAAGTGACTTACCATTGTACTTATTAGTACCCTTCTTCATTCTCCTTACAAAGTTGGCTTCTATATCATCAAGATCCTCTTGATCTAATTCCTTGATCTCCTCTGATTTCCCAACCTTAAAATTAGTTATTGCTAATCTTTTTTGGATTAGATTGTTTATGAAATTTTGCATCAACGTTTTGAATCACACTCTATGATTCAAAAAATTTAGCAATAACCTTCATGGATTATGGAAATCTACTATCACTTAAAAGTAGTCTCAACTTTTTCACCACTATTTGTTCCAAATAGTCTCATCTCAAAAGTAGTTAAAGAGTGATACAACTGATCTCTAGTATATTGATTCAAATTTACAAATTCTTCAATAGTAGACACTCTATGACTATAGAATTGAGGAAGAGTTTTGAGAATTTTCTTTACCACTTCTAGTATTCAATCAAACTAAGAAGAAATCAGAGGCAATAAGGATTTGTGGAGGATAAGAACTAACAACATCATCATTCTTAAGCATAACGAGTTGGGTCAGATTAGTAAATTTTTTTAGACTTTAAAGTCCAAGAATGTTCCTCAAATGTCTTAGTCACCTCAAAAGAGCAAGAATTCCATGAATGTTGATGTTGTTTCATCTCAGTTGAATGTGCAGTATTCTTGCTATTATGTTTAAACATTAGAAGTCCCTAAAATTTTAGGTGTCTCTTTTTATTCTCAATAACGATATCATTTTGAGTTTTAGTTAAATTTTAGGATATAAATATTATGAAAATACATTAGAATGTGAGATTTTTCTCCTGGAAGAATGATTGTAAGTTTGTGAACTCTAAAATTTTGGACATCTTGAAATAAAGAATCTTAGAAGTTTGTGTGTTTTTATGGGTTCATGTTGTCATTTCTTGTGTGAGTGGTAACTATTTTAGGTGTTATGATATTCTTGAAGTAGTAATTATCATTCTTGAACAATTGTGAGTTTGGTTTTAAAATAGTAAATTGGTTTATGTATAATTAACTATTTTGAAATTAAAATATCTAATGATATGCATGCATACTCAAAGTTTTAAATATCAATACCTGTGAATAGTTATATTGTTTTATTAAAGTAGTATTTTATTGAGTTTACCTTTCCTATTTTTTGGTTAAAAGTATACCCCTAAATTTAGATTTTTATCATAGAAGGGTGTTGTACCTTTAATATTTAGAGGAAAATTATTTAGAGATGGTAACTTATCTGATTGTTGGTGTATTTTTTTACTAAAAAGAGGGATTCACAGAGTTATCACATAATATGATATTTTGATGGTAAAAAATCAGTTAACCAACATATTTTTGGAAAATCTGTTGGGGAGGATCTTATCCAAGAAAATATTTGAATATTTAAATTTGTATCACTTCTTTCATGAAAAATAATGGGTTTGCAATGTGAAGAATTACATGTAGTGCAACTAGGAAGAAATTGGTGGAGTGGTGCACTCCAAGAATATATCATCTCAAACTTTTACGTAGTTTCTTAAAGAAGAAGAATTTATCATTAGGAATACCACCAAATAGAAATAGTGATTGTGGAAGATGAAGAAGATGGAAGTGAAATTGTTGAAAGAATAGTAAAACAAACTCAAGGAAGGGATGCTATAGTTGAGATTTTAATTGATGGTAGAGTAGAAAGGTTTATTTTAGCCAAGAACAAAAGGAGAATATTACCTTGAGAAAAAAGGATCTCATATAAAATATTTGTTTTAACCATGGTATTGTAGCATACATATGGACAAGTCCTACAATCAAACATCAACTAGTTAGACATTGAACAATAAGATGTCATAATTGACTTGAGAAATTTATCTTGGGGACATAGAATAACGAATGAGCAATACTATCAAGTTAACAAAGAGTTGGATTTTGAGGAAGATTTGGGAATTGCAATAAGACAAGAAGCTAGAAGGTTTGGGAACAAGCACAGGAAGATTGTGGTAGTTGACTATATACCTAAAATAAATTTACAACCTATTCAACCCCAAGTAGTACCATGTAATATTCAAATTCTAAGGAATATTGAACCAACTGAAAACAATTGATTTCAGTACTAGAATATAGGATATACACTTGGGGTGAACACACCAAGGGTGTAACATATCCTATTTTTGAAGAGTTAGGAAATCTAATTTTTGAGATTCCCCCCCTTGTTAGAAGAACCTTTTATTCTAAAAGTAGACCTTCTTCACCACCTAAATTTGTTGCTTAGTCTCATTTTTCCAAAGCTCTCATATTACACAATACTCTCTTGCTTGGAATTTTTATCATCACTTGAGACATGGCCCAAAGACCATCAATACCTTGGGAGGCAGCCATAGGGACCTTGACTCTTGGGAATCAATTACATGAACTACCTAAAGGGTCTAATAAAAAACCCCTAAATTTCAAAGGTGATGGTAAGGTTTCAATTGATGATCATCTCAACACATTCTTTGTAGCATGTGGAGTTTTGGGTGTACAACATGAAGACATAAATTAGATTTTTTATGGAATCATTAACCAATACTGTAGTAGAATAGTTCTATTGATTCATGGGAGTCTATGAGAACAAATTTTGAAGAGAATTTTAATAGTGTGGAAGGTGAACATACCCTATTAGCACAATTTACTCAATTAAAGAAAAAGATCCATGAACCTATGAGGGAGTTCAAGGAAAAATTCAATAGAATTATGAATAATATTGTAGCTACAAAGAGAACCGTTTTGGAGAACCATAAATATTTCTTCATAAATTCTTAGCCACTTGATATTGGTTTTCATGTAAGGAAGGAGAGGGTGGCCGATTTGGTTGTTGCCCAGATAATGGCTATTGAGTTAGAAGATGACTTCATTAATGTTGGAAAATGAAAAAGAGAATTATAGACAAACAAATCCTAGACTTTGCTATGCCCTTAATATTATTGTACATCGGGTTATGAATAGTCAGCTTGTGGCTAACTTAACTCTCTATTAAGTCATATTATCATTAGTATATTGTTATTTAGTTGTTTAGGTCAGCCTAAGTCTTATATAGGTGTGTCTTGTTGTGCAGTTTTGCACACAAACCCCACTTAGAGTAGGGACCCTCTTTTGATGATGTCTTTGGACCTTTGGTTTTATTGGATTTGTCTTTTGAGGTCTTGATATGTCAGTCTTTTTCGCTCTGGTCTTGCCTTGAGGCTTGAATTGGTTAAAGTTGCATTTCGGTGAAAATTCGGGTTTTGACCTGAATCCGAGATTTTCCAGCTTCGGCAGATTTTCCCCGAGCTCTGGTTCATTGTCCGTTTATTGCTGAATTTTTCGAATCCGGGTTTCTGCTTGACTCCGGGAGTTTCCAGTCCTGGCGGATTTTCCTGGACTGTGTCAAAATCCTGAACTTCGTTAAATCTCGGTTTCTGCTATATCTGCGGAATTCGTGTTCATTCGGATTTTCCGCGTGTCTTGGTTTTTTCCAAAATTCCGTCCTAGGCTCGGGTTTCCGGATTTTTCTTACATGTCTTGTCGGTCATTAATGCTCGAAGTACCTTTGCTCAGACGCGATTATGGATGGATTTAAGACCTTTTGGGAATCATTTTTATTTCATTCTTCACTTGCTTTCTGCTTTGGCGTTTGAGAGTCTCCATTTGAGGTCCTGATTACTGAGTTCGAGCTGCTTGCGTGAGGATTGGTTGAGCGCTGATCAAGGTTTTCTTTGCTAGGGCACACTCATTTTGCAGTCACCTCCTCAAGTTCAAGTTTCATCTACACTAATCCATGGTAAGTCGTCACTAACCCCTCCCTTTGTTTGCATCATGATTGAATCTTTCTAAGTCGATTGGTGGCTGTCTTAGGTCGGCCTTTGCTTGGTTACGATTTTGTATTTATCAAACTAGGGTTAGACTTGACTCCTCACCAAAACTTTACCATGCGTGCTAGTGTTTATCGATTAAAGGGCGGGTGTGTCAGTATGCATGATGTTATTGGTCGGTTTTTACCCTCCAAGTGCGTAATTTGTTATATCCGGCAAGGTTAGGGTTTTCAGTGCTCTGCCCAGATTTTGTTTGGCTTAATGAGTTTGTTGTGATTTGCATATCCTGCACCCAGATTAAAATAGTCCCTGCCTTGGGAAACCCCAGAGTGCTTTAGATTGATCTTCACGGACAGTGTTTCAAACCTCGAGCTTACCTTGGTTTTCATGGCAGAGAGTTCAGTCGTCAAAATTAGGGCATCATTGTTTCGCTATGAAGATTAGTCATTTGATGGCTTTGAAATTTGAATTCTTGTGCATTTGAGGTCTTCCTTATTAGGCGTCAATTTTTGAGACCATTAGAATCTAGGTAGAGAAGCTTGCATGATCGTTTGATTAATGGTTCGCGTGTTAACAGTCATCGGGTTTCCGAGGTGTCCGCAGAATTCCTGCACACCCAGATTTTCCCGGTTTCAGCAATTTTCGTGGAGTATGGAAAATTCCAGAGTCTCAAACTGTCCGCGGAAATCCGTCTTGTCCGGACTTTTCCGGTTTTCCTACCTAGTTTCATTTCTTTCAATTTTCGAGGCTAGGACTAATAGGGTAAAGTGCTAAATGATGATTTCTTGTTGCTAATAGATGAATTTAATGATAATATCAGAGCCTTTTGACCGTACTAATGATTTATTTGGCGCATGGTGTCTTGGCAGCAAGAATCCGTCTGGGTCGGATTTCTCCGAAATTCTGCCCTGACTGGATTTTTCCGGTTTACCTCATTTTCCTGGATTGCTTTATTTTTCTGGATTTTCAAGGATGGATGATTTGTGATGGATCTTTATTGTTTCATGTGATTTTATGCTAACCCTTTGATTGGAATATGTGTGATAATTGGATGCTTATGACCTTCTTTTGTGAATGCAGGCTGAATCAAGTAGGGCTGCTGCAGGAAAATCCAAAGGTGATATGGAGGGATCTTCCATCACAAAGGCAGAAAGATTAAGAGTAGATACCAAGAGTCAACTGCCTGATAGCAAGGGATCCTCTGTGTGGTCTGAGGTTTCAGACACCAATGTTGTAGCATGGAGATACGAGGAGTTCAAAGAGAGAACAACTCAGAAGGAGCTGTCGGTCTTAAGACAAGGAATGATGAAGTCCGGACTAGTCCATGTGGCAGGGTTCCCTCCTGCAATCCAGTGCTATGAGTTAATACTTGAGTGTGCCCAGCAATATGACTTCGACACACAAAGGGTTGTGAGTACCGAGGGAAGAGTCTTGGAAAATTTCAATCCTGTTTCCATTGCTCAAGCCTTTGACATGCCAGATTTTCCTTCTGTGTGTGCCCTGAACATGGACTTGTCCAAAACATATTATGAGAATGAGCCAACCAAAGCTCAGCAAATGATTAATTCTTGGTTGGAAAAGCCAAAGTCACACTACTCCAAACTGTCCAAGCAATTGCACAAGATTAAATTCAAATCAGATATTTATGATGCGATCACATTTTTGAGCAGAGTAGCAGGATTGAAGAGTGCTAGTGTGTTAGAAAACTAGATGGTCCATGTGATTAACAAGATTGAGCAGGGTACTAATTACCATTGGGCAGGACTTATTAGTCCTGTGATTGATAAGCAATTAAGGGACGTCCTGGAAACAAAGAAGTTCACCATGTCTTCCTATGTGGTGTATGTGTTAGCTAGATTCTATCCGTACAGGGGTCTGAGTCCACAGGGAACATTTGGACAAGATATAGTCTATGAGATATATCAGGAATTACACCTAGGACATCCGAACTATAGAAAAGCCAATGATGCATTCACAATGCATATCACTAGGATGCTTCAAAATGCGGAGCATGTGAGACTATCAGATGGAGCGAAGGAATTGATAAAGAAATATGGAGCCTAGTTCATTGAGTTTCCCACCTTCTCTTACATCAGAATTGACGGATGCTCGACTGCTCCATACAGGTTACCTAGGTACCCTACTAATCATATTGTGTTATTGCAAGTTGTTAGACAGATATGTGAATTTGATACAATTGTCAAAAGGGAGAAGCATAAAATAGGTTTTGGTGGGGATTTCCCTCTTGGAATTGGCATAGCAGAGGTGTGCCCTTCCATTCAATCAGCACACGCAGCAAGCGATGAATTGGAAACTCATGGTTTTTCCTTCCACTCCAAAAGGAAAAACTTTGATATCATCGGGGAAGCACAGAAGAAGGCCACCAAAGAATACCGTCATAAGGATGACCTAGAAGACTATTGGGAAAATATCAAAGATGATTTTGAGGCGAGGAAGAAAAGGTACTCTAGGCTTCCTGTTGATGTGATTAGGCAATACAATGTCAAGTTAATCCCTGACCAGCTAGTAGATGACGGGAATCTAGTGCAGGACCATGCATATGAGTCCGTTAAGGATAGATCAATTAGGGAAATAAACTGGAATGATGATGAAATTTACTACCTCATGGTTGAAGCATAAGGTTTGGGAGTTGGAAAGTGAGAAGGTACCCTATACCTTTAATTTGATGGGAAATCTCAATCCCATGTCCACTTCAGAGGAATCCGGGGAAGATGACCCCAAAGGGAAAACTAAAAGGAGCTCACCCTTCAAAATAAAAATTAGAGGTCCTAAAGGAAGTGAGCCAGAACCTAAAAGAAAACCAAAAGGAAAGAAAAGAAGCCGAGCCTTGAAAATAGGCAAGTCCTCTGAAGAGGAAGAAGTTGAAAAAGCAGAAGAAGAGGATGCTCCTCCACCGCCAAAGAAGACAAGGACAACTAGGGTTTCAAAGAAGAAGGGTCAGGATACCTCCAAAGATGAGACTCCGATTGTTGATGTGGAGAGTTCAGGGGAAAAGACAAAGGTTTATATGAGAAGATCGAGGACTCCATCTCCTAAGGAGACTATGCAAAAGATGGATCCTCCTCCAAAGTCACCAGTTGTGGAGCAACCTAGGGCTACTTCCCCTTCACCAAGTGTACCTGAGCAGGAAATAGCCCATCAAGAACAAGAAACTAGTGGAGAGGCAGAACCTTTCAGGGAAGGAGAACTCTTTGGTGTAGCAGCCGAGTTTGAAGTTGAAGAGATAGAAAAGCACCCTTCTCCGCTAGTGCAATATGAGGATTCTCCGGAGAGCAGCAAAGGAAACGAATCACCTGAGAAGGAGAATATCCCTGTTAGAACCCCATCACTGGTGCAAGAAGAAAAGATTGAAATAGGTGATCAAGGTGAACAGTCTCCTGAGAAAGGAAAAGATGAAACACCGGAAAAACATGAAGAGGTGAAGACAGATGAAATTCGGGTGGAACCTGTTGTCCCGGATTGGTTAGAAAAGGAGATCGCAAGAAAGAAATAGGTCGTTGTTGAAGATACTCCTCTGGATTGGGATGAGATGTTGTCCAAGATTGGCAAAGGGAAGAAGAAAAAGATGGCTAAGGTAGTCTCAAGAATAGAAAGGGATGAAGTGAATAACAGAGTTATCCATATTGCCACTCCTACTGCTGATAAGAGTAAAGAAGAGGTCACCGGAAATGATTACAATGTACAGACCATCAACCTTGGGCCAGCTTCTGTAGAGCAGGACATTGAGGAGTATGAGGGGTCTAGTGCAGTAATAATTGGGAGACTAAGGAAAGAAACTCAGACCAAACATGAGCTTAGGAAGGAAAATGAGAGGCTTAGGAAGTGCTTAGAGGATGTAATGAAGCCTTTGCAATCTCTCCACCCCTCTTCCTCTGTTACTCCTGGTTTCTTTCCCAAGGAAACTATTTCCGAGATTGAAAAGATGAAGACTTCTACCCAGACTGCAGTGGATTGGTTGAAGGATGTGCAAGTAAAAGGAGATAATGCGATAAAGGATGTCCTTTCGGTTGGAAAAGATGCAGTCAGAGCCAAGGATTTGTTGGAGCATGTGTTATCCCAGGACAAGGAGGATATTGACCTTCTGTTGCAGAAATCCAGAGTGATCATAGAATATGGCAGGGATCAGTTGGTTGCGGATGGGATTCTTCCTTCCTCCGGACTTAGTGAACCTTGGGAATGGTTTGAGGCTTTGCATATTTGGCAGAAGGCCATGAGGAAGATTTAGAAACGAAAGAAATTAATAGATGGTGATTTAACTGGTGTCTATGAGGGGTGTATTGCATTTTTTGAGATCATGACTGGCAGGAGGAAAATTGCTCCTAAATATCTGAGCCTGGAGCAATTAAGGGAATGGTGGCATGATGTTTATGCCCCGGATTCTGATAATGTCATAACAGGACACCAGCTGGATGATGCAGCAACCTATTTGGCAGTGATGGATAAGTATCAAGCCCACAAAGATGATTGGAATAAAACTGTTAAACAGTCAAAAGAGGAGATTGGCTCCATCGAATGTTGGCTTAAGATCTTTCCCTTGCCACCTGTCACCGAGCTAGATAAATTGTTTTTGAAGGTTCAGGGATCATTGGCCCAGAGTAAGGATAAGGGAGGCGGTAGTTAATGCCCATTTTGAAGATTTGTGCTTCCCTATTATTATAGGGCATGTGTTGATCTGGGCAACATTGGGGAGTGTGTCTAGGCTGACCTTGATGATGTATCGACATTTAATGTGTGCCTAATTTTGAAATTCCTAAGGCTGACTTGTTTTGGCTATTTTATTTTGTAAATGTTTGGCTGGGCTGACATGTTTTAAGAATTTGCTATAAAGGGCATTCTTGCCTCATTAGAAAAGAGCTAGAAATAATAGAGACAAGTAAGAGCAAAAAGAGCTAGAGCATTTTGTAGTAGAAGCAGTAGTCAATTTCTTGAAGAAAATATTATAACAGAACAGTGGAATTGTTGCAGCATTTTGATGATCTAATACAATTGAAGACATTGTGGTTTTCCTGGTGAAATCTCTTGTGTTAGTTTATCTTGCATGGTTCCTGTTGTTTCATCTTTCAAATTGCTTAAAGATTTAGGATTTAGTGTTTTAGAGTTGAATTAGTTTGGTGAGTAATGTTCATGATTTCATATTTGGAATGTTTGTAGCAATCTCTGGTCTATACTCCCAGTAATTATCTGATTGTAGTAGGCTAGTGAAGTCAACTTGGACCATACATTTATTTTGTGCTTAGTTCAATTGTGGATGAATATCTATAATTTAAAAATCTATATACCTTAGAAGATTGCACCATTCTTGTGATATCGCATTGTGGGTTAAGCAAGAGTTGGTTATTTGAGATTGGTCCATTCCAAATATCTGTCATTTGCATTGTTCATTCTAGGATTGGTTTAGATCTTATCATATCCTCGCATCCTTATCTTTTGCTATTTCTTTATCATCTGGTTAGATTTAGGATTTGAAATAATCATATTGCAAAATCTGATAAATTGGAAAGATACAGTTGCTTGTAGTAAGGTCCGATTGTGATTACCAGCATTTTCACATATTACTGAGTTGTTTATGCATCGTCATGACCTGACACCCGAGAGACCTTGGGGTGATTTTCAGTAATTTATCGTTGAAAATAACCTTTCAAGAGAGATAGAATATTGCATTCTATCTAAGTTGTTGCTGTGCAGAAAACACCATCAACATGTCTAAGTCGGCCTAGGTGATATCCTTGGCATAAATAGGTATATATAGGAGGTTGTGAGTTTTATTTTCATCATCAAGTGTGAAGTGTGTTCTCATTAGAGATATTTGGAGGTTTTCCCCCTCGAAGTGGCTTGTTATTATCAGTTATTATCAAGTATTTGCAGCATATTTCATATCATATTCTTCTATTGTGCAAGTTATTTCATAACAAGTGGTATCAGAGCATGATCTTGGCACCATAGAGGCAAGGTTTTTCTCAATTTTAAAGGCGATTTTGGGAAGAGCATATCTTTCAGATTTTGGCGAATTTTTTTCTGATTTTTAAAGGGTTTTTGAAGAACATATTGAAGAAGCTACAGTACTGATCTCAGAAGAATTGGATCAGAATTAAGTGAATTATTGCAGAATTAGGGTTTCTACACTATTTTTTTGGAATCTACATATCTCACACATCTTTTGAATTGGAGTCTGATTTTTATTGGGTTTTTGAAGACATAATAAAGGAGATTACAGTAAAAATTTGAGAGAATTTAAGTTTTATTTGTGTGATTTATTTCAACATTAGTGGTTTCCATCATGCCAGGGCCTTCAACAAGGGGTAAAAAGAATGTCACTCCAGGGAAGACTCCCGATAAGGATGGTGAAACAATCGAGGATATTACTCATAATGAGGAAATCAATAAGGTCAAGGAAGACATTTCCTCAATTAAGATGGATATGTGTGACCTAAGAGGAGATATATCAGACATACGAAACATGTTAAGCACCTACAGGGCTGAATCAAGAAAGGAGTTCTCAAGCGGCCAAGGTGAAAATTCTAGGTTAGCTACTACTGACACAAGATTTAGTACTCCTATGGGATCTAGGAATTTATTTCCAAAGGTGGATATGCACAAGTTCAATGGTAAGGATCCTCTAACATGGATAAACCAAATGGAGAATTTTTTTGAAGTACACCAAATCCCAAATGGACAAAAGGTCATGATGGCTTCCTTATATCTAGAACCAGATCAATTCATTTGGTATCATTGGATTTGCACTCATCAAAGTAAAAAGGGGCTCACTGTCTCATGGTCAATTTTTACAGAGGAACTCCAAGCACAATATAGCAATAGCGTCACAGACAACTTCTTCAACCAGCTAGCTAAACTTCAACAAACAGGATTAGTTAAGGATTATATTCAGCAATTCCAAAATCTATCCTTAAGGGTGGATACAATTACGAGGAAAACTTGAATGACTTATTCTTGGGTGGTCTCAAGGATCACATTCAACATGAGGTATGCATGCTTTAGCCCTAGTTCCATAAATGAGTCTTTTATCTTAGCACGAGGGTAGAGGAGAAGTATTTGATTCCTAAGAAGCAAGGGGCTAATGTGACAAGAGAGAGGGTTATTCAACACAACCTACTAAGTTGAATCCACAAAAATTGAGGGAGAAAAGGGAAAAAGGCTTGTGTTTCAATTGTGATAGCAAATACAGAGGACATAAATGTAGTGAAAAGAAATTGTTTTATATTGAAGGTCCCAATGAGGAAGAAGAGGAGGAACCCATACTAGAAGATGAAAGGGAGTCAAATGAGGAATCACATGATTCTCAACCAATCATTTCTTGTCATGCACTCTTAGGTTTTAGCGCTCCACAAACTCTCAAGGTGGTGGGGTTCCTAAAGAAGCAGAAGGTAACATTGTTGATCGACTCGGGTAGTACTCATAATTTCATTAACAAAAAGTTAGCTACTCGTCTAAATTGTTTCATATATCCAGCTCCAGAGTTTCAAGTTTTGATTGCAAATGGTGGTACAGTTAGTTGTTCAGGGAAGTGTCATAGCATTAAATTATCCATGGGAGATTATCAACTTGATACCCCAATGTATATCCATGGGTGCAACAGATATTGTCTTGGGAGTACAATGGCTTACTACATTAGGAACAATTGAGATGAACTTCCAAGAACTATTCATGAGATTTCAATCGGAAGGAAGGCTAGTAGAGCTAAGGGGGTTGAAGGAAAAATCTCCACAAATGGTAAGCTCTCATCAAATGCAAAAGTTGCTTAAGAAAGGAGTGGACGGATTTGTGGCCCAACTATGTTCATTAGAAGTCTCTCAATCTAATACTCCTAATCATCTAGATTTGCAAGCTATAATTGATCATCACTCATTCATTCTTGGAGATATGCCTAAAGGACTTCCTCCTAAGAGGGATCATGATCATGCCATACAATTAGTCCCAGAGAGCCAACCATTGAACATCAGGCCTTACAGGTATCCACACATACAAAAGAGAGATAGAAAAGATTATTGAAGAGATGCTAGAGGCAGGAATCATCAGGCATAGCCAAAGTGCTTACTCCTCGCCTGTGGTGATGGTACGTAAGAAGGATGATAATTGGCGCATGTGTCCAGATTATAGAGTGCTCAACATGTACACCATTAAAGATAAGTTTCCAATTGCAGTCATTGGTGATTTGCTAGATGAATTAAATGGAGCTATGTTTTTTACCAAGTTAGATCTTAGATTTGGTTATCACCAAATTCAGATTAAGGAGGAAGATATTTGTAAGACAACATTTTGGACTCATGAGGGTCATTATGAATTTTTGGTGATTCCATTTGGTCTTACCAATGCACCATCTACATTCCAAAGTTTGATGAATTCCATTTTTAAGAAGTTCTTGAGAAAGTTTGTGTTAGTATTCTTTGATGATATATTGATTTATAGCAAGACTTGGGAAGAAAATTTGCAACATGTGGACCAAGCATTACAAATACTTGAAGATCATAAACTCTATGCTAAGCCATCCAAGTGTGCTTTTGGTCTTACAAAGGTGGAGTATTTGGGACACATAGTTTCACATGAAGGAGTAAAGGTGGACCCTAACAAAATTAAGGCTATCATGGAATGGCCTATTCCAAAAACCATTAAGAAACTGAGAGGATTCTTGGGATTGATAGGGTACTATAGAAGATTTGTGAAGAATTATGGTAGTATAGCAGCACCTCTCACCACTCTATTGAAGAGGGATTCCTTTCATTGGAACGAGTCTGCCAATACAACATTTGAGAGATTGAAGGAGGCTATGTGTACAACTCCAGTACTTGCCACTCCTGACTTCACCAAGGAATTCATTGTGGAATGTGATGCTTCTGGAAATGGGATAGGAGCAGTGCTCATGCAAGAAGGTTGACCAATTGCTTTTCAGAGTCGTCAATTAAAAGGTAAGAATCAACTAAAACCTATTTATGAGAAGGAAATGCTAGCAATACTCCATGCAATGAAACAATGGCCTTTATCTATTGGGTAGACATTTCAAGGTTAAGATAGATCATGATAGCCTAAAATATTTTTTGGAACAACGACTATCTTCTGAAGAGCAACAAAAATGGGTCACTAAGATGTTAGGATATGACTTTGAGATTGTATATAAGAAAGGGAAAGAAAATATTGTCGTAGATGCACTGTCAAGGAAGGATGAGAAAGATGAAGCCTTATTGTGTTCCCTTTCAATATTACAAGAAAATTGGGTGGAGGAAGCCAAAGCAGAGTGGAAAAATGGTGTTGTGACAAGTAATCTCATCGAGCAATAAAAAAGTGATCCTAGTAGTTCAGATAAGTTTTGTTGGAAGGGAGATACTCTTTGGTATAAAGAGCGTTTGTATCTATGCAAGAATTCCAACCTTAAAATAAAGATTCTCACAGAGTTACATGAGTCTCCAGTGGGTGGTCATTCAGGATTTTTGAAGACATATCATCGAGTCAAGCAAGATTTCTTTTGGGAGGGGCTAAAGGCTGATGTTCAAAAATTTGTGGCTGAATGTTTGGTGTGTCAAAGGCATAAAGGGGAGACAATTAAGACACCAGGTCTCTTGCAACCCTTATCTATTCCTAGCCAGCTTTGGGAAGAGGTATCCATGGACTTCATCACAGGGCTTCCCAAATCTAAAGGTCATAATGTCATCATGGTGGTAGTTGATCGGCTCACTAAATATGCACATTTCATTGCATTAGCACATCCTTTTACAGCAAGTCAGTGGCTAAAGCTTTTTTGGAGAATATCCAAAAGCTACATGGTACACCTAAAGTTATTGTTAGTGATCGTGATCCTATCTTCACTAGTCACTTTTGGAAAGATTTATTCTCATGTTTGGGTACTCAATTGGCTCTTAGCTCTTCATACCACCCTCAATCAGATGGGCAAACAAAGGTTGTTAATAAGTGTTTGGAAGGATATCTACGTTGTTTCACTTCAGAGAAACAGTCTCAGTGGGTAGATTGGCTACCACTTGCGGAATGGTGGTATAACACTTCTTTTCATAGCTCATCAAAATGTCTCCATTTTTGGCACTTTATGGATATCATCCTCCTTCCATCACATCATCAATTAAGGTGTCCCCAAGAGTTCAGGCAGTAGAAGACCACTTGCTTCATCAACAACAAGTACTTTTAGGACTCAAGGAGAATTTAGCCATGGCACAAAATCGAATGAAACAACAGGCAGACCAACATTAGTGAAAAGAAGTTAAGTTGGGTCTTCTTGCGATTGCAGCCTTATAAGCAAATCTCACTAAAGCAGCGAAGAAAGAATAATAAGTTGTCTCCAAAGTATTATGGTCCATACCAAATCATGCAGAA
This sequence comes from Sequoia sempervirens, assembly GCA_007258455.2. Classification (NCBI taxonomy): domain Eukaryota; kingdom Viridiplantae; phylum Streptophyta; class Pinopsida; order Cupressales; family Cupressaceae; genus Sequoia; species Sequoia sempervirens. The sequence continues at coordinate 226,353,724 of VDFB02000008.1, read as the reverse complement.
GATCGGTAGTGTTGCATACAAGCTTGAGTTGCCACCAACAACAAAGATACATCTAGTTTTTCATGTTTCTGTTTGAAGAAGGTAATTGGGCATAATATTCCCACTCAAACAACACTTCCCAAGTTGTATGAAGAAGGAAGAATCATTTTGGAACCAGAGTGCATTCGTCAAACACGCACAAAGAAGCTGAGGAATAAAACTATCACTGAGTATCTCATCCAATGGAAGAAGTTACCAGTTGAAGATGCCACATGGGAAGACGAGTTCATTCAAAAGTTTCCAAACTTGATTAGCATTGAGGACAATGCTTCTTTGAAGAAGGGGGGCATGCTACGCCCTTAATATTATTGTACATCGGGTTATGAATAGTTGGCTTGTGGCTATTTTAACTCTCTATTAAGTCATATTATCATTAGTATATTGTTATTTAGTTGTTTAGGTCGGCCTAAGTCTTATATAGGTGTGTCTAAGTTGGCCTAGGTGATATCCTTGGCATAAATAGGTATATATAGGAGGTTGTGAGTCTTATTTTCATCATCAAGTGTGAAGTGTGTTCTCATTAGAGATATTTGGAGGTTTTCCCCCTCGAAGTGGCTTGTTATTATCAGTTATTATCAAGTATATGCAGCATATTTCATATCATATTCTTCTATTGTGCAAGTTATTTCATAACAGACTTCTACATCATCTAATCTCATGATTTAGAGACTAGAAAATGATTTTATTTCTTTAAACAAACAAATGTTAAAGATGCCTCAAGAACAACAAACTTATCAAGATATTTATAGGAAAATATATTCTCTATTCATTATGGTGACTCCATGGTTAGTTGTTTTGAGTATGAGTCACATTCAGAAAGAGGAGCTAACATTTATACAAATTTGGATGACCAATCATGTGCTATTCTTACTTAGAGTCAACAATTTTCCCACCAAAAGAATACACAAAATACTCCAAAAAATTTATTGACCATAAATGCTTCTTCATCCAAGGGAGAGCCCATAGTAACTAATTGGTCTAAAACATCAAGTAACCAAACACTTCATAGTGTTTACATCTCAAATCATCCTTTTGATATTGTTGAATTTTGTAAAATTTCTAAAATTCAAGTCTCTCCAACCAAATATTTAAAATTAAACCCTAAAGAGCTTGACAGACAGTACAATATGTCAAGTGCGATCAACCTAGTGTCAATTTAGTCTCAAATGATCATTTAATGAATGCTAAGAGTTATTCTTCTAGTCTATCCTCTAGAACAAAGGATAATAATCCTTTAAATCTAGATGAGAAACCTAACCCATTTTATATTTCTTTATACATCGGTGGATACAAATTGAGCAATTATGTAATAGATTTAGGAGCCTCTAAAAATTTAATGCCCACCCAAGTTGCTAAAGCTTTAGGCTTTCCACTAACAAGAAAATTTAGGAAGTGTCACTCCATGGAATCTAAACAAGTCCCTTTAATTGGTAAGATAAATATGCTCAATTTTCTTTGGCTACTTAGCCCAACAAAAGGATTAAGATGAATATTTAAGTCATTGATATCCCTATGAGATATGGTACACTTCTTAGTAGAAGTTTTTGTAAAGATTTGAGTGATTAAATACAAATCAATTAGTCTCATGCCTTATTTCCCTTGGAAATAATAAAGTCAAGTTAGAACCTGAACTCAATGCTAAGTATATCGTCCTTAAGTTAGATGACCCTAGGTCACAAATTCTATATGAAGAATCAGAGTTTAGAAATTATGTATTATTCTTAGAAGATGATGGGAAACATCCCATATCCCTTGGGTCTGATATCTCTTATGACTTATGGACTATTAAATTTGATGGAAGTTGTTCTACCTTTAGTTCTGAGGTAGGTGTGGTATTGATCTCCCTAGATGGGGAGAAATTTCCTTTCTCTTTTAAATTGGAATTTAGGAACACAAATTGATCTATTTTAGAATCTATGACAATTGCTATGAATGCTTAATGATTACAACAATTATTAAATCTTTAAAAATGAATTAACATAATAGAAATGCTTAAATGAACATGGCGTAATAAAGTTGATGAACAAAAAGAAAGAGAGAGGAGATAGAAGACACAGCACAATTGATAACAGAGTTCGCCAAAAGGCTATGTCTCTGGGTCCCTCTCCAACAGAGTGATCGATTCGATTATGCTCCAAAATCATAATTACAATCACTACAAAACCATTACCTTCTAGCACAATGGCATAAAATTCCTTCAACGTACAAAAATGACATCAAATTCTTCTAAGCGTTCTCTCCTTCACATCACCTGGTTCCAAAAATTAGGAAGCCTATAATCCCCTTTTATACATCAAATTTTCTATATGGGGTGAAAGCCACCATAATTAATAAAATAACCTCCCTCAACAAATTAACCTTATCAAAATCTCGTATATAACCCACTTTTCCTTTGGTTAGGCTTTATTACATTTTGGGGGTTTTGTTTTAACCATAGGAAGTTATTTGTTTAACAAACTGGCTTAAAATAAACAACAAAACAAACTTCTCTCACTAATATCACCGAAGAATTCAGTGGTGCAACGGTGACTTATTCTTTTGCTTGGTGGGGGGGTCCAAGTTTTGACCCTCCCGTTGGCCTTATTTAACCAATTCTCAACTTATTAACAACAAAAAAATAACACCCCCTCAATACATTGAAGTTGAATGCATGGCACAATGGTAAAGGCCGATGGTTTCAATGGAGGAGGTTAGGGGGTCGACCATTTTTTGGTAAATTCATTCAACAACCTGACTGCTTGTTGAAGAAGGGTGCCATGTGTTGCACTGAGAAGGTGCCACATGGCATGATGTGATTCACTTAACCCATATCATCATTTCCATGCTATCCAAGACACGTCATCCACCTACCACACATGCACGCCATGTCACCTGTACAGATGACCACATCACCTGTACAAAATGCACAGTCAACTACCACATGTCAACATTTGGTTGATCCACATCATCTTTTGTATAGTACAGGCTTCTATGTCAGCATGCTGACATCATCATTTGTACAATTGGTTAACCATGTGCTTATGAAATTTGACTTGGCATAACTTGCACATACGAGCTCAAAATTTGATGAAATGAACGTCGTTGGAAAGGTCTCGATGAGATCTTTGACTTGATGCTAGTTCAGTAAAATTCTAAGATAGTGAATTTTTTCACCTTTCTGGAGGGCCTCAGGTGCCTGTTTGACTGAACCTTTGAGTGGTTGTATCTTGGGTGTATAGACTCCTTTTGAGCCCATTCAAGTTGCATTAGACTTAGAATTTTGGGCACTTCGATCTGGTGATGATTACTTGAGCATATGAGACACTTCAATTTTTGATGTTGAGTATCCCCCTAGATCACAAATAACACTACAAACTATGAAGAACTCTTCTTAGGATTATCAATCTCTAAATAGAAGGGAATCAAAATATTAAAGGCCATAGGGGATACATAACTCAAGGTTAAGCAAGTCAAAATAATGTTGTCAAGAATGGTAGGCTAAGACACTATAGAAACAAATTTAGGGAAAATATTGAATTTCTTGATTCTTGTAACATTGAAGTTTTCCCAAGAGAACAAAAATCCCAAGTAGGCTCTTTAGTGGTATCTACATCCTTACTTCTACCACACCTAGATTTTAAATAAGAGGTGTACAAATTTTAACTCATCCATCCTCCTACTATGCTAGACAACATTGACCATTGGAAAGTATTTAAAAATTACCATCAAATCCAAACCTTCTTGGAAAACATTGAAATTTTTGCATCATCATTTTTTGAAGGTACTGTTGAAAAATGTAAGGAGTTTTGTTCTAATTAACCAAAGTAAATAGGGCAAGAATTTTTCCAATTGAAAGGTAAAAGTATTCCTAAAGTTTTAGTCTATCTTAAAGACTTATTTGATCTCCATGATAGGTTTTGAAGAAGAAGATAAAGGAGGAAGTTAATAGTTTGACAGAGTTTGAAAAGGTCAATATTAGGACTATATATGATCTAAAAATAGTTTGCATAGGGAAATATTGCACCCCTTTGGAAAGCGAAAAGCTAATCACCTTATTGATAAAGTATAAGGATGTATTTGCATGGTTCTATGATTATTTTATTTTTTTGTTGGAAGGTAAAATGCAACATTATATTCCTCTTAGGCAAGGAACTTCACCTTTCAAGAAAAAGCAATGTACTTACAATTCTAAGGTAGCTAATGATATATTCCATGAGATAGATAAAATGTTAAAATCAAGGACCATCTACTCTATCCACCATTCTACTCGGGTTTCTAATATTGTCCCTATTCATAAGAAGAATGGCGAGATAAGGATTTGTGTTTATTTTAGAAACTTAAATCAAGCATTCTTAAATGATAACTATCCTCTACAAATTATGGACCATGTATTGCAAAAAAAATAAAGTTTCCAGATGATGTCCATGCTAGATGGTATCTTAGGTTATAATCAAATAAGTTTAGAAAAGGAATACCAACATAAAATAACTTTTGTCACCCCTTGGGGAACATTTGCATATAACAAAATGCCCTTTCGTCTCACCAACGTAGAAGCTACCTTTCAAAGAGCTATGGACCTCTCTTTTGGAGGCCTAAAAACTAAATTTATTGTGATTTACCTTGATAACCTCATATTTTTCTCCAAAGAAAGGGAAAACCATTTTAAGGATTTCAAAATGATTCTACAAAGGTGCAAAGAACAAGGGATATCTCTAAATAAAAAGAAATATATTTTTTGGGTGACAAAGGGTAAACTCCTAGGTCATATTGTTTTGAAGGAGGGCATAAGGATATATCCAAAAAGGATAAGGTCCAGTTAGCAGTTGAGCTCACCATCCAATAATATGGGAGTTAAATCATTCTTTGGGAAGGTTAATTTTTTGAGAAAATGTATACAAGAATTATCAGAGATTATCCAATACATCTCAGATATGACAAGAGAAAATTAGGGTTTCAAATGGAATAGAATAGGTAAAAAATATTTTGAGGATGTTAAAAAGCTATTGCACATGCTCTAGTATTGATTCATATTGACTTCTAGGACTTTATCATTTACTATTATGCATCTAAGCACACTATTTCAGTTATCCTTTTGCAAACAAATGAATGAGAAGTTCAATATCCTATTTATTTTATGAGTATTCCATTCAAAGGGAATGAAATAAACTACTTTCAAGTTGAATAATATTATTTTTCTATGATTAGAGTAGTAAAAAAATTAGGTAATATATTTTTCATTTGCACTCTATTTTATGCACCTGATCGTATGGTGAAAAATGTGCTAACACAACAAGAATTAGGGTGTAAAAAAAGAGGAGCATGGATTGTGAAAGTTTAGGAATATGATTTGGACATAAATCCTACTAATCTAGTGAGAGGAAGAGAGTTATGTAAATTGATGATTGAGAATCAATATAACTCAGAGGAAGAAGTTTCACACACATTGTTAATGAGTTCGCATGATGAATGGTTCTCAAATATCACTTATTTCTTAACTTATGGAGAATTTCCTACTCACATTTTTGTTAAAGAAAGAATACACTTGAGATTAAAGGTTGTTAAATATGTTATTTGGTTAGATAATTCATACAAGAAAGGTATAGATGGTACTTTCCTAAGATGTGTGGATAGGGAGCATCAAAAGTGATTGTTGGAATCATTTCATGATGAGGCATGTAATGGGAATTTTTGAGCATCAATGACAAATTTTAATATTTTAGGGCAGTTTTTTATTGGCTAGGTATATTCAATGACAATTATGAATGTGTTTCTAAGTTTGTGAGATGGGTATTCATTTTTTGGGAGGCATTAGTTAGAGTGTCTCCCCTTGAGGCTAGTTATTATTGATGAACCTTTCCATCAATGGGGTTTAGAATTTTTGGAACCTATTAATCGTCATTCTCGCACAAGCCATACACATATATTAATTGCTACAAATTAATTTACCAAATGGGTGGAAGATATATTGGTGAAACACACTACTTGTGAAGATATAAAGGGAGTCACCAACATGATAACTAAACACCAAATCAAAGTGAAGGAATTTTTTTATTAAAAGGAAAAGTAAATAAAAATTATGGTTGGAGATTCCATCCTATTATGGGATAAAAGAAGACAAGACAAGGGAGTTCATGACAATTTTGATTCACTTTGGAGAGCCACTTTTGAAGATTAGACAAGTAATTGGAGATAACACTTTCTTCTATCTAGATGGGAATCATTTGCCTCATTCCTATAATAGGAAATATTTAAAGCTATATGATTGGTAAGTGGGTTGTTCCCTATTGATTGTACATAGTAGTCATGGGTTTATTGGTCTCTTTGTTTGTTGTGTTTTCTCTATTATGTTCTATTCATAGAGTTTTAGTTGTTTCTTTCTCCTCATGTCTTGACTTTGTTGCCCACTGAATAAGGCTTGGTTTTTCTTTTGACTTGGAGTTCATTTAGCATCCTCTTTTAGTCCTTGTCCCAAATAAAATCTAGTTGTTTCTTTTTTTTTTGGCATCCTAGTTCTCAAAGAAATTGTTTGGGTTTAGTCATTGCTATTATCTACTTCATGTTCCTGCCCAGAATTCATCTTTGAAATTTTAGAAGTCTTTGTCAGTTCCTACCTTAGTTTGTAAAACCTCATTAGTTTTTTACGAGGTTAGTCAAACCTTGTCAATTCCTACCTTAGTTTTTAAAACCTCATTGGCTTTTGATGAGGTTAGTCAAACATTTTCAAGAGCCAAATAGTTTTTTGATACCTTTGTTCCAAGTGAAAGAATTATTTGTGTTGTTTCTACAAGCTTTCTGATTTATTCTCTTTTGTTTGTACTTTTGGCATTAATGCATTGACATTGGATGAGGCTCTCAAAACCACATCAAGAGTTTACAAGGTTCCTAGAACCAAGCATGACTCTAAAAAGGTGTTTGATTAAAGGTATTTCAAGGCATTGAAAAGAGGAAGGTTGATATATGGAAATAAATGAACTTGTGTTGGAATTCAAATTAGTTCTTATAAATATTTTGAAAGCAATTGAGATTCTCAAAACCTTTTCAACTTCCAACTAGGTTCTTGTAATCATTTCTCAATCTAAAAAGTATCTTTTATAAGAAAAATAGTAAATTTCCAAAGTGGTTAAGAAGTCAAATATTCTCTTAGAAAATGGGTGGCTTTGAGAACTACATTAGGAACCACCTTAGTTATGAAAAACATTTGAACTTCCACCAAAGTGAAATTCAAGAAGGAAAGAGCATGTGGCAGAAGAAAATGAAAGATGGCATGTACCAACATTTAAGGCACAATTAAGATAATTTCAAAGCCCGAGAATGTTAATTTTATGCCTATTAATTGGGATTTCTTTCCCCAATTGAATTTATTTCATGGATAATTGCTTAAAGAAGAGTAGAGCAAAGAAAATAATTGTAGGAGTAACTAGAGAGCATTGTGGGAAATTTCTCCATATTCTATGAGATAACTTCTTTTGTCTATAGTTGAAAGGTACACATTTTATGGTCTAGTTGAATGTGTAGAAGACAAACTATGTCAAGTTAAGGGATTTCATGAATATTTATGCAAAAAAAAATAGCTTTCTCGAAGTTAAAATCCTCTAGATATAATTATCTGCACATTTGGTGAATTGATTAAATTCCCCAGTAATCTCATTTTGGATAAGATAAAGTATAAATACTTAGGTTATAGGTATCTTTCTGGGTTACAAAGAACACTCCCTAAAATTGGAGATACTAAATTTGGTCATGTAGATTTAAAGGATTTCTGGGAAAGAATGGGTGCAGAGAATCAACCTCCTATCATGCAAAGGTTCATTGAAAGTGGAATATTTTGGGTTGGATTTCCCATCACTATTTAATGCATAGATTTAGTAATAGAATGCATAAATCCTTATAATCCTTAGACTAGATAGGTGAAGACTCAAGATAATAGGGTAATTGCCAAAATTGACAAAGATACTTTTCAGTCATTGTTGAAGCTACCTCAGAGGAATGAACCTGGAGATTTGGATGTCACCATTTCATACCAATGTTTTATGAATAATAAAAATCATTGCCTCAACATGATAACAAAATAATGGTTGATAATTCAAAAGAAAGAGAAATTATAATTTCCCAAGAATTTACATAGGTCCCATTTTACAAATAAAATTCATGGAATCATTGTATTGCTACATAGATTGATTGGTGGTGAAGATGCACATAATTTTGAGGTATGGATGTAATTTTTCCTTATCATCTATCACATGAATCAATACATCGATTGGGATAATATCATTAGTGACCAAATCCATAGAGAGATGACATAATTCAAAGCTAATAAACATTTCTATATGTCATCATATTTGTTTTATACTATTGTGAGTATGAGGGTTTAACCAAGGCTGAGAGCTAAAGGGGATTTGAATAAAGACATCCCAATTTATTATTATTATTCCTAACTCCAGCTGGAGAATATTTACAATCATTTCAATAGAGTGAATGATGCATTTGCAATGTTGGTGGTTAGGAAATAGTAAGGAGTTCTGAGCATAAAAATATCTCAGGAAGTTATCCAAGTGATTAATACATATGAGATTTTTTTCATTCAATTCCAAAGGTTCGCCTATATTAGGATTGGTGGATACGATGACTTTCCATGTAATTTTCCTAAGTATTTCAATGACAAATTAATACTTATTGAAGTATACAAGAAAATCAAGGAATTGAACAAGAGATGCAAGGAAAAAAAGAATTTTGGTGTTCCCTTTCCTATTGGTTTTTCCTTCTAATAGTGTAGATCTTCATTAGGTTCCCTAAATATAAAGTTACATGGCTAAATATAAGTTGCAATTCTTTGATTTTTATTTCTCATTTGATGATAAAGAATCATAAAAAATAATTTGTAGGTAAGCTCTAGTTATTATCATGTACCTGAATTAGAAGATTATTGGATCAATTTTGATAATAAGTTCAAGGTGAAAAGAAGAGATTGGATGTAGTTAATAATGAAACAAGTTAGGATGTACAACCTAAATCAGAACATCTCAAACCTTGTTCATAATGAATTTAATCTAGTAGACCAAGTATGTCTTGATCATATACAAATAATTCCTATCTTTACCATTAATTGGAATAATATGGAAATTATAAATATTGAAGGATAGTAGTTGTTTTGAGAAGTAAAGATCAAATAATAAAATAATAACAAAGCCTCATAGTCCAAAAGTGACAACAACGACAAAGGCCACATAAAAGGGAGAATCAAGTCAGGTGCAGTCCACTCCTTCCCACACTACTTTTGTGGAAGTGAAATCACATGTAGTTAGGGAAGGGGATGGATATGAAGGGACTAAAAGAGGACCACAAAATACTTATGGAGATGTAGCAAAGGAGAAGAGAAAAGATAAATAAACATTAGATACAATCGAAGAGGAGACCGAGGAAGTGCCATCTTCTAATTCTCAAGATATTATCATGCCATCACCTCCTAATTCTACTCATAATCCACACCCTCCTCTATCTCCATAAGAATCAAACTTTAATACCCCTCTATTCAATAGATCGTTACATTTTACTCCCAATGATCCTCCTACAACTCTAACTTCTTAGTTGCAATAGAAATTATAGACAAAGAGAAAGGTTGTGTTGCAAGTATGAGTAGTCAGTGTTGTCATTGATGTCAGAAAGCTTATTTTTGTGTTGTCATTAATTTCAATTGGTGATGATTGAGGAGTTATGATGTTGCTTTGATTAGTTGCATTATGTTGTCATTAGTAAGTGTTATTGGTGTCCACCTCTGGTGTTGCTTTGATAAGCTTCTATGGGTGTATAGTTGAGTTGTAGTTGGTTTAATGGTGATGAGGAAGTGATGAATATGATTATTATGTGTCTTTGGGGCTTGGTTTCCAAGTGATTTTGAGAAAATTTAAATAAAAGAGGAAACAGTGTGTTGTAGAGGTGTTCTGGTATACAAAGTGGTGTTTTGGTTTTTCTTTTCATTTCTTCTATGTTGAATATTTTCTTTTATGTTTCAGATATGTTGGTCAGAGGTGTTTAGAGGTTCTATATCTACAATTTCTTGGTCTAGATCATTATGTAGAGAAAATTTGTGTTCACCATTATGAGAAATGTATGTTGCAATGGTATTTGGGAGAAAAGCTTTTGCTTTGCATTTATTCATAGTTTGATTTTTGGTCTTGCAGTTATAGAAGTCTATTGATAATGATCATATCTAGCTTCAGTCAAAGTTGTTTGTGGTTTCATGCTTCATAAGTTGGTTTCCTGAGTAACAATGTGTGGAAGGTTGTCTAAGTGTACTAGGTGTATACATTCTTCAAGCGAAAGTTGTTGTGAAGTAATTTGTTTGATTTTAGGGTGTTTGTCAAATATTATAGATTGTGTTCAAGTGATATATGTTGTATATGAGTGATATTTGGATCAAAGGAAGCATGTACTTAAATGTTAATGGTGTTTATACAGGTTCAACCGACCTTGGGTGTTTACACTAATTGCGGATTTGCTTCTTATGATTCTGGAAGCATGGCGTGACATGTATGAATGCATTTAGGTCCAAGTTAAGGTGTGATGTAGTCCACCTTCATTCATTTCCACCATGGGAATGTTTTGGTGTTGACCTAATTTGAATTTGCACAGTTGAGGTGCCTAACTAACCTTGGAGAATGTTTTTAAGGTTGAAGAAGGTATAAATACATGTTGTGTTGATGAAGGTTTAGTGTGAAATGTGTGTGATGTGAATCACAGAGGTGTGAAGTATGAATTTATGAAGTGCAATACGAAATTGAATGAGTTATACTATTGGAAGTAGTGAGCAGAAGGTGTCTACAATCTTCATAAGGATTGCAAAGGTGTTGGTGATGTTGTGGTGGACTTTTCTATTGCATTAAGATGGATTTCTCACTGTAACATTCTTTCTTTTGGGTAGTGAACCTATTGTATTCAATGTTGCAATTCCTTTATACTATTCCTCAGTGTGGTTTTTCCCTTTTTGGGTTTTCCACGTAAGTCTGGTGTTCTATTGTGAAAATTGTTGATTTGTTTTAGTTTTTGTTAATTTTATTTCATCCTTAATCATTCTAATAGGTTAAGGGTTAATAAAGTTGATGTAGAATTGAATGTTTATGAGGTTTTTTATTTTTTAATATACAACTGGTTCACCCCCCCTCTCAGTTGTCTTGTGCATTCAACAATTGGTATAGAGCATTTTTTCTTAGAAGAAATCTTAACTGCTTGAGGTAAATCTGAGATGGCGCACAAGAGGGATGCTCCTTTTTTTGATGGATTAGACTATGGTTTCTAGAAGACAAGGATGGAAGGTTTCCTAGTATCTCTTGGATTTGGAGTTTGGAAGTCTGTTGAGACTGGATACACTATGCCTACTGGTGGTCTGAATACTGATGATGAGATCAAGTCCTATTAGAACAATGGTGAAGCAAGGTATGCTCTTTTAAGTGGTATTTCTAACATTGAACTTGTGAAAGTTATGAGTATGAATCTACTAGAGAGATCTAGACAAAGTTGGAAAGTATTTATGAAGGAGATGATAAGGTCAAGCAAGCTAAGATGCAGAATCAAAAGATCACATTTGAGAATTTGAAAATTTTTGAAAAATTAAAAAATTAAAAGCTATATGCAGAAAGTGGATGAAGTTGTCAATTTCATAAGAGGTCTTGGAAGAAATCTTGAAGAAGTGGTAAAGAAGGTATTGATAACTCTTCCTAAATATCATAGTAGTTTATGTTATTGAGGAAGTTCAAGATTTGATAAAATATTCTAGAGATCAGTTGTATGGTGCTTTATTTTCTTTTGAATGAGACAATTTGGTCCAAGTAATACAAAATTTGAGACTACTTTTAAGGCTAGAAAATGAAAGAAGACTGAAGAATCAAATCAAGAGGATCTTGATGATGAAGAAGTAAACTTTGTGAGGAGAATGAAAAATGGTACTGGTTAATACAGAGGTAAGTTACCTTTAAAATGTTTTAGTTGTGGAAAGATAGGTCATTATGATTCAAGATGACCAAACAAAGCTTTGAATGAAAATAATAAAGAAAAAAAATGTAAAAAAATTAAGAAAAGTTATTATGTTAGAGAAGATGCTAGTATATATGATGATGAATCTAATTATGTGGATGATGAGGATAGTGAATGCTTTCTCATGGCTATTAAAAATAGAACTAATTATGCTAACTTTGAGAGATGTGTGAAGGAAATTTCTCTAGAAGCAGGTAATAACACTGAAGGAACTATGGTGACTAATATTCATGCTAGAGAGGAGAAAAACTACTATATTATTGATAGTGGATGCTCAAATCATATGACTAATAACAAAAGTAAGTTTCTTAAACTTGAGAAATATGAAGGAGGTCTAGTTAAGTTTGGTGATGATACATCTACTAAGATATGTGGGAAAGGTTCAATTAGTTTTGATGGCAAGCATAATATAGATGATGTTCTTTATGTTAAGGGTTTGAGATATAACCTCTTGAGTGTTGGAAAAATGTGTAGAAAATTATATAATCTTATGTTTTAGGATGATGGATGTGAGATAAAAAATGGCTCCAGAATTGTGGTTGCAATTGGAAGAAGGACATATGGGAATTTTTATCAGCTTAAAGTTGTTGATGGCCATTGCTTTATGACTCAAATTAATGAAATTTGGCTATGGAATAGAAGAATATGTCACATTAATTTTGATAACCTAGTGAGGATCAATTGAGTTCAAGCTGTGAAATATTTTCCAAAGATTACAAAGTCCATCAATCTTGTCTACAAGGAATGTCAAATTGGGAAGCAAGGAAGGAGAAGTTTCAAATTCAAAGAACAATCTACTATCGAACTATTGGAATTTGTGCATAAAGACCTTTGTGGTCCTACCAGAGTAAGAATTCTTCAAGGTGACAAGTATTTAATGCTATTGATTGATGATTATTCTAGAATGGCATGGGTTACTTTTCTCAAAGAAAAATTAAAAGCTCTAGATGAATTTAAAGTATTCAAAGTTATAGTTGAAAATGAAATGGATATGAAAATCAAGTGTTTGAGATCTGACAGAGGTGGAGAGTTCACCTCTAATGAGTTTAACATTTTTTATGAGAATCATGGGATAAGGAGGCATTTTTTTCCCTAGGAATCCTCAGTAGAATGGAGTGGTTGAAAGAAAGAATAGGACTGTTTAAGAAGTTACAAGAACAATTATGAAAAATGAAAACCTACTAGAAGTCTACTAGAGAGAAGAAATTTGTACTGTTCTCTACCTTCTCAACAAAGTTCAAGCAAGTGCAAAGACTCCTTAGGTGTTGTGGTATGAAAGGATTCCTATTGTCAAATACTTTAGAGTCTTTGGAAGCAAGTTCTATATCAAAAGAGATGAAGAGAAGTTAGGTAAGTTTGATACATGATCTGATGAAGGTATCTTCCTTGGATATTCTAAAAGAAGCAAAGTGTATCGATGCTAAAAAAAGAGGCTAAAGAAGATTATTGAAAGTGCAAATGTCAAAGTGGATGAAGACTTACAAAAGAATTTTGTGGTAATAGATGGATATGAATCAGATGAGTCCTTTTGTAGAGAAAATTAAAAATATGAAGGTATGGTAAGAGAAGTTCATATTGAAGAGGAAGAAGCTTTGAAAAGGATCCCTAAGACTCCTAAGTATGTGTAGAAGATTCATTCTGAAGATTGGATCATTAGTGACAAAAGCAAGGGTGTATTGACAAGAAGAAAAGCTACTATGATAGAAGAATAGGTAAAACTTTGTTTACTTTCTATAGTTGAACCTAAAATAATGATTGAAGCATGCAAGGATGAATATTGGATCAAGGCTATGGAAGAATAATTAATGCAGATTGAGAAGAACCAGACTTTGGAACTTGTCCCAAGACCAACAAATAAGAATGTAATTGGAACTAAGTGGGTATTCTAAAAAAAAAATGAATGAGAATGAAGAAGTGGTGAGAAATAAGGCAAGGCTTGTGTGTAAGGGCTACTCAAAATTAGAAGGAATAGATTTTGAGGAGACATTTTATCTAGTGGCAATAATGAAAGCTATTAGGATGTTTCTGGATTTTGCAACACACAAAGATTTCAAAGTATATTAGATGGATGTGAAGTGTTTTTTCTTGAATGATGAATTGGAAAAAGAGGTATACATTGAACAACTGGAAGGATTTCAGTTCTCAGACAAACTGGATATGGTCTACAAATTGAAGAAAGCATTATATGGATTAAAACAAGCTCCCAGAGCTTGGTATGCAAGGTTGGATAAGTACTTGATACAACAAGGATTCAATAAAGGTACTACAAATAGTAATATTTATTTTGAAGTTGAAAAAGATCAAATCTTGATTGTGGTTGTGTATGTTGATGATACAATATTTGGAGGAAATGAAGCTATGTCTAAGAAATGTGCAGAAGAGATTCATAAAGAGTTTGAGATGTCTACGTTTGGGGAGATGAATTTCTTCCTTGGGTTGCAAATCAATCAAACAAAGAGAGGTATATTCATTTCAAAATCAAAGTATGTTAAGGAAATGTTGAAGAAGTTCAGAATAGAGGATTTTAAACTAGTATGTACACCTATGGTTATTGGTTGTAAGTCGAGAAAGAATGATGAATCTCCTAAGGCAAATCAGAGCAAGTATAGATCAATGATTGGAGGACTACTATATCTAACCGATATCATGCATGTAGTTTGTCTTATGGCTAGATTTCAAGAAGATCCTCAAGAGTCACATGTTGCAATAGTGAAGTGGATATGCAAATACTTGAAGGGAACTCTGGAACATGGTTTGTGGTATCCAAAGGATATTGATTTCTCTTTGAATGCTTATATAAATGATGACTGGGAAAGTTGAGTGGATGATAGAAAAAGTAGAAGTGGTGGCACATTATTTTTTGGATACAAATTGGTGTCACGGCTAAGAAAGAAATGAGATTCAATGTCTAACTATTGTAAAGGAAGAATATATTGTAGTAGCATATTGTTGCACACAAGTGTTGTGGATGAGGAAAAACTTGAAGGATATCAAGGTGATGTTTGATGAACCAATTTATATCTTCTATGATAATACAAGTGCCATTAACATTTCAAATAATCTAGTTATGCACTCAAGGAAAAAACATATCTCAATTTGATATCACATTTTGAGAGAGAAGGTTGCAGAGAATGAAGTGAAGCTTGAGTATGTGCCTACAAAGGATCAAGTTGTTGATATATTTACTAAGGCTCTTCCTAAGGATACTTTTGAGTATCTTTGGGAGAAGTTAAGGGTTATTACTCCTTCTTTGAACTAGATGCATAAGGATGTGCATCAGTCCAATAGATTTCAATATTCATTCTTTGTTTTGGACTGATGTTGGAGACTACCTCTTAGGGGGAGTAGGTAGTGGCTTTATTGGTTATTGCAGTCAAGGGGAGTAAGTATTGATGCAGGTTGGAATTGTCCTTTGTCATATGTTTCAAATGATATGTGCAGTGGTGATGTTTGATGTAGTTGTGTACTCTTAAAGGGGAGTATGCATAACAGTAAAGAGAGAAAGTATGTATGTTTGATGTCAAAGGGGTAAATAAATGAAAATATGTTTCCCTTTAACATTGATGTCAAAGGGGGAGAAGAGAAAGAAATTTGAAAAAGGATCATTTTTGAAAGGGGGGAGAATAGTGTAGTTGAGGAAGAGAAAGAAAAAGAGAGGACTTAGTATGGAGCTATATGTTGGTAATCAGAGTTGATTGTGGTTTTTGATGGTTTTTCACATCATGCATTGCCATCAATGACAAAGGGGGAGATTATTGCAAGTATGATTGTTTGGTGTTTTCATTTATTTCAACAATCCTATGTTTGTGTTGTCATTAATGTCAATTGGTGATGATTGAGGAGTTGCAATGTTGCTTTGATTAGTTGCATTATGTTGTCATTAGTAAGGGTTACTGGTGTCAACCTCTAGTGTTGATTTGATAAGCTTCTATGGGTGTATAGTTGAGTTGTAGTTGGTTTAGTGGTGATGAGGAAGTACTGAAGAAGATGAGTATGTGTCTCTAGCACTTGGTTTTCAAGTGCTTTTGAGAAAATTTGAATAAAAGAGGAAATAGTGTATTGTAGAGGTATTCTAGTATACAAAGTGGTGTTTTGGTTTTCTTTGCATTTATTTTGTGTTGAGTATCTTCTTGTGTGGTTCAGATATGTTGGTTAGAGGTTTTCAAAGGTTTTATATCCATAATTTCTTGGTCTAGATCGTTGTACAAAGAAAGTTGTGTTCACTAGTATGAGAATTCTATGTTACAGTGGTGCCTAGGAGAAATGGTTTTGCTCCACATTTCTCTGTAGTTTGATTTTGGTCTTGTGATTATATAAGTGTGCTAATAATGATCATATCTACCTTCATTCAAATTTTTTCGTGGTTTGGTGCTTCAAAAGTTGGTTTCTTGAGTAACAATGTGTGGAAGGTTGTCTAAGTGTACTCAATGTGTAAATTCTTCAAGTGAAAGTTGTTGTGAAGGAATTTGTTGGATTTCAAGGTGTTTTTGGAATATTCCAGATTGTTTTAAAGTGATATATGTTGTATGTAAGTCATCTTTGGATAAAAGGAAGCATGTATTTAAATGTTAATGGTGGTTACAAAAGTTTGAATGACCTTGGGTGTTTACACTAATTGCATATTTGCTTTGGTGATTGTGGAAGCATTGTGTGGCAAGTATGAATGCATGTAGGTCTGATTTAAGGTGTGATTTGGTCCACCTTCATTCCTTTCCACCATGAGAATGCTTTGGTTCTAACCTAATTTGAATTTGAATGGTTGAGGTGTATAGAAAACCTTGGAGAATGTTTTCAAGGTTAAAGAATGTATAAATAAGTGTTGTATTGATGAAGGTTTAGTGTGAAATGTGTGTGATGCAATTGAAGAGGTGTAAAGTGTGAATAATGAAGTGTACTGCAAAATTCAATGAGTTAGACTACTAGAAGCACTGAGCAGAAGGTGTCTACAATCTTTAGAAGGACTATGAAGGTGTTGGTGATGTTGTGGTGGACTTTTTTGTTGCATTGAAATGGATTTATCACTGTAACATTCTTCTTTCTTCTTTTTTGTAATCTAGTAGTGAGCCATTGATAGCGATCCCTTCTTTCTTCTAGGCAGTGAGCCCTCCAACAATGAGCCTATTATATTCACTCTTACAATTACTTTATACTATGAGCTAATCCTCACCATGGTTTTTCCCTTTTTGGGTTTTCCATGTAAATTTGGTGTTGTATTGTGTATAGTGTTGATGTGTTTTAGTTTTTGTTAATTTTCTTTCATGCTTAATCATTCTAACAAATTAAGAGTTAATAAAGTTGATGTGGATCTAAATGTTTATGAGGGTTTTCATGTTTTCATGTACAACTGATTCACCCCCCTCTTAGTTGTCTTGTGCATTCAATAGGTTGTATAATTGAACCTTCCCTATGATGATATCATTTCAAGCTTGCTACAGTGGAATCCTCAACCCAAGAAATTAAAAACTACTTTTAGGTTGATGACTAATACTACCTCCAATGACTTAGAGTTGAAATTGCTCATCTTTCTACCCAAAAGAATTCTAGTGAAGCAAAAATGCAAGATTTTAATATCACCAAAGTTAATTTAATGCCTTCTTATCGAGAGGGTGATGTATGTATATTTTAGGTTGAAAAAGCAAGGTTGGTAGAGTTAAATGAGAATAATAAAGAAGTCAAAAGTGGAATTCAAGCATCAGGTAAAACTTAAATGGCATCTTGTTTAAAATCTATCATTAATACTTTCGGCTAGCTAGTAAGATAAATTGACTCCTTTCAACCAAGTTTGATCAGTAGGAAATAAATTATTGAAAGGGTTCAAAAACATAAATGCTACACAAAAACTATCAAAGTGATATTTCTAACAAAGCTTTAAAATTTATTGAAGAAGCTAATAAAATATTAAACAACCTAAAAGATACATAAAGGAGATTGATGATGCTATTACAGTTGTAAAATATTAATAAAATAAAAGATCAAGATACAATTTTTTGAAAGAAATGATATGTTTGCGAATGTAAAAGCTATTGGCTAAGTAGATTATAACTCATAACAATGACAATAGGTACATTATTTGGAAAAATAGCATTAGGTGGAAAATAATTTCTCTAAGGCAAAACATTCAAGAGCATACCAAATTATTAAGAGAATGTGAACAAATTAAAATAGAGGTCCAAAATAAATTTTTATCCATCAATTTGGGAGATCAACCAAGTCTAAGATTAAAAAAGTTAAAACCAACACAGATAAGTTCAAGTCAAAGATTAAGGAATTGCACAGTCCACCATCCTTTTGCATTGACAACATTGAGAAACTAAGTGCCATCAACACAACTTTGATGCAAGGGATAGGTCATCTAGAAATCCATTAAACTAAGCTAGAGCAGATTGAAGGAAACAAGGCTTTGTGGAGGCTAAGAATTGGAAAGATCATCATTCCTAAGCATAACAAGTTGGGACCAATTATTAAAGTGTTTCAGACTTTCAAGTTGAATAATGTTACTCAAATGGCCCAACCACCTCAAAAGAGCAAGGATACCACAGATGTTGATGATGTACCATCTCAATTGAATTTGTAGTATTTTTGATATTTTTATTAAATGTTAGAAATTCAAAAAATTTTAGGGGGTCCCTTTGTATTCTCAAGATCAATAGCATTTTGAGTTTCAATTACTTTTTATGATATAAATGTTATTAAAAGATATTAGAAGGTGATATTTTTCTCTTGCAATCTAATGATTGTAAGTTTGCGAACTCTACAATTTTAAACATCTTGAAATAAATAATCTTAGAAGTATGTGTGATGCTATGGGTTCATGTTGTCATTTCTTGTGTGAATGGTAACTATTTTAGGTGTTTTTATATTCTTGTAATAGTGTAAGAGAGGGGGACCACCATGTGTGAGACCCCAGGTCATGGCGGGCCAAGACACGAGAGCTGCCCTAAATTACCTAAGCGAAGTATAGTGTTAAGAAATGAGAGGCAAGAGTAACAAGGGCCGTAAGGCTTCTCAGTCACTCTACAGACCCAAAATGAAGGAAGAGGCTAGGAAAGCCGGTTTTCAATCCCAACACTATGCATCTAGAAGCTCTCTATCCAGGGATGAAAGCATGGTCTCTGGATGATAACACGACATGTGGGTGTCTCTAAAGTGCGTTGGAGTCTGTATGACTAGACAATAGTAAAGGCATGGTCAAACCAAGGAAAACTAGCTAACAGCCCAATTGACTAACTAAAGGGCCAAAATGATGTGATTAAATAAACAAAATACTCTCTAATATTGTAAAGCAGAAAGGAAAGAGTAAGGAGAATAAGAAGGATCTCACCAAGGAATTCGTTCGCCAGCTAATCCCTCAAAGAGCCCATACTCCTACACACAATAAGAGAGGAAAATGTTGGGTGGCTGTATAGGGGCCTTCCTTAGTCAGAGCCCCATTTAGGTGTTTCCACCTCCATGGACAACCAAAGAAAATGAGATAAAGAAAGTAATGTAGTAAAGAGCACAAAAGCACTACAAAATAGTTAAGTGCTAACTCAATCAAGTGATAGAGGAGAGGAGAGAGAAGCTTACCACCTCCACCAAGAGCACTCAAGGCTGCTTGGGGGAGAATATGAGAGTACTAGAGCCTCTATTGCAATGGTGTGGTCCCAAACTTGATCTACCAAAGTGATGGAGTGTTGTTTTGGCTACAAATGGAATGCTTGTATGCTTGGAGTGAGTGGAAGTGAGCTTGTGGAGTGATAGAAATTTATGAAGTAGTAGAAGTTAGAATGCATATTGAAGGGATGAATTTGAAGAAAAAGTGGAATAAAATAGCCATATTCGGGTTGGTCAGTTGAAGGGGGCGTTACAACTTGACCCCCAATGAGAAGTGTAACGCCTCTATAGGTTTAGCTACAAGAATCTACCAAGGATGTAAGCACACCACGTGGACGTCTGCATGCCACGCAGGTGTCCCCAATAGAAACACCTCCACTGACACTCAAAACAGATGCCAAGTGGGATGCAAGCAGTGGGCTTAGGGGGAATTAAGCCTCCAAACTTGGTATTTTAAAGTGGAAAGAGGCAAAAGGGGAATTTGCACATGGGGTGAAAATTTACTCCTATACATTTTTCCCCCACTTTAGTGAGCATGAATACTGTGAGTGCTCAGTAAAGTAGATCAAGAAAAGTGTAAGGTTAGTGATGTATACTTGAACTATCAAGGAAGCAATACTCGGTCTGGCATACCTAAAGGTCAGGGCAAGTGAAAGAATTCATAGCTGCTCAGAACTATGAAGTTGAAGAAAGAAAGTTCCTTACAGGTTCTCAGTCCTGTAAGGAAGGTGTCCTCCAAAAACTCTAGCATGGAGGAGACCCAAAGGAAGCAATCACCTTACAGGTTCTTGGTCCTGCAAGGAAGGCATCCCTCAAAAACTCTAGCATGGAGGAGATCCAAAGGAAGTGCCCTACAGGTTCCCGGTCCTGTAGGGATGGTATTCTCCATGAACTCAAGCATGAAGAACACCCAAGGAAGTTCCCTATAGGCTCTCAGTCCCATAGGGAAGGTATTCTACACAAAATAAAGCATGAAGAACACCCAAGGAAGCATCCTACAGGCTCTTAGTCCCATAGGGAAGGTATTCTCCATGAACTCAAGCATGAAGAACACCCAATGAAGTTCCTTAGAGGCTCTCAGTCCTGCAGGGGAGCCACCCCTAAGAACTCTCACATGGAGGAAGCTCAAAAGAAAGCAGACTTCGCAGAGTCAAAAAGCAGCCATGTAGGAAAGTGAGCAGACAGTTACACAGACTATTGACAATTTTGAAAACTTTCAAAGGGGTCCCTTGGGAACCTGCCATGAAGAGAGGGTCCACTCAAGTGACACACATTTCGAAAATAGATATTCTTTCTCTCGAATTGATCCTTCACCACAGAATCCTTTTGAAAGATGTTCACTTCATCTAGGAATTTGAAAGGAAGAATATTCCCCCATGTGAGGGGAAGATCATATTTGTTTCCACTTGAGAGGAATGTTTTCAAATCCTTTCTTTACGAACCCATGATGAAGGAAACACATTTCATTAGGGTTTCAGGTTGAGAATACGATTTCAAAGAAAAGTTTGTGAGGAATTTTGAGAAAAGATTAGTTGATAGAGAATGCATTTTTTGAAAATCAAAATGTTGAAGAAAGAAGGTTGTCACACATGAGAGGGACAACTCAAGCAAAGAAAAGAGAGAGATAAAGAGAAAGAAAAAGAGAGAGAGAAAAAAAAAAGGGCACAGGGGGATCTAGTTTAGTGGGGTCAAATCTATCCAAGCTCGTATAAATAATAGGTAACCACAGTGCAAGGAGAAAGACCATCAATCCCCAACTAGATTAGGAAGAATGCACAAGAAGATAAAATAAAAATAAAAAATTGCGTCAACATGGAAGGGAAGCCTAAATGCCCCCAATGCTTTGCATCATGCCCAATTTATTGAAAATCAAACACAAACATGGAAGAATAATGATACAAATAGAAGAAATTTTATGACACAAAAATCATGCTTGTATCCGAGCACCAATAGGGGTGACGAGGGTCATCCAGGCACACATAGCATGAGTATGGGGGAACACATCACATAACACACACACACGAGATCAAGAAAGGGCCTCCTCCTAACATTGATCGGCCAAGAGGTCATCCAATTCCCAATCTAAATCCTCATAAGGGGAAGGAGGACAAGCCTATAATGGTGGAATGTTAAGAGGAGGGGCGTCTAGTTCTCTTGCAACAAGGGCTAAGGAAGAGGGCCCCTCGAGGTCCTCTCCATCGAGCTCTGTTGGTGTAATTAACTATTTAATTACATCTTCATAAGTTTACTTAGGCTTTTATTTAAGTGCCAGGTTGTATTTTCTTATCCTTATCTAATTGAGCTATCTTGTAGCTCAAGTTAGGTTTAGGGTTGTGCATGCTTTCCTTTATAAGCAAGCCTCATCTTGTACATTTGTATCAATTCAATCGTGAATCAATCTTGCATATTGATATAGCAAGCATTCTTGCCATTTTCTCTCTCTTGTGGAAGTATTTTGGTCTAGCAACTGATTCCTGGTTTCTAACATGGTATCAGAGCATCCAGTGTTGCAGACTCCTTCTCAGATATGAGGGTATTGTTTTGGCTTGAAGATTTTTGCAAGGTGAAAATTGGGGTTTCAAGAACCTCACGGTTGAGTTCAGAAGGTTCCGCAGATGAATTTTGACTGTAAATTCATCCATTTTGGGTAAAGTTGTTTTTGAGGCAAAATTTTTTTGCTGGAACAACACCTGTGTGGTATGATTTTCCATTTTTTACAAAAAATATTTTTGCGCATATTTGATAAATTTTGGGGAAAATTTTTATTTAAATCGGGCCCAAATATTTTGTATTTTTGGGCACAATAAATCTGTGGGGTTTATGAAAAATATGGTCGGCATTTGCGGAATATTTCGTTGTCAATCCATCTGTGAATATTGTACGCAGGCATTTCCATTATTGCAGGGTACATCAGCCCGAGCTCTTCAATGGATGGTACCTGACACCTTCCAAATCGGCAGGTAAGAGCCTTTATCTCATCCGATCATCAATGGATTTGTACATGTCCATCGGCGTCCGATCCATATTCAGCGGTATGAGTTCATTCCACATCAGGTAATTTGCATAGGCATTGTCCTTTCGTCGGCGTGGTACCCTATCTTATTGCTATCAGTGACTATCATATCTGTGCCCTGTTTCCTACGCCTTCGGGTATATTCGGCATCAATTCACTGTATACATCAATAGGTTGTAGTAGGTGGGTACATTGGCCGCTGCCATATCATTGTCAGTTAACATCACTTCTATCGGCAGTCATTCGTTGTTTGCTCTTGGATCAGCTCCTTCTATCCATTGGTAGGTACGATCTGTCATATCGGTGATCTGTCACTGGTGGTATTGGCACATCCTCCTGTGTAGGGTCTTCATCAACGATGTCACCGCTGTCAACTCCATATCGGCATATTCCATACTTCCGATCACATGGTACGCAGTTAATAAATGGCAATGTTTTAAATATAAAAACTTTGTTTTATAAATTATTTATGCCGATAGCCATGCAAATTGATCATTGGTACCTTCATCCGCGGGTTTTGATCTCTCATTGGCCGATCATTTATTTCCAAAAAAAGAGGGAGAAGCCAACAGTGAGTCAGCCTCAAGATTTTGCAACGATTTTTCATCTCCAAAGCTGCGACAAAGGAGTTGCTTTCTGATTTTGTGCAAGAATTTTTTTTTCTTCCCTCATCATGGATTTTCCAAAAGTTGTAATTTTAACTCCATTTAATTATTATGAGTGGAAATCTCAGATGGAGTTGCTACTGTTAAAGTTGAAGCTGCAACGAATTACTTTTGGTCAAGATCCAGAACCACAGGGAGCAAAAGAGAAAAGAAAATGGTTTGATAGAAGAGATGAAACTCTTGGAAATATTCTTCTGTCCATTTCTCTAGATCTTAGATATCATGTTGAGTCTTGCACACATCCTCATGAAGTTTGGACTACTTTAGAGAGCCTCTTTGGTAAGCCAGACAAGCTAAGGAAATTTAAGTTGGAAAATGAACTGATGAGCCTTAATCCTTCAGATTTTGACAATATTCAAGACTTTTTCTCTAAGCCCAACTCTCTCAAATTGCAGTTATCAAAATGTGGGGTTGTTAAAGAGGATGAACATATGATACTTTCTATTCTTGCTAAGCTTGTTTCTTCATATTCTATGTTTGTTTCTACTTTCTATGCTACAATGGATGCTCTTGGCAATACATATAAAATGCCTTCTCTTGATGAATTTGCTGCACAGCTCACAAGGGAACAAGCAAAGTTGATTCACATGGGTACATTGAAGTCTTCAACATCCCAAGCTCTTATTGTGAATGATACAAAGGCTTCAAGTTGCAAAGGAAAGAAGCACAAAAAGGAAACCAAGTCAAATGAACAAGGTAAAGATTCTCCTTCACATGGCACTCCTGAGTCCTCATCCTCTTCAAAAGAGGAATCATAAAAAAAAAAGAAGTCCAAATGTGCATATTGCAAAAGGTTGGGACATGATGAGCATAGATGTTATAATAAGAAGATTGATGAACTCACACACCTTCTTCAAAAGAATAACATTCAGTTGCCCTCATCAGTGTCTTCTACTTCTTCTTCACCATCACAATCAACAGCTCCATCATCATCATAGTCAGAGAACACAACATCCACTTCTAGGCTACATAATATGAAAGGGCATGCACTCTTGGCCTCTACAGGTCCTAAATCTCAAGGATGGCTTCTTGATTCAGGGGCATCTCATCATATGGCAACTTCAAAGGAAATGTTCTCTTCTTTTGAGCCTTGTAATTCACCTCACATTCTGATGGCTAACAATACATTCATGAAGGTAAGTGGGAAGGGTTCTATTGGTATTGGGGAAGGGAATTTCAATGATGTGCTTTGTGTTCCTTCTTTGACCACTAATCTCCTTTCTATTTATCAAATTACTCATGGGGGTCAAGGTAAAAAAATTGAGTTCACTCCTGATAGGGTGTATATAAGGGACTTGGAGACTAAGGATATTGTTGCAATCAGGATGGTTGATCATTCATCTCGAGTATATTCTTTTTCACATTTTGCTTCAGAAGTTGATAATGTTCCTTTGACTACATCACACACTCCATTGAGTGTGACCCATATTAGTGAGGAGAAGTTTGGTCATCTCCACCTTGGTATTTTAGAGACCAGTGCCGAGCGTCTTACTCCTCCACCTCCTGCTTCTTTAGCCATTGTTGCTTCTGTTCAGCAAGATAATCATAGTTTTTCAGATCTTGCTTTGTGGGAAGATTTTTTGATAGGGATTTCTACCTTGTTCCTAGAGTCTCATACTATAGATTTGGAGGACACACTTGAGGGGATTTCTCTCCTCTTTGATGAAAGTTTTAGCATAACTGTTACACCATCTTCTGTGTCTTTGGAGATTGATATTCACGAGCCTCCTCCATCATTTGATTTGTCATGTTTCTTGGTTGGGTTTGACCATGATTATGTTGTGTCTCATTCAAGCTTGGAAGCTCCTACTCAGTTTTCAGAGGCATACATGTTGAGCATTCATTCTTCCTCTTTTCAGTTGGATATGGAGTGGCTTCTTCATTAGCTTATGGATTTTTTTCTTCCTAAGGGGAGATGTGTTGCTTGCAGACATTGGGTCATCTTTTGTTTTCAAGCATTCTTCATTGGCTTTGGAGCTTCTTCAGCATGCAGGGGATATCTTATCTCATTACTTCCCTCTTATGGGGGGGTAATTTATTGTATATTCATGATGGATGTAGTCCTTGGGGGTATCATTGAGTCCTCCATACATCATGTTTACATTCATCATGCTTGTTTTTTGTTTTCTCTCTTTTGGAGAGGGGTTTTCTTCCCACTGGGTTTTCCCCTTTTCTCTGCTTTATGAGAGATTGCATTTCATTTGCATCTGTAAATGGGTACCTAACATGGCCTAGTTGCCAGGACCCATAGTAGTTTTCATTATAATCTTCTCCCTAAGTTGCACTTATGGGGGGGTGTTGGTGTAATTAACTATTTAATTACATCTTCATAAGTTTACTTAGGCTTTTATTTAAGTGCTAGGTTGTATTTTCTTATCCTTATCTAATTGAGCTATCTTGTAGCTCAAGTTAGGTTTAGGGTTGTGCATGCTTGCCTTTATAAGCAAGCCTCATCTTGTACATTTGTATCAATTCAATCATGAATCAATCTTGCATATTGATATAGAAAGCATTCTCGCCATTATCTCTCTCTTGTGGAAGTATTTTGGTCTAGCAACTGATTCCTGGTTTCTGACAAGCTCTTGTGGAGTCAAGGTCAATGACTTAGCGAAGATCATCGACAAGGCTGAAATTTCATCCACGGAATTAAACATGTACCCCACAGGGGCGCCATGTCTAGCTTCGATGAACAAGATGAGTTGTGCCTAAGTTTCACTGCTAAGCTCACCGAATGTCTCAGGAGTGGTGACAAACTTAGGGTAAGATGGGACTGGTTCTATCACCAAGACAAAACAAGTTAATGTGGGGCCACCTTACGAGTGAGGCAAACTTTTCTTATGTACTTTATTGCTGAAAGGACCACCCTATGCCTCTTGTTTTGTCAGAGGAGATGAACTCCCCAACGGACGAGGCTAGAAGTGTAGAGGAAGAGGAGAGAACCACAACAGATACAACCAAGGTATTAACCATATCCACGGGCTTCGAGAAAGGTTGGATATCCAAAATAGACATCAACAAAGGAAACTCCATTAAGGGAGCAATGAACACCTATACCCATTTAGGGTTGGGTGCATTTGTGCTCACAACAGACGCTGAGAGTAGTTCAGGACCAGACTGAAGGGAGGCAGAAGGAAGGGAGGAAGAAGATGCTGCAGGAGGCCTTGAAGTAGGGGTGATCATTTCTTCTTCCTTCCTTTGTGAGGCAGCCTACTTAGACATGAGATCCTTTCACCGATGCTTGCATTCATGTGCAAGATGGTTTCTCTGTCTCTTAGAGCTAGGGGTCAGAGGTTGCAAAGGAGCAGGGGGATCCTACTCAACCATAGGAGCATCCACCACGATCGTTTTCGATGGGGGGATAGGTTCTTGCACAGAAGCAGGAGGAACGGGCTGAGGAGGGACATGAGGAGTAGACCCAAGAGCCTTGGTAGTGAACCTCTTTCCATTCACTACCTTAGAAGCAGGAGCAGTAGGAGGTCGGGGAGGTCGAGACAAAGAGGACTCTCCTCAGGAGACATTCTTCCTATTGTATCGAATGGGTGTAGGTTCCGTCAACAAAACAGGAAGTTCAAAAGCAAGATGCTTGGGTTTTCGCCAAATGAGCACCATAGGACTCTCCTAAAAATGAGGAGAAAAACCTTATAGTACCTCAACAGAGTGAGAGGAATCATTAGACTAACCAGCGGAAGAGGAAGGAGTATCATGAGACCACTTCTCTTCTTCTTTCGTGCCTTAGCGACATTGTTGTCAACTTTTAAACAAGCCTTATGTGAAATGGCATAAGGAAAGGGACTGTATCTCACTTTCGGCCTTAGGTGCCCTTTCTTATAGTTTTTATATGTTTGGTGCAGAAGGTCTGTCCTAGGTGGAAGAGGTCCAACGGGCATAGGCCAGGAGTGGTCTAAGGAGTAGCTTTCACATGCAACCTGTGGTTTATAACTAGTGTCGTAGATTACGTGCACAGATCCTCCTTGGATAAATTTTAGACATTTATGCACGACGAAGGGTACCGCGTTCATCACCACCAACCAAGGGATATCCAATTTCACCCTAAAGAGTTCAAACCCAGGGATGATGTCAAACAGCGGTTTCACAGACTTAGGTCCCACCAGAACCAACAAGGTAATGCTACCTAAAGGGGGCACGAAAAGCCCCTCATGTGTGCAGATGGTACTCACTGGTGCATCATACCCATCTTTATGCAAAAAATTTATCAGCATAATCTCCTAAGTGATTATGTTTACTTGTGACGTTGGATCAACAAGAACACCGGATACAATGTTTCCATTGATCTGCACGAGAATATAAAGAGGAGATGGTTCTTTGTTGAAACCCAATGGTAGGTCTTGTGAAGTAAAGGTTATGCTAGTACCACTATCCACAAGCTGCACAGAGGGGATGGGTTGATGCAAGAAGGAGGCCATAACGCACACTAGATAATACTTCCTTAGAATCCCTAAAGGTAAAAAGATAAGATAGTGACCCAACTAGGGTTTTGTCATGCAATACCTTTGAAACATTCCAACTATGCCAACTAGAGGTTGCAGGTTGGTTTGTAAGGAAACAGCCTCACAACACTCACACCTACAACACTCCTAGAGTATGAGGAAAGGAATTGTTAGTAATGCAGAAATAGAACCAAAATGGTTCACATTAGGTTCACCAAAAATGTAGAGAGGGGGACCACTGCATGCAAGACCCCAGGTCACAAAGGGCCAAGATGTGAGAGGCTTCCCTAACTTACCTCAGCTAAGTATAGTGTTAGGAAATGTGAGGCAAGAGTAACGAGGGACGTAAGGCCTCTCAGTCACTCTACAAACCCAAAATGAAGGAAGAGGCTAAGCAAGCTGGTTTTCAAACCCAACACTACACCTGTGGAAGCTCTTTATCTAGGGATGAAAGCATGGTCTCTGGACAACAGTGCGACATGATGGCATCTCTAAAGTGTGTTGGAGTCCGTACGACCACACAACAGTAAAGGTGTGGTCAAACTAAGGAAAACTAGCTAACAGCCAAACTAACTAACTAAAGGGATAAAATGATGTGATTAAATAAACAAGATACTCTCTAATATTGTAAACTAGAAAGGAAAGAGTAAGGAGAATAAGAGGGATCTTACCAAGGAATTCATTCACCAGCTGATCCCTCGAAGAGCCTGTACTCCTACACACAATAAGATAGGAAAATGTTGGGTGGTTGTATAGGGGCCTACCTCAGTCAGACCCCTATTTAGGTGTTTCCACCTCCACAGACAGCCAAAGGAAATGAGATAAAGAAATTAATGTAGTAAAGAGCACAAAGCACTACAAAACAGTAAAGTGCTAACTCAACCAAGTGATAGAGGAGAGGAGAGGGAAGCTTACCACCTCCACCAAGAGCACTCAAGGCTACTTGGGGAAGCATATGAGAGTACTAGAGCCTCTGCTGCAATGGTGTGGTACCAAACTTTCTCTACCAAAGTGATGGAGTGTTTCTTTGGCTGCAAATGGAATGCTTGTATGCTTGGAGTGAGTGGAAGTGAGCTTATGGAGTGATAGAAAGTTGTGGAGAAGCTCTAGAAATTAGAATGTATGTTGAAGGGATGAATTTGAAGAAAGAGTGGAAGGAAAAAACCATATTCAGGTTGGTCAGTTGAAGGGAGCATTACAACTTGACCCCCAATGAGAAGTGTAACGCCTTTGCAAATTCAGCCACAAGAATCTGCCAGGGACATAAGCGTGCCACACTAACGTCTGTGCACTGCGTGGGTGTCCCCGATAGAAACGCATCCACCGATGCTCAAAATAGGAGCCAAGTGGGATGCAAGAAGTGGGCTTAGGTAGAATTAAGCCTCTGAACTTGGTTTTCTAAAGTGGAAAGATTCAAAAGGGGAATTTGCACATGGGGTGCAAATTTACTCCTATACAAATAGTAATTATCATTCTTGAACAATTGTGAGTTTGGTTTTAAAATAGTAAGTCTTTACGCTATTAACTATTTTGAAATTAAAGTATCTAATAATATGCATGTGTAATCAAAGTTTTAAATGTCCTTACCTATGAATAGTTAGATTATTTTATTAAAGTAGTATTTCCTTTAGTTTATCTTTCCTACTTTTTAGTTAAAAATATACCCCTAAATTTAGAGTTTTATAATAAGAGGGAGTTGTACCTCTAAATTTCAAATGAAATTTATTCAAAGAATGGTAACTTATCTAACTATTGGTGCATTTGCTTCTAAAAATAGGGCTTCATAAAGTTATCATGTAATATCATATTTTGATGTTAACAAATCTATTAACCAACAAGGGGGCTACTTAGTCCTCTTTTTTCTCTTTATATTTTGGGGTTGTTCTCTCTCTCTGTCTCTCTTCTCTCTCTCTGTCTCTCTCTATTTGTGGTTGGATTCTTCTTCTTTGGGGAGATTTAACATGTACATGGGTACCTAATATGGCTTCATTTTTTAGGACCCATCATCTTTTCACCCATCTAAGATACACTTAAGGGGGGGTGTTAATATAGGTTTTTATTTTCCTAGTGGATTAATTTATTTTCCCTTAGTCATAGGTTCTTCCTATAATTTTATTAAGCTTGCTTAGGATAATAAAGATTTTATTATTTAATAACTAGGAGATAAGATGATGAGGTGTCTTCATCATAAAAGGGTGGAGTATTTACTATTTTGATCACTTTATTTAATATTGGTGGTCACTTCCCATCGGTTGGTTTTCCACCTCCATCCTCTCCCGAGTTCTATATAAACCCACTACCTAGTTTGTATTTGTATACTCTTGCATATCCATTCTCCATCTCAAAATATTTGAATGCATTACTATCATTCTAACATTGCATATCTCTCAAATAAGGAACAAGGGAGACAAAAGGATTTCAATTGGATGGCATTGTTGCAAGGTGTAGAGGCTATGTAGGATAGGGAATGAAGGCCCTAGCAATTCCTACTTTTTTCTTTGCTCAGCCTATTGGCTATGGTGCAACGACTTTTGGGTGGGGTTTCTATTGTGAATGCAAGTGGGGGGATTTTTTGATGGTGGGGGATTTTTTTTTGTTGGGAGGGTTTTTCTTTTATGTAAGGGGATGGTGCTCACTTTTTATCTTTCTTTTGGATCTTCTTTATGTTGGTTGTATGGAAAAGGGCGTTGGGGAGGTATAAGGCGTTTGTTTTTTCTTTATTCTAGCTATGGATGTGGGTGAAGCTTTTGGGTATAAAACTTATATGGATTTTTGAGCTTCTCTTGGTGCAAAGTCACCATCTTCTTCAATGGGGGCTGATGTGAGTAACCTGTTGAATAATGATTTGAGGGTGGGAGGGTTTTCTCCAACATGTGGCCCTCGAATCCCAAAAATTAATGGTTGCTTTGAGAGGAGTAAATATAGGCCAATTTTGGTGATCCAACTAGAGTTAATCATTGAGGATGTTGAGTATTTTTCAAATCGTGCCTTAAAATGCAAATTCATGGGAATGTACATCTCACTCCCATTCTTGGAGTTGTGGGCTCAACGAACTTGGACTCCATAGGGAGAAATAGAAGTGATGTTTTCAGAAAATAACTATTTTATGGTCATTTTCAACTACATGGTTGATCACAATAGAGTTTTTGAGGGTGAGCCTTATTTCCACAACCAAATTGGTTTATTCATCAAGCCTTGGTAGACTAGTTTTAACTTGTCATAGAATATCTTGAATCATGTTCCTATGTGGGTGTGCCTCCCTTGGTTCCTAGTTGAGTATTGGCATAATGACATATTACAAATGGTTGCTCTACTTCTGGGGAAGCCAGTGTGTCCTTCTAAACAAACATAGGATAGAAAGGTGATGACTTTTTCTCGCATTTGTGTTGAGATTGATTTGAGTAAACCTCTTCCAGACTTTGGAAATTTGTGTGGGTTCGTCTTCTTGGATGCAAAAAATTGGTTATGAGACTCTACCTTTCTATTATCAGTTATGCCATGAATATGGTCATTTGTAGCAAAGATGTCCTAGGACCAAATCTTCTAAGACTCTTCCTACTCAGCCTCCTTGCAACCCTCCTAAGGTTGACAAAGGTAAGGCTCCCATTCCTAGTGAAGTTGCAGATAAAGAGGGATTCAATCCTATAAATCCCCATAATAGGAATCATGGAAAGAAGATGACTTTTAAGGAGCGGAAAGAATGAGACACTTTTAATAGATTTGATGTGTTGGATGACCTTAGCCAACAGGAGGTGAATTCGGGTATGATGGCTCTGGATCAAGGTGTCTTATAGGTGGTTCAAGAGGGAAATATTTTTGACAATCTTCAAAATACCTAAGAATTTGGTGCATTTCAAATGGATATTGATCTTATTCTAGTGGATCTAACAGTTCTTGAGGCCTTAGTAGCTGTGGGGGAGAACTCTCCTCCATTTGTGAAGATAGGGTCTGATTTAGAAAAAGGAAACAAAGCTTCTCCTTCTTTGGGATTTCACTAGAAAAATATCAAGAAAGGGGTTTCTTAGAAGGCTTCCAAGGCCGGGAGAAAGAAGGACTTAGAGAAAATTAAGATGATGGGGGAGATGATAGTGGAGTCAGGATCTGTTAAGACTGTTGATTCTCAATTTTCCAACCCTCAAAAATGGTCATCCTTTCATGGAATGTAAGGGGATTGAACAATGGCTATCAACAATAAGTTGTTCATGATTTGGTGAGAAATCATTCTCCTGTTGTGCTTTTTTACAAGAAAGTAAGTTGTTTGCAGAGAATGTGTG
This sequence comes from Sequoia sempervirens, assembly GCA_007258455.2. Classification (NCBI taxonomy): domain Eukaryota; kingdom Viridiplantae; phylum Streptophyta; class Pinopsida; order Cupressales; family Cupressaceae; genus Sequoia; species Sequoia sempervirens. The sequence goes on along the minus strand of VDFB02000008.1, from coordinate 226,321,686 downwards.
GTTTGGTGCCTAAACTTTGGGGGCGAGGTCAATGCTAGCACATTGGTGCCCAAAGTAATGCAGGGGGGTTTGGCTTGTTTATGGAATCCATTGAATATTTTTCCTCTTTGGTGAATTTCCTATAAGTCTTATATTTTTGTGGTTGATTCAAGCCTAGAAACTAGAGAAACTACTCCTCTTTCCACTATCTATGCTCCTACTAATTTTCCTAGTAAGCAACACCTCTAGTCTCACATCCAATTTATTTGGAACTCTTCTTCTTTTTATCCTTGGATTATCATAGGTGATTTTAATGCCATTACCGATCTAGAAGAAAAGATGGGGAGTAATTTTAAGGTTAGAGCCTTCTACTTTTCTTCTCTGTGATAATATTTTTCCCTTGAATCTTGTTGACATTAAGCCTAGTAATGGTTAGTTTACTTAGAAAAATAGGAGACTTAGGGAGGATTATATTTCTAAAAATATTGATAGGTTCATGGTTTCCTATTTATAGATTGGTGGATCTTGGTCTATTTGTTTTGAGATTCTAGACTGGAGGGGTTCATATCATTGGATTATTAAGTTATCCTCTATTTCGGCTCGTGCTGCTCAATCTCCCTCTTTCAAGTTTCAACTTATGTGGTTGCAAGATCCCTCTCTATATGATCTTGTTACTGAGTGGTGGTATTTGGGTAGACCTACTTTTGGCACTGCTATGTATTATTTTTCCAAGCAGTTGTAGTATGTGAAGTACTAGCTCAAAAGGTGGAACGAGTAGTGTTTCGGTAACATCTTCCATGCTAAGGTGGTTGCTTAGTTTGGCTTAGATGCTATCACCCATGAGATTAGGTAGTTTGGCCTTTCTAAGGACTCTCTTAAGGAGGAGGAAAGGGATTTGAAATTACTGGAGTGTGAGTTGCGAGAGGATATTTACTAGAAACAGAAGGCTCGAGTTGAATGGTTATAGGTGGGGGACAAAAACACTAATTTTTTCTTCAACTCTATGAAGGCCAGGAGACATGGTAATTTGGTCCCTTTTCTTGTGAACTATAGGGGTGATCATTTATCCTCTTTGGGTGATATTTCCAAAGAAGCTTTGTAGTACTTTGCCTCTTTGTTTAGGGAGGACTCTCTGAATGTGTTGGTGGATGAAAATTATGTCTTGTCATGTATCCCTTCTTTGGTTTTTTTAGAAATGAATGAGCACCTCTTGGGTTGTATTTCCCTAGAGGAATTAGAGGCCACTTTATTTCAGATGAAGAAAGGGAAAGCCCCTGGTCCTGATGGCTTTCTGATTGAATTCTTTCAAAAAATTTGGGGCATTGTAAATCTAGATTTATTAGAGGTGGTTCGTGAATCTCAAAGGAACAAGAAGATGTCGAGGGCTATGAATTCCACTTTTCTTGCTCTCATCCCTAAATGTGATGTGACAAATAGGCTAAGTTTGTTTCGACCCATTTCTCTTTGCAATGTGCTCTATAAAAATCTTTCCAAGTTGATTGTTGAGAGGTTGAAGTGGTGGATTAGTAGGCATATTTATAAGGAACAAGGAGGCTTTGTGGTTGATAGGAAAATCTTGGATGGCATGGTCATTGCCACTGAAACTATTCATTCCATGGTGATCTCTAAATAAAAAGCTATGTTCATCAAGCTAGATATGGAAAAGGCTTATGATAGAGTTAAGTGGTCCTTTTTGCATAAAGTGCTTATAGCTTTTGGTTTTGCTTAGGAGTGAGTTATGTGGGTTGTGAGTTGCATCACGACCACTTCTTTTTTGATACTAATTAATGGGGAACCATCTTTCTTATTTTGGGAATCCAAAGGCCTCTGACAAAGGGATCCTCTTTCTCCTTAATCATTATTTTGGTTAAAGGTTTGGGGAGAGCTATTAAGAGAAATGTGGTGCATGTTCTTATCCAAGGTTGGGTTTGGAGTAATGGTTTACCTCCTTGGTCACACCTGGAATTTGTTGATGATGCCACTTTGATGGGAATGGCCAAGGTCAAAGAGGCCACCAATTTGCGCAAGAATTTGGACATTTATCTTGCTACTTCTAGGTAGATGATTAATGAGGGTAAATCTTCCATAATTTTCTTCTTTAATACTCTAAGGCTCATTTAATAGTGGATTTCTCATATTTTGAAGTTTTATATTGATTCTTTTCCTTTGACTTGTCTCAAAATTCCTATCTCTTCTAACACCTCTTTAGGGGCTCTTGGAAAAATATTTTAGACAAGTTTTGTGCGAAGGTGAACCATTGGACTCACTGGTGGCTTTCTTTCACTGGCCAAGTTTAGCTTCTTAAGTTAGTGGTGCAGGCTCTTCCCTATTATAGGTGTATGCTCCATGTGCTCCCATTGGATTTATTAATGATTTGGACTCTTGCTAGGCAATTTTTATGGGTTGGCAGTTTTTCATCTTATAAGTGGAGCCTTATGAAGTGGGCTATTATGTGTAGTTCGAAGCAATATGGTGGCCTCAAGTTGCAACATTCCACTTTGATTGGTTTGGTGTTGTCTACCAAGCTTTATTGGAGATGGTGTTTGGAACAGGATCATGTCTGGGCCAAGATTATTTCTCACAAATATCTAAATGGGATACGAAAGGAGGAGGTTCTTCGATATCCGCTTGTGGGGAAAGGTTTTGTAATTTGGGAAACGCTTAAAAAAGGTGCTAAGTTGATGAAAGAGGGTTTGTTTTGGATTTACAATAGGGGATTTGAGGCTCTCTCTTGGTTTGAATCTTGGGATGGGTTTTCCCCTATCATGAGAAAGTATCCTAATCTACAAGATCTTTGTCAGCACTTCTTGGAGGCCAGTTGGTCTTGAGTGGTTGATTTTAAGACTTCTTACCTCTATGGGCATGTGGAGGTGTCTAGATGAAAGGTACCTAGTGAGTGGCCTATGGCTAGCTTGGAGGAGGATTGTGTTGAGTTTCAAAATATTCTGGCAAGTAGACTGTGCAACTCTCTTAGGGATATAGATATTTTGGTCTGGAGTCTGGATGCTAAGGGGATTTACATGGTGGCTTGTGGGTACTAGGAGTTGATTGCTTGGAAGTATGGTGGGTTGGAGGCTCCTTGGTGGAAAAATGTTTGGAATAAGTTCTCACAGCCCAAGTATAATTATTTCCTATGGACCTTATCTTAGAACAGATGCTTGACTTGGGAAAATATTTGGAAGCGAGGATTCTAGGACCCATTTTTTTGTGTTCTTTGTGGGTGGGGTGAGGAGGATTCATCCCACTTCTTCTTTTGTTGTCCTTTTTCTATGCTTATTTGGCATTTTTGGTGGGCTATTTGGAATCACCCTTGTGTTCATGCCTCTTCTCTAGTTTAATTCTAGAGTAGCCCAAGGAGACCTCCAACACAAGCCTCTTTCATCTAGATTGTGTGGTGCATTGGCCCTGTTTTCATCCTTTGGAAAATCTAGTTGGAAAGGAATTGTAGGATTTTTTGTGGGGATAAGTTGATGATTCAATAGGTTTGACAGAGAAGTGTTTGTATGATTCAAGAGACTGTGGAAGCTAAATGTGAAGTGGCTTTTCCTTTGGAAATGAGTGATGATGAGATTGTGAATAGATTGGGCCTGTGGGGTTTGGCCTTTGATTCCTTTTGTATTGGTAGAGGTCGGCATGCTAAAAAGAAGGTTTAGAGAGTTGGGAGTTGGTCTCCTCCTTTAGTAGATTTTTTGAAGATCAACACTGATGGGTCTTCTAGGGGTAATCCTGGACCTATTGGGATTGGTGGGGTTGGGAGAGATAGCTTTGGTTCATCTATTTTTGTATTCTTCATTCATAAAGGGAAACAAACCAACAATATTATGGAGGGGTTGGTGATTCTTTGGGCTATTGAGTGTGTCTGTGCTCTTGGTTGGTGCAAGATTATCTGTGAACCAAACACTCAAATCATTGTTAATTTGTTGAATGAGCAAAAGTTGGAGGGGGTTAATTGGAAAATTTCTTCAATTGTTTGACATATTTTGTAGCTGCATTCTATGCTAGAGGTGGTTTCTTTTACTCACATCCCTTGGGAATGGAATAGGGTTGTTGACTGTTTGGCCAAATGGGATTTTGAGCATGTTTATGACTAACAGATTGAGGGATGGGAGCAATTACCCTTGGTTATTATGAAGTTTTAGAGAAGATTATTTTGGAGGACATGGTTGGTTGATGTTGGCTGGTGGATGGTTATGCTGTGGTATTGAGTCTTGGTTGAGTGTTTGTTGGTTTGGTAATCCTACTTACCTTTAGGTGCCTTTGTGGAGCCTGATTTCTTTGTATTGGTGATTTCCTAATATTAATAAATTTACCCTCTTTATTCAAAAAAATATTGCATATCTCTCAAAGTCACAAGTTTGCATTGTTTATGTTTTTTAATTTGTGTAGCTTAGAATTTATCTTATAAAGTTCATTGGGTTATCAATCTATTTGAAATTTATAACACTAGTTTGGGTCTCTTCCAAATATGGTGAATATTCAACAAAATAAAGCTACCTTTTCTTAATCTCGCCTTCTACTTCCAAAAATATCTATTGTAGGTTTTGTTGGGTGGAAAAAATCATTACCTAAGGCTGGAGCATTCTCTTAGCTTTTAAACAAAAGACATAATTCTAACCAAGTCTAGGCCCTAAAGATTAGGAATTACCAATCCTTTTAATTATGTTATATGTGGGGATTCTAATGAAGATACCAATCATCTCTTATTGAATTGTTAATTCTCTCATAACCATTGGTGTTGGCTCTATAATAAATTGAATCGACAAAGCTCGTTTCTAAACAACATCTAATATATATTTAATAGTTGGGCCTCCCTCTCTGTGAAATCCACTTTGTCATCACTCTAGTAGATGACTCCATCCATCTTAATGTGGAATATATGGTTAGAAAGAAACAGGAGAATATTTAAAAGGAAAGAAACTAAATTGGAGGAGGTATTCAACAAAATAGAGAATTTGTTTTCAAAATCACTGATGACTCAATTTTTCAAAAATTCTAATTCTCTCTTCACTTCATGGGATGCTATGATTCTAGAAAAAAAAATCTTCACTAAAACATATCAATATATCCTCTTTGACTCCAAAAAGGCATTTCAATAAGTCTCAAATCCACTGGATACCTCTACTAAAGGATACCATAAAGCTCAATTTTAATGGAGCTTCATGAGGTAATATTGGTATTTTGAGAATATGTTGTGTTCTAAGGGAATCAATAGGGAATATTCTTTTAGCTATAACAATTAAACTCCCTCAAGGAATTGATAATGAATATGAATCATAAGCTTTACTCAATGACCTCCTCTTAGAAAAGAAACAATACCTTAAAATAATTTACATTGAAGGAGACTCCCAAATCATCATCAATGTAGTTAAAAAAAAATCTCCAGCAATTGACCGTCTAATAGATAATTTTCTATCAAAATATCGAATTACTTGGTAAATTTGATTATTTTAAATTTGGACATTATTATCAGGAAGGAACAAATTAGCTCACTATTTCAAACCAAGCATGTGATCAAGATACACCAACAATCTTGATTAATATGAATAATATTAACCACTACCCAAGTATGAAAATGTTATGGGAAATTGATAAGAGCCACACACTAAAGCACCTTTAATGTATTCAATTCATCTCCTAAAAGTTAAATTGTTATGATAAATTGATTACAACTTTGTACTTGTGCCTAAGGTATCTAGTTGTGTCCTGTGTTATCTATAGTGATTTGACTTGCTTCTTGTGGATTCACATGGGGCTTTTTCATATGCATGTTTAGACACCCAATGATGGCTCTTGCCACCTTTAGGGATTTGATTTGTTGCTTGTGGATTCACATGCGACTATTTAGTCCTCGCCATCCTCTACATCCTCTACATCCTCCTTCATTGTAGCCAATCTCTCCTAATAGATTTCACATATTTAGAAAGTCTTTAATTACTCTTTAAGACAATGCTCAAACTAACATTGTTTCAAAGATTAGATGGTGTATGATTCCCTCTCAAGATATTAGTCATGTACAAAAACTACATGAGTGAGCTCTCAAAAGAAGAAATATGAAATAAAAGATAAATAGAATATCAAATTGATAGAAGAAAAATGAAGAGATGCATTCAATAAAAAGTGAAGTGAATTGAAAATTGTGATATGAATAATGGATGCATGATACGAGATGGAATGATGAATATAGATTTATTATGATGATACATGGGTGGTTGATTAACTTTTAATGCATTTGTTATGCTAACATGTGGATAGAAGCCTTATTTTAAAATAGCAACGAATTTTATACACTACGATATATAAGACCAAGGTAAAAATGTATCTAATGCATGGATTGATTCATAAAAATGTAAAAAACAAGAGGATATCCTAGCACTTGCAAGGCATTTAATTCTCTTAACAAATCCTATGATGAGACAAACAATAAACAATAAAAGAATGTCTCTACACATCATAAATAATTACACCTTGGTGGGTCTTGTAAGGGAACAACCAATAGATATAAGGATGAGTCCCTTATACATCACAAGGTGTTATAATTTGGTGGTTCTTGTGAGGGAACAATCAACAAACATGACACACATAAATAATAAACTATGGCCCAATGTATAATAGTCAAAGTGCACCTTGATATATAATGATCATGGTGATTGTAATTAGGCATAGTATGGGTCAAAATATAAATCAAATAAATAAAAGATCAATTGTCAACTTACACACAACAATGATAAATCTTGCCAAGGTGTTGAAAAGATAAAAGGTGGATGATGATTTTGCCTGATTTAGGGAAGATACATCCCACAAAAGCAAGTGATGAATGAAAAACAAAATTTTACAATGGAAATTGATTGACAACTATATGTTATTAATGTTGATTTATAGTTCTTGATTTGACATTGAAAATGTGATGTTTGAAGTGTATAATTTGTGGATGTGAAGCATATAATTCTATTTTGTCTTTTATTAAATAGAGGATGAAAGTTTATTTTTATTAATGGGAGAATGGGGAATGCACGAAACTTGTTTATTATGGAAGGGCAATGAGATCACAAAGTGAACTTGAAAGCATGAATGAAGATTTATTAAAGTAGGATATAATCACCTACCCCTAGTGTAAAACAAAGCATAGAGAGATATGGATCTGAAAGAGTAGGCTAATGTCATAGAAATGGATGAGTGAAGGAGGAGTTCTTGAAATATGGTGGGGTGCATTTTATTACGCATGGTGCTTTGGAGTAGGTTTTCACCTTGATACTTATCCAAGACACCACTAAAAGTGGTTTTCACCATAGGAAATTTTTAATTTTACTATTCTTTAGGAGCTTTTCTTTGAAAAAATACTTGAACTAGGTGAAACTCCATTTATAGTGCTACATTGAGTAGTCTCATGATCCTTAGAAGGGTATAATTCTCAAGATCCAAAGAATCTCGAGCTATTTAGGTAATAATCGATATTGAGTTTACACTAGATCCCTTCCTATATTAAAAAATATCTTCATAATAAATCCATTCTTCAATACTATCAACATAAAAAAATAAAACAAAATATATGATTCTTATACAAAGCACCAACTTTGAGCAAGAAACTGACTTGAAATGATGAAAAACCTCCAACCTCTAATACCTCTAACCTCCAATTTGACACTTGTTAGTCATTACTCTCTAGAGATAGCACCAAAGGTACTACAATCCCTAAAAGAGCAATCAACACAACCAATATTTTCAAGCATATTTATAAAACAACAAGATGTTGGGTTCAACCAAAAATACATATGTACAATAAAGTTGTCTTCAACCAAAAGATTGACTTTACTAATTTATACCAACATTATGATAAGCCTCTACAAAACCGTAAAAACTTTAAACTTGTAACCTCCAATTATATCAATATTAACTTTTCTTCTCTACATTACACACCCTCTTACATTAGCAAAACAAAATAATCTTAATACTTCGTAAATAAAACAACTTCTAATTTTTAATTGTTTTTTTTATGCATAAATACTTAGTAATTCTTCTAGCCTCTTAATATCTTTGACATTTACACTTATCTCCATATAAATGATAAAACCTTATACCATGGGCATACCATCTTTCAAACATCACAATTAACTAAAAAATATTTTATTAAATCATTTATCATCATGTATATGGTCCCACTCTCATATATGAAAAGTAAATGTATCTTTATATATATATATATATTGAACAAAGCAATTAAAATTACAAGTGTATATGAAAAATTTGGATAAAATAAAAATGATAAAACAATAGCATGCATTACCTAATCCAAATTTTCAATACCTCAAATAGATGCAATGATGGATGAATTATTCGATTGATTTGATATGTTGGTTGCTCAATTCAGCAACATAACATTGAGATGGAGATGATAGATGAATGATGATAGATAGAAATGCATAAATGATTCAAGAATGATTTTGGCAACATAAGGATACTTGAAGAATCAACCCCCAAATGGCTTATGAGAGGGTTGATTTATAGGAAAGATCTGATTTGGATTGATGGTTGAGATTGGATGCCAATAAGATGTCTTAATCAATGGCTAAGATTGAAAGTTGTAGTGTGAAATAGGGTTAGGGAAAAATTAGAGCAATGATAAAGATTAAGGGTTGAGATTGAATTATGAGATCATTCAATCAAGGGCCAAGATTAAATAAGATGTCAAGAGATAAGATTTGATGTGGAAGATAAGATTGGCACGAACAAAGAGGTGAGAAGAGAAATTAAATAATAAAAATTATTTAATCTAGGTGACCAATGAATAATTAAATAATAAAGATATTTAATTATAGAAGAATGTGACATAGGAGGAATCATGATTTAATTCAAAATTCAAGAGAGTGGACCAAATTAAATAAATAAAATTTATGAGAGAAAAAACTAATGAATAATTAAATAATTAAAATAATTATTTAATTTAATTTATGAGAGAAAAAACTAATGAATAATTAAATTTTTAATTATACTGGAAAGTGACATAGAAATTAGAAAGAAAAGGACTTAATTAGTGACGTAATTATATAAATAAAATTTATTTAATTAATCAAGGAAAAATAAAGAAATGGATTAATTATTTAATTAATAGAAGACATATGACATTAGAAAATGATTATTTAATTATGAAGAATGAAAGGGGAAATAATGAAGAATCTAAGAGTATGAGGCCTAGGACAATTTTTAGTGTCTACAACAAGAAAGCAGCCACTTTATAGTGATACAACAAAAAAAGTCTAATATCCAAGCCACAAGGCTACAAAAAAGACTCTTACATAAGTTGTACAAAAAAAGTCCAATATCCAAGCCACAAGGCTACAAAAAAGGCTCTTACATAAGTTGTACAACATATTTACGAACGATGAGTTTACTATCAAGCTGAAATTGCATGACTTGAAAGTAAATGTATCTCAGTTGAAAAGTTTTTCTTAAAAAATTGATATGATAGTAGCAACTATTTCTTCTTCCTCTCATTGATATCATGTTGAAAAAATGACACACAAATATTGCTAGAGATCTAACCCACAATAGCAACAATAATAAATACAAAATAATATTAATATTAAAGTTGATATAGAGTTTTACAATAAATTGTGTAAATACCTATAAAGTATTGCATTCCCACAACTCCCCAAAACTACTCCAAACCACCCAACTCATTTTAATAACAATAAAAAGTCAATAAATGACTTTATTACAAATAAAAACCTTAATATCCCAATACTATCAACTATCAATCTCAACTCTTAAATTCTAAAAATTTATTATTATTAAGAAGGATAAACACTTTTTCTTAGAACTATGAATGCTAGGTCAAAGACCTCATCCCCACTATAAATTCTCAACAATTACATTGTAAAGAGGTTTAAATTTTTATTAAGAATGCTAAAAACTTTTTCTGGGAACTATGAATCGCCACGTCAGAGACCTCATCCCCACTATAAATTCTCAACAATTACATTGTAAAGAGGTTTGAATTTTTATTAAGAAGGCTAAACACTTTTTCTCGGAACTATGAATCGCCTGGTCACAAGAGACCTCATCCCCACTATAAATTCTCAAACAATTATATTATAAAGAGGTTTGAACCTTAATGACACCAATAACAACACAATTTTATTATTATTTATTATAAATGAATTTGTAGTGAAACCTTTTTGTTTTCAACATAAATCTACCAAGAGTAATGGGCTTACATAAGTGTACTAGCATGCTAGATCCAGCTTAAAACCAATGGTCCCATGTGATCACCTGCTTCAAGAATAGGAGCCCAAGCCCCCATGGGACCGCTCAGATAGTTACAACTATTTTGGATAATAACCTGGACAAAAATGTGACCAGACCTAACCTATGATCAGAGGAAGAAAAAACAAAGTATACGAACTTCTATTTACTTCAATTTATGTCACGAGTCCTCCATAGATAATCTCCACTACTATACATATATTCATAAATTACTCAAATGATGTATCGTATGACGGGGCTTCTCAAACAACCACCAAGTACAAGAAGGCCAAAAGCAAATCGAAGCATAATCATTCCAAACCTCCAATCCATATCCACATCCCAGAAATAAAATATTTTAGAGAAAACTGACAAGCGCACATTAGCTATCTATCATCTATCTGTCTCTAGTATCTTATTTGTGCAGTGCTGTCTGGAATATCTTCTTCATATGCTTACGTAGGCTTACAAGGTACTTTGAGTGAGATTTTGTTTTCTACATCATCTTTTCTGCACACTACAGACATCATCACTTCATCCTCTTTCATGATTGCCTCAGTATCTTCTGCTCTTCCCCAGCCTGTTTTTACTGCTACTATTATTATTAGTGTCATTATTGTTATTATTGTAGAGTTATAGTTAGATCTGAGGAGGGAATTGATTTTTTATTTTATTTTGTACTCTAAGTTTCCTTCTTGTTGGTCTCCTTAGAATCCATCTGTTAGATATTATTGCGCTTGAAGTGCTAGAGAAACATTGGCAAAACCAATTAGATTTGTAGTTGGTAATCAGAGAGAAGGGGAGAAAGCCTGCAAGCTATGTTATGGAGAATGTAAATTTTGGGAATTCAAAGCACACTTATTAAGTGTTTGGTGTCCATTTGTATTAATGTTGAGATTCATGGACACAACAGAGAAAAAGTTTCAGTTGGAAGAAGCATCACAGGGATTACCAGGTGAAATCCTATGTTGGAACATTTTTTTTGTGGCATTTTAGTCCAAAAGTATGACCTTGTATGATTGTTTTTTTTATCTTACCATGAAAATTTACATCTGCACACATCTGGAAGGAAAATATGCTAATGATCTTTCTGTTTGGAGAGTGCTGCTTTTGTATTGAAGAAGCGGTATGTCTAAAAGATTACAAGGTTCCCGTTTTTTTTTTTAACAGTGTCTTATGGATGGAACACAAGTCATTATTTTTCCCCAAGTACACATTCGGCAAAAAATTTGCTACTACAGTTTTTATCGAATTTTTTTCTTTAATATGTTTGCAATGTTCTAAGTTTCACAGTTAGACGGTCCCCATTAGCATGGTTTATTGGGTCTAGTATCAAGATCAGGCTTTTGGAGGCTATTTTCTTCACATGGGGTGTTGAAATGCAATGGTTATAACAGGACTCGACTCATTATTTATGGAAGATTGTGGAGTACAGTTATCTTAATTGGATCCCAGAGTGATGTATAAACCAATAAGCATGGATTCTACCAGGGGCTTCTGGATTTTCTCTTCCAAACTGGTCCTTTATTTCTTATTTCATTTGTGTCTAATAACTTGGATAACTTGCATTCATTAGCCAGCATTGGCATATGAGTTTTGTGCTGGTTCTGTCTCTAGTTTTCTCTGAGAAAAAGGCTGAAATGCTTTTGAAGGCACATATAGCCCACCCAACACGATGTTCATGTATATTTCAGTCATCTGCTGAATTCAGGACATCCTGGTACAGTTTCCGTTTGTTGAAATTTCCATGGGCCAGCAGTTATGACTCTAACCAAGGGCACACAATGGGTGCTCTTGCCACTGAGCTACTAGCCTCTTATGTTGTTTGGAATGTGGATTGCTCCAACTAAATGTCAGATTATGCGTAATTCTCAAAGAATTCAAGACAAATCACGATAGGAAGGTTGCACATCTAATGGAAAATGTTTTATAGATGATGCGGCACAACATACAAGCTAGTTTACAAGTATTTTTTCCGGGAATCGGTCTCATGGAACTTTAAGAGACGAGATAGTTTGAGATTTCATTTTAAGTTCAACCCTTGTTGCTAATAATTTTTATTGGAGTTTGGTCAAAGGCCACAGGCTTATCAAAGTTCCTTCAAGGTGGGTACTCAAAACTATGACTTTACCGAGAGGGGCGTATCCAGAACCCACACGAAAACTAGAAACCAAATCACCTCGTGTAAGTGCGTGTCTTTAGACTAGCGGATTTTTTATTTTTTTTGTAAAACAGACCAAGATTAGACTTTGAGTTCAGGTGATCTTTTACTGCAAAATTTAATAGGCCCCTCTGACATTGAGATGCCCAGTCTCTTACTGCAGGAAACAGAAAAAGACTCGCAGCTTGGTATCGACAGATAAAGCTTAAGGGGATCTGCAAATGGAATTCTTATTATTGAACTCCTGATCTTGCTCACTGAGTCTGGTTTACTGGCTTTCCCATTCTTTTTCATCTATCCTGATCCCCTGCAATCACAGAATGCCGAAGTCAACATTCAGACCACAGTTTTGGGGAATTATCTCCAGTAGTCATTATGCCAAGCACTTCCTCTGGGCAACAGCCAAACAAGAAAGGACGGCTCTGCTAGCTATAAATCTGAATGTGCGTTTTTGGAGTTCTGGATGTAGATAAATTCGCAGGATCATTTTTTTCGGTTAATGGTGCGTGCGTATATGTGCAGCACTTAATTATTTTGTGTCCCTAAAGCCTGAACCATCTAGCACTTGATATTTGCCCGTCTTGGTTTTTGATTCTTGCTGTTATTATCATAAAACACGAGGTGCGCTTTTAGTGGTAGTTATGAAAGAGGGCATTTTAGGCAATATGAAGATTCCCGTCTTCAAACTTATCGCATGTATCAATGGAACTATGCATTGACGAGGAAACTGTGTTTTTTATGTGGCTGGCTGTTCTTCTGCTTATTTTCTCTCAAACATTAACTTGTATTATTTTTTCTTTTCAAGTTGTAGACTTTTCTCGAACTGAGAATGGCAATGCCTGAACTGTGTGCCTGCATTTGCCTTTAGGAACTCAAGAACATGCATATTGCATATTCAGCAAAATTTGCTACAAGCACAACAATGTCAAACAGATTAGTCAGATAAGGTTTATAGCTTGCATCTTCATATGCGCACATGTAGAAATCCAGTTATCTGGCATTTGTAAGTTGGCTTGCGAACTGTTTGAAAGAAATTTTGAGCGAAGTTGGTGGTTAATGTGGATAGGTTTGCAAGCCATTTGACAAAAAGGCTTATGAACAAATCTTGGAAGAAGTTTAGAAACAAGCCCTAAAGAAAACTATCTTAGGTTCAAAAATGGAGAACAAGAATAGGTGGCTTTGATAAGTAGCAACTAGCTCAGGCCGTGCCATTGAGAAATTTGATGCGAAAGAGTTCCACCTAAAGAAGCATAAAATGTAAGACATTCATTCTACAGGACTTATGGAGATATGTAAATAAGTTGAATCCCAGAATTGTATAACCTGATACTGCAATGAAACAGAAACAGTAGGATAAAAAGAGAATTGCTAAGGCCATTAGTGCAAAGAACTCCAAGGAACTGTGGAATAATTTGGAGGAGAAATATGAAGTGAAGAGTTTGGTCTTGAAACTCGCAAATTGTTTTTGCTTTTCTTCAGGAGGTGAAACACCTGATTCATCAGTCTCGGTCTCTGTTGAGAACATTTGCAGGTATAGGGGCTACTCACTTTACTATATCTAAGGAGGATAGCCTACCAGATCTATTCGCTACTTGATATCTGTTTGATAGTTCGGTACCATATTGACTTATCAGGTTGCTGAATTACCTTTTGATCCAATAACTGATAAATGTCTAGAGAAAAAAACGATGGCCAAAGGGTTTAATCTACGAGTAAGTACGAAGGGATATAAGCCAGCAATAAGAAATCTCAAAAAGCAAAGCCTCATAAAGCCATTTAGAGTTCCCAAAGCGAAAAATGAAAATTGATTACCTCTGTGGTAAATTCAAGCATTTGATTAAATATTGCAAGAAATCAATTCACAATGATGGAAAAGTTAAAACAAAAGTTCATTCATTTGCAAACAAAAGTTTTGTGTGAAAACAAATCTCTGTGCAAGAAAATAATTTGCATATCCAGTTGTGTGAAACATTGTTTGTTCTAACATGTTACCATTGCATCAGCATTGATTAGGTTTCACGGTGCTTAGTAGGAAGGAAATTTTTGAATTGACCTCATTCATATATGCAATACGGCCATTGATATATAAATTATGATCCCATGACAAGTACATCTGTGATTACCAACTCTTTGCCCCTTTGTACATTCTCCTATGTTCATGCTCGAGTTCAATGTTATATGAGTTACAAAATCTGAAATTGTGACATTCGAGACATTCATTTGGACCATGCAAAATTTAAGTTTTGTTAAAATAAGTATTTTTTGAGTTTCCTGGCACAACCAGGTCTCCAATGCCAGGGTTGAAGCTTGCAGTTGAGATATATGGTTGAAGCTTCGATATTGGCCATGATGATGGTTTTATCACATAAATTAATATAATGAAAAATTAAGCTGCCATCGTTGATTTTTGACAATTGTTCCTTATGTTTCTGTCCTAGGGTTGTTTTAGCTGCTCCTTCAAAACTTTGTTTAAGTGGGTTATAGTTCTAGTTACCAGCTTCTTTTTTTCTTTGATTGATAAGATTGTGTTATTGTTGTGATGGTTTTATCACACAAATTAATATAACGAAGAATTAAGCTGCCAATGTTGATTTTTGACAGTTGCTCCCTTTGCTTCCGCCCCCCAGTTGCTGCATCAAAACTTTGTTTAAGTAGGTTATAGCTTTGGTTGCCAGTTTCTTCTTTCATTTTATCAAGGAAAGTGTTTTTGATCAGAACTATGAACCGGAGAGGGTTTTTAAAGGATCTCAAAATCTTGTACAACAAAAAAGATTATAACAACAAAGAACTAGAACCAACAAAGATACTGACTTTAAGACTAGAAAGGCCCCTACCAACCAAACAGCAGAACTTCAACAAAAGACCGCCAAAACCACAATCAAAGAGGTTTGAAACAAAACCTCTCCAAACAGCTCTGAAGTGAAGCTTGACCCAATTGGATCATCCTACATTTCTTTGAAGAACCAATCTCAACTAGAGGGAGAACATCTTGATTACTTTTTTCCTTTAAAGAGAGATCCCCTCGAGTTCTCAATGGTATCCACAACTGCAAGATCCAAATCCTTACCTACATTCAAAGAAGAAATAGGAACCAAAGGGCACAGACCATCCGGTTCTTGCTTGCCTCTTATGGAAGACCCCTTAGTTTTTCCTACAGGGCTTACAGCTGTGAAGCCCAAATCATTTCCTTCGAAAATAGTCACCGAATTCCTTTGACCAGAAGAGATCCTTTTAGACTGAACTTGGAGCTTTTCCTTGATATCCTAGTACGAATGGGAAAAATACCCAGCTCTATTTCAATGAAAGCAAACTAGAGAGGATGACTCAAAATGGATTTTCTGCTCCCAAACACCCAGCTTGGAGTGTAACTTAATTGGCAACAGCTTATCTATATCAAAACACACACAAAATCTGGCAAAAACTAAGCATTTCATATCTTGCGTGACATTGTCAATAGCTAAAAACAAACAAAGAGCATTAGCAATACCTCTTATGATACTTTCGTCCCAGTATTCCAAAGGGATCCTTGGCAGCCTTACCCAAATAGAAGCATTGAACCCAATAGTCCATCCTTTCTTTGCCAAAGAACCAAGGCCCTCCTTGCAAAATACACATGCTCTCCTTTAGGGATTAGGAGAATAAGAAGGAACCATTAGACATCGCAGTCACTCGAAATTTACCAGAAAAACACTATCTTTTAGAAGCCCAGGTACGAACAGCATCAATATTCAGACGAGAGCTTGATTGTGTTGTTGTTCCAGATTTTTTGAAATTTTGTACTAGAAAATTATTGTTTCTTCTACAATGATTGGAACCAAGTACAACTGCCTCTGTGCAAGTCTAAAGTCTGTCGGATATTTTCTTGTTAAATTGGTTGAATATCCATCCAAGTTAAGGATTGTTGCCAAGCACTCTTTCCTGTAGAGATATTTAAAAAAGAAAAAAAGATGCTCTACGGATTTAATTGCTTGCATACATAATTTACATCTACATTCTTAAGCAAGCATTCCTTTTGCAAGGCTTGTTAAGATTATTATCAACTTACAGATAGAAATCCAAGAAAAGAAAATTACCTTGGGTTATTCTTATTGTGCCATAGTCTCATGACCTTCATCCATAAATTGCCACAGGAAAGAGATATTTTATGCTTAGTGAAATATCAATTCGCCTATCTAACAGTGTGGATTCCTAATCATTTCGTGTCTTATCTGATAAAATCTTTTGTGTTGTCTGCTTGTGTAAATATCAGTAGCCCAGCCTAAGTGCGTTCTCTCCTGATTATACTTATTTCCATTTCCATTTTCTCTTTTTGTATACTCCAAAATGTTTGCAATTTCAGATTGCATTCCAGCAAACAGATACTCAAGTCCATTTTTTGTGTTCAAGCAGACGTTCTACAGACCATAGAGTGAATTGAATAAACCTATTTTTACTGTTGATGTATCCAACCAAGAATCAAATGTCTTCCCAACCTTTATGACCGAAGCTCTAAAAAAATCAAGCCCTTGACGAATTAAATTAATTGAAGGTTAGTAATTATATCACAAATAAACTAATAAATTTTCGTACCTTTAATATCTAATGCGTCTCAGGTCTGAGAATTTCCAATGTGTGTTCTAAAGCTTCTTCTAATGTCTGCTTCTGGACTGTGCATTCACTAGCACTGGGAAATAGGTGGTAGTCAATCAAAAAGTTAAAACTTTAACCGAGACTTGATTATTTTTCAATCTGTCTTAAATAGTGTCGAAAATTTAAATCAAACAACATAGGCAGTATTTGTAAAATGCCTGTATTATCTGTAGATATCAATATCAATTTAATATGAGTCTGCCTTATTCATTATTGTTTGTTTCAGAGTCTACATGCACACAAGGTGTTCCTCTGATGGAAATTCTTATTTTATTACTTAAATTGGATGTCCAGGTGGCAGATATGGCAGCAAAAGTACATTGTGAAACAAAGTTGCATATAAGATTCTCAAACAAAAAAGCAGTCACGGCAACACGAGTAACATTAAAGCTTGAAGATCCTTGGCCAAACCGTCCTGAGTTGATCAAACCATTAAAAGACGATCAAACTTGCAGTGGAATCAACAATTGCAGTGATTCCATGCAAGAAAGAATGGAAGGATATGGAACACAAGATATTAGAGAAAATCTTAAGCAGACAATGCTTAAACAAGAAGAAATTTTCCAAGGACAGGTAAGCAAATGAACTTGCACAATGATTATTGTTTTTGAATGAGAAATGCACGATTGTAGAAAGCTCCGAGATGAATTTTCCATAGATAAATTAGTTTTTCATGTTCTAAGGATGAAAGAGGGAAGGGGATTTTATGCTTCATAAAATAAGAGTTTTCAATGGTCTGAAGCATTTGGTTTGTTCTTGGGATCCTGCAGGTCCGAGAACTGCATCGTCTATATCAAGTTCAGAAGGTGTTGATGGCTGATCTTAAAAACAAATCACTTGACAAATCAAAGTTGGATTCAGCAACATCACAAAAAAGTCATTTCATATTTCAATTTGGATCAGATCATGTTCAATCAGAAGGCATAAGGAGTGTTAGGGATCCACTCAATAGTTTTGTGACAGACAAAGACAAAATAAGTTACAGACTGCCTATTTGTGGCAAGGATAGAGATCAAAGCCTTTGTTCTGATTTTCTTGGAAAAGGCCTACCAATTGGGTTGAGTCCAAAAGAAACCAAAGATAGCTCACAAGACTTTTCCAGGTTGCAACCTAGTAGAGCTACTTGCAGGACTTTTGATCTTGAACAGCCTGCTGCAGAATATGTGAATGACAGGGCCACACATGCAAAGAAGGATGACAAAATTTTAAGAATAGCCCTCAAAAGTGCTACAAAAGAAGATAAATCACTAAATTTCAGTATGTTTCTTCATCCAGATAGTGATGTGGAGCTGACCTTAGGTACTGGATATGGAAAAGGTAAAACAGTATCTAATTATCATAAAACTCCTTCAAGTTTAGGATTGGCTTTTCCAGAGTTTAAAAGAGAACAGCCAACAGAATGCAGAAGTCCAATATTTAATGATGAATTAAAACTCTACTCTCCAGCTTCAGTTAGGTCTGAAGCCACCACTCCAGAAAATATCAGAACATTGGAAGGGACTCAAGCAAGCGGCAAGGAACATAAAAATAATGACAGGTGTAGGACTGGATGGCAAAGGTTTGATATTGATGGTGAGAAAAACAATAAGGAGAGGAACTTCCTTGATCTTCATATTGGTGAAAGACCAAATCAAGAAAATATTAAACAGCCTCCTTGGCTTCTTCAAGCTTTGAACCTGAGCAGGACATAAGTTCTATTTGGAAAGTGCGTTTTCATTAGAACACCATCAAAGTTTTTCTTGGCATTATGCCTAAGAAGTGGGAACATTGTTTGATTATTCATCTGTAACATTCGGATTATTTCTGATTGGTTCAATAAAGTGAGATTCATATAGGTAATTAGGGCTCCTCTCTTGAACACGTGATTTGCTTAAATACAACATGAAGAGCAATAAAGTGTTGAGAATGACCATTTCGGACATTGATGAATTCCTGAGATAGAAATGACAGACTATAGCTGACATTTGAAAATCCCTGATAAGATGTCTTAAGGAGTTTGTTCTCTTAACATTCTTTCCCTTGTTATTGCTTATTCGTCTCTACGATGTACTGATATAATATTCTTAGTTCAAAACATACTCTTTGAGTAGAGGAAACAAGAAATCTACCCCAAACACAATTCTACAAAAGCAGAACAATTGCAAAAGGAATTTCTTTGCTTTTTTCAGTAAACAGGGTGTACTTATGTAGTGCATACTGGAATTCAACTGTCATTCAAAGACATCATATTTGCTGTGCTTTTCTATATTAACTATTAAGCCATGTGACTATAATTTGTGTAATAGTTGTATAACGTCCATGATGGAGGCAAAGGACACAGCTGAAAAGAGCGGTGTCATTAATTCTATGACCCAATTCACAGGCCTGTGAATCGTTTCCAACTGGATTGATTCTCTTTTGTTTCAATGGAGATGCTGGATAGTCACATTTTGAAAATAGTAGTTTAAAGTAGCTATCAGTCCTAACTAGCTTTTCTTCTTTTATAACAGACTTCCACAGGAATACATGTGCCAAAGCTTTTCCGTACAAAATGCTTCTATTCGGTGCATCCAGAAGAGCTTCGGTGGACATTTATTTTGTTTCACAATGAAAATGCCTGAAAGTGATGTTTAAAATTCCATGGTTCAGCTTGAAACAACTAGTAGATAATGGTTCCATGGAGGGACCTACTGCTACGATATTGTAGGATTTTCTTCTTAAGCCATAGTATTAATTAGTTTGGAGTTTTTGGATTTGACTATGTAAATATTTTTCCATCAATATTTCAAATCATATTTCATGATCAATCTATCATTAGGATGAAGATAGTCAAAGAAGAGATGATATGATACGTTGACTGATAAATACATGATCAAATCCAAAAACTCCAAATTAATATTATAAACTATAAAAAATTTATATGCCTCTAATAACATCTAATTGGTGCTATTTTTTTTAACATTTTCTCTAAATTATAAACAGGTTCTCCTACAGGGCTATAGCTGCACTTTTTTCTTGGGTCCTATGGGACCCTATATATTTGGCTCCTAAATTTCCTCGAGGGCATCCTATTAAGGATTTTTGGGATTTGAAGCATGGGGCTATCACCCCAGCATCAGGCAAATTCACCGCCAATAATTCACCGTGGGAAAATTCACCGTCATGACAACTCACCGCACGAAAAATTAATTGAATGAATTTTTGGCGGTTAATTTTCCATGGTGGTGAATTGCTGGTGGTGGTGAATTTTCCCACAGTGAATTGTTGACGGTGAATTTTCCGTCGGTAAATTGCTGGCGGTGAATTTTCCTAGAGCCATCACCCCATTTTCCTTAAATGGTAGTTCCTCATAATCCATTTTATCATTGGAATAACAAAACTGAAAATGCAGTGCAAGGATTTTGAGATACAACTGGGGTAAGGTGTCGGAAATCTGCAATGGTTAACAAAATTTTAGAATGGCTACTGAAACGTTTTATTAAACAGTTTTAGCTCATTACATTTTTCTTGAAAATATCAACTCAGTTCTGATAATGATGAGGATTATATATACACATAGAGACCTTTGTTGGGCTTTCACCCATAAACATGTTCATTTGGATAAAGAGTCAGTTCGAAGCATTGTAAGGGATTGTTGTCATTGAAATCTTGGCTGGCTTTCTAAATGACATTTTCTTTGGATAACAAGATCAGAGTTACTGTGTAAGGCCTTTTGGCGTGTTTATTTATTCAGAAAAGCTGCTTCTCACATCGACGTGATATCTCGGATCTCCTATGCTACCACCCTCTGATATACACTTGGTCAGGGATTTGTGCAAGCCTCTTCCATGGATTCCTGCCACTTCATTACTAGAATTATTTAGAAAAAGTGTTTTGCATGGGATTATGAAATGTTAACAAAATATATTAAATTAATTATTTTAAGATCAGTCTAACTTGAAAGGCACTTCTGAATGATCATTTGCTATTGTGTTTATTTAAAATTAAGTAGAACAGAAAATGCAGGCGGTTTCTAGGGATAGAGGTATGTTGAGGGTGATGTAGACACATTTGATGTGAAATTCAATTTAGTAGATTGTTGAAATCTAAAATTAAGTGGAAAATATATGATCTGTAAGGGTTTATTGTGAGGTTGACTAAGATCAGAATTGTTACAATCAAAGTGTTTTAAAGAGTTGGAGTGTGCATAAAGAGTGCTATGAATAAGTTGTTGTGATGGGTGACCTCTCGGGAAGGCCCAATGCTTCAACTCTATGAGCATCACCTAGATGCAATGAATGCTAAGAGGACCATTCATTATCATGAGAGATGGGTTCTTGTGAACCACTACTCATGAAACATGGGTCAATGAGTTTGACTCGAAAAACTACACGGTTGAATCCTAATAGCAAAATCATAAGTTGTGTTTATATAGGTGTTTGGGCATGCTTTGGTTGATATAAAAGTTAGGGTGCGAAATTGATTTTTTATGTTAAATATTAGAACTTTTGATATAGATACAATATAAACGAGACATAGTATAGAATATACCAGTCAAGAGTTTATCTCTTAGTTTTTGAGATGTAGTATAGAATATATTAGTTAGTAGTTTATCTCCTAGACTTTAAGGGAATGTCATATTTTAAATTCATATAATAATATAACGTAACTCTAAATCTTTCTATATATAAATAGAAGTAAAATTTACAATAGATTTTTATGCAATGTGTAACATTCATAAATGATCTCTCTCTCTCTCTCTCTCTCTCTCTCTCTCTCTCTCTCTCTCTATATATATATATATATATATATATAGTTTGTATTATAGTAAATATTATGATTACACTATCTTGCATATCATTTCATCCCTCTCATATTTCATCTATTCTTCTTACACACCTTTTCGTGCATTTCCCTCACTCTCTAGGTAGTATACTATAAGACTTAAATATATTAAATAATCATATGGACACATCTTTTAGATATGTCCCATCCTAGGTGTTGTCTTTATTGGTGCAAGGTTGTTGGTCATACCATACTAGTTCTATGTATCTTTTTATTAGGTAGCATTGATTCCCTTATGCATGACTATGCAATGCTAGATTATATTCTAATATATGAGATGTAGAAAAACCCTAATGAAGAACCTTGTCAACATTATCCCTAAACTCATTTATTGTCTCAATGTCCTCATAATAACCACCCTTAAGTTGCTACTATTTTTTTTTTAATTCAATTCCCAACAACTACCAACTAAAATCAATTGAGCATCTTCCATCTAGCTTAGAAGTGTTGACTTCATGACTTCTCCAATCACCATGGTGGCAACAACTCTATCTGCCACTTATGTTTATGCTCAAAGGTGGAAAGATCACAATGTTAGGATCATCCCTAGACCCAAACCTAAACTTTGAAGGTTCATTCGTGATGACCCTACCTACATATCCCCTTGAAACCTTGAAAATAGGGGATGTGTGTTCTCTATCTTTTAGAAGATGGAACACACACACAAGGGATGAGGGCCTATTTCCTTCATGTTTCACTCAAGGATACCTTAGAGATCTCAATCCAAGGATAGAATGGGAGAAGGAGATCTGCAATAAGGTTTCCTAGGGTATGATTAATTACTAAGGAGGGGTTCACCACCAAGCTAGGGTTTGGAAAGACAAGTAAGATGCAAAACCTAATGACAAAGCCTAATGATGTGCAATCTTTAAACAAATGACCTAGAAATGCATGCAAAACATAACAATAAGCTGAGAAAACATAGAGGTGCACTTGGAAACCTATAGAAGCTTAGATGAAGACCTGAAATGCTAGAAATGTTGAATTTAATACACACTAGATTCATATGCTAGGTTGGGCAATTTAGTCCCAGATTAGGGTTTTTGGGAAGGAACAAAAATCTGGTAGTGACAAGTCTAGAACTCCTAAAAACTGTAAAATTCACTATACTGGGACTCATATGCCAGAAGTGGCATATCAGTTCTACTTGGCTTTTTCAGAGGGTCAAGATCTGAATCTGCTCTTCTATCTTTGTTCTTCCTTCTCAACCTGGTTTAGATTTGAACTACTAAATTCTGCTTTGTAGGTGTCTTTTAGTGATCTTGTAAACAAGGTGACAACTTTGGGGTAAGTGCACCAAGATGGTTCCCAAAAAGGGGGGCTTAAGTGGCCACTTTTTTTCTGAAATTGGGAAATACTGACCTTGGACGTGAAATTGAAGATACTTACACTCAAAATTTTGAGATGGAATAAAAAGAAGGATTCAAGTGCTACAAGTCTACTTTCTAAACTAATAATTTATTTTGAAAATGGTTGAGATTAAGGGGTTCAAATGAGGGACGTACAAAAATTGGTGTTGTTTTTGTCAGAAAAACATAACATAACAACTCTTGTATGACCCTCGTAGGGTGAACTCCTTTTTACTATTTTAAAATCGCTACGGTCAGAAGTTAGGTAACAGTATGTAGTTGATGCATGATTTTTTTGATAATTTTTTAATAAATATTTTATTTTTTACTAATTTTCGAAGTGGACACTTCCTAAAAAACAAAATTTTCGCTGTGCTACCCCTAAAAATTTTGGAAACTAATTGATTTTTTTAAAAAAAAAAAAATTGTAGAATAGAGTCTAGTTTCTAAAAATACATAATTTATTTGAAATTTTGATGAAAGATTAATTTATAATGAAAAAAACACCAAACACTGTTTTTTGCCAAAAAAGAGACATACAAACAAAAGAAATTATGGATGAACAGCTTAACATTATTAGAAAGAGAAAAAAATTACATCGTTGGATAGCTAAGAAAGAACCTAACATTACCCAGATGTTTGATTTGTTTGATATTGAACCACGTGCAATCCTAACGGTGAGCACGAACACGATTATGTGAAATATTATAGAAATTGCAAAAACACATCTCTGGTCATTGGGAATTCCCTCCAAGCCTTTGGGTTGGTATTCCAAGGCAAATACCAATCCTAAGGATCGAGCATTCCCAAAGCAAGATATAACGCGAGTGCATTATAACACGCTCGGGTTATATGTTAGTTTTGACATGGTTTTTGTTTGTGGGGAGCATGTTTAGCAAGACATAACGCGAGTGTGATATAACGTGCCCGTGTTATGTCTTGCTTTATGTTAAATGCATATTCAATGTATGTTTATATATTTGTATGTTTGTATGCACATGTATGCTTGTATGTCATGTATGTCATGTATGTATGTATGTATGCCTGTATGTATCAATGCATGTATATTGTATGTATGCCTACTTGTATGTAAGATTGTATATGCGTGCATGTACATGTATGTTTGTATGTGTGTAGGATTGTATGTACATATGTATTTATGTATGTCTTTAGAGGGAGGGAGAATTTAGAGAGAGAGAGAGAGATCTAGAGTTGTCTAGGTAGGGTGGGAGAGGGAGAGGGAGCTGGAGAGAGAGAGTCTGGAGAGAGAGAGGGGGTGGAAGTGAGAGTTTAAGAGAGAGGGGGTGGGAGAGAAGGGGATGAAGTGAGAGGGACTTAGCTAGGTAGGGTGCAAGGGAAAAAGGAAGTGAGAGAGAGAGAGGGGGAGGTGGGAGAGAGAGAATTGAGAGAGAGGGAGGGAGAGAAATAGAGAGAAAGAGAGAGTTATGTAGGTAGGGTATCAAAGGGAGAGACTTGAGAGTGTGAGGGGAGGTGAGAGGGATAAAGGGATAAAGTGAGAGTTTAAGAGAGAGGGAGTGGGAGAGAAGGGGTTGGAGTGAGAGGGACTTAGCTAGGTAGGGTGGGAGGGATAAAGGGAGTGAGAGGGAGGGGTGGGAGAGAGAGGGGAGAGAGAGAGACAAAGAGAAAGAGAGAGTTATGTAGGTAGGGTGCCAAAGGGAGACTTGAGAGTGTGAGGGGGTAGAGGGAGAGACTTGAGAGATAGGTAGTGAGAGGGAGTGAGAGTGATGGAGTGGGAGAGAGAGGGAGTGTGAGTGAGAGACCTGAGAGAGGGAGAGGTTGTGGGAGGGAGTGACCTAATAAAGGGAGAGAAAGAGGGGGGTGGAGTGAGAGGGACTTATCTAGGTATGGTGGGAGGAATAGATAGAGAGAGGGGAGTGTTGAAAATAGGATGTCATTTAATTGCAATCCTAAACATTATTTATTTCATGTATCTCCTAAGTCCTTGGAATGTGTTCATCAACACTAGGATTAGGAAGAGATTAATATTTGATGAAATAATCATGTTAATTGACATTTGCAATTAATTCTAAATGTTAGGAGCATGTGAGGGCGTCCATTATGAGTTCCTAAATAATAGGGGCGCATGGGGCACCCACATGGTAGGTGACACTCACCTTGAGTTCAGTTAACTATTCAGAGTAAGAGATAACACTTTTGAATGCATGTAAAGATCCTAGGAGTTAGGGTTTGATGTTTGCATGCATGAAGTTCAGTTCAGTTCAGTTCAATTATGGTCCAATTATCTTCAGTTAGTTTTAGTTGAATGCTAGTTGACTTCAGTTAACTTGGAATGCATGGCTAATGAATTGAGTTGCATGACAGATAACAGGGACTACCTTCAGTTAACAGGGGATGACCATTCTTGCATGAATGGTGTTGAGAAATGTTTCAGTTAACAAGAAATGACTTGGACCCAACTTGGGCACCCAAGTTGGCTTCTTGGAATTAACTCCTTTGCATGTTGAGATATTTAAGAAGGCTTAGTTAAGTGGGCCATCTTTTGGGCACCTACTTTGAGGATGAAGCCTTGAAGATATTTATAGAATAAAGGTTGAGTTGGCACTTCAGTTTGGGACACCCAAATGCATGAAGATGAGGATTTGACATTGTTCTTCACGGTTAAACTCTACTTGGAAGAGATAGGCCTCTGTACCTTTTAGGGATAGGCATTGAACATTGTAATTATAACTCAATTGGAGTTTACAAAGTTGATCAAAGCCTATTTATCTCAAGCAAGTTGAAGAGAGTTATTATCAGCTTTATTGTAGGTTGTGAAGAAGATTTTGTGAAGGCAAAAGAAGCATTCTCAAGCAAGAATTGGAGCTATTGTAATCTACTTCAGAGATTGAATAATAGATTAATTCTTGGTGGATTTTTTTCCTGAAAGGGTTTCTCCACAGTACATGCTTGTGTAATCTTTCTAATATCATGTCTACTTCTTCTATCAACTTCTGTCTACATTCTACAAATAGTAAAATGAATTAATCAAGATAATCACCCAGAAAGAATATGTAACAAAGGAAAAGCTTATTTAGATCAGCAATATTAAAGTTTTACAAAGTATTAAGCTAAGAAAACACATCAATTTTCAACATTTGGTATTAGAGCTGAGGTTGGGTAGAGTATTGGGACGCCTTTCTCTTAAAAGATTGGAGGTTTTTTGGCTTAGTAGGAGCTTTTATTATTTTTGTTATTTGTTGATTTTGGAAATAAGTTTTGTTACAATGAATTCTCAGTTAGACATTGAAAGGTTCAATGGTTCTAACTATGAAATGTGGAAACTAAAAATGGAAGATCTTTTTGAAGAAAGAGATCAATGGTTAGCGGTTAATAATGAGACAAAGACAACTACAACTATTTCAGATGAGGATTGGGCTAATTTAGATAAGAAGGAAAGAGGAACAATTAGATTATGTCTTGTTGATGGTGTTCTCTTGAATGTTTCAGATGAAAATACTACATATAAATTGTGGAAGAGAATAGGGGATATTTGTCAAACTAAGAGTCTCACCAATAAGTTGTATCTGAAAAGGAAGTTGTATTCATTAAAAATGAAAGATGGTGAATCTATTACACAAAATTTAAATGCTTTCAATTTAATTCTCAGTCAGTTAGCATCTGTAGATGTAAAGCTACAAGATGAGGATAAATGCATTTTGTTACTTTGTTCTTTACCAGATTCTTGGGAAAATCTAATAGTTGCTATCAGTGGTAGTGGTGCAGATCCTAAGATGGACAATATAATTCCTACTCTCCTATTAGAGGAGATGAGGAGGAAGTCTAAAGAGGAAATCCAAGATGCCTTATTTGTAAGAGGTAGGCCTAAGAAAAAGGGACCTAAGGGAGACAAGAAAGGAAAGGGTAAGTCTAAAGGATGGTGTAAAACTCCTGGTCAGAGTAAGGTAATTTTTTGAAACTATGGGAAAATAGGACATGTGAAGAAGGATTGTAAGAACAAGAAAGAAAGTTTTGATTCTTCTACAGAGGATTCCTTGGATGATAGTAATGATGCATTGGTTATTTCAACTAATATTGTTTGTGATAACTCTTTGCTTCATGTTTCAGAGTAATCTTCATGGAGAGGATGGTAGTCATGATGCCATGTGCAACTTGGTACCACGGTTCAGTGGGAGTTGTTGGCAGTGACATAGATGCATCATTGGTAAGGTTATCTTCATGTGATTGGGGATATGGTTTTTTATTGGTTTAGAGTGGTTATTATGTCATGGTTTACTCTTGATATGCATTTAGAGTTTGGCATATTACATGTTCTTTGAGACTAGGATGTATGTTATGTGCATGTGATCTCCTAAGAGGAGATGGTTAGATCATGGATGTCATGTTTATGTTCAAGATTAGAGCTTTGACATTGATGTTGTGTAGTTCTCTTAAGTATTGGGTACATTAATCATTTTCTTGATTACTTCATGAAAGTGTTGTGTTGCATTTGGAGTTTGGCATGGATTAGTTGGTTATAGGTCCTCATGGATACTTGGAGAAATAGGTGAGGCTTGAGTTCTCTTAAGGTTAGAGACATGTGTTGGAATTGTTACTAGCAAGAAATTTTTTCCAACAGAAAAGATCGAGGAGCCTACACCTTGGTTGAACGTGAGTTCAACACACTCAGTGGTTACAAATGCCTTCGAAAAGGCGGTTTGGATATAGAGACTTGGGAAAGGTATTGATTTTAATTGCAAATAAGTTAAACTTGAATATGAGAGTCATAGTGCTATGTGTTTAGCCAAAAAATCCTATTTATCATGCTCGTATGTTGATATTCAGTATCACTTTGTGCGAGAAATGGTTGAAAGTGGGAAAGTATTAATTGAGAAAATTTGACACTTTAATTAATGTTATAGATTATCATATGAAACTAGTTCCTACAGATAAGTTCTCTTGGTTTTAATCATTTGCTTGGAGCTTCATGATTATGCAGGTTGCATTTAAAGTTGGCATGGATTGAATAGTTGGTGCAGCAAGGCCATTGGCCTTAAGTCATGTACTTGATTTTAAATTATTATTCCTTGTTTAGAATAATTGCAATGTATAGTGTCAAGTGGGAGAATGTTGGAAATAGGATGCCATTTAATTGCAATCCTAAACATTATTTATTTCATGTATCTCCTAAGTCCTTGGAATGTGTTCATCAACACTAGGATTAGGAAGAGATTAATATTTGATGAAATAATCATGTTAATTGACATTTGTAATTAATTCTAAATGTTAGGAGCATGTGAGGGCGTCCATTATGAGTTCCTAAATAATAGGGGCACATGGGGCACCCACATGGTAGGTGACACTCACCTTGAGTTCAGTTAACTATTTGGAGTAAGAGATAACACTTTTTAATGCATGTAAAGATCCTGGGAGTAAGGGTTTGATGTTTGCATGCATGAAGTTCAGTTCAGTTTAGTTCAGTTCAATTCAATTTAGTTATGGTTCAATTATCTTCAGTTAGTTTTAGTTGAATGCTATTTGTCTTCAGTTAACTTGGAATGCATGGCTAATGACTTGAGTTGCATGACAGATAACAAGGACTACCTTCATTTAACAGGGGATGACCATTCTTGCATGAATGGTGTTGAGAATTGTTTCAGTTAACAAGAAATGACTTGGACCCAATTTGGGCACCCAAGTTGGCTTCTTGGAATTAACTCCTTTGCATGTTGAGATATTTTAGAAGGATTAGTTAAGTGGGCCCTCTTTTGGGCTCCTACTTTGAGGATGAAGCCTTGAAGATATTTACAGAATAAAGGTTGAGTTGGCATTTTAGTTTGGGACACCCAAATGCATGAAGATGAGGATTTGACATTGTTCTTCACGGTTAAACTCTAGTTGGAAGAGACAGGCATACCTTTTAGGGATAGGGATTGAGCATTGTAATTGTAACTCAACTGGAGTTTACAAAGTTGATCAAAGCCTATTTATCTCAAGCAAGTTGAAGAGAGTTATTATTAGTTTTATTGCAAGTTGTGAAGAAGATTTGGTAAAGGAAAAAGAAGCATTCTCAAGCAAGAATTGGAGCTATTGTAATCTACTTCAGAGATTGAATAATAGATTAATTCTTGGTGGATTTTTTTCCCAAAAGGGTTTCTCCACGGTCAATGCTTGTGTAATCTTTCTAATATCCTATTTACTTCTTCTATCAACTTTTGTCTACATTCTACAAACAGTAAAATGGATTAATCAAGATAATCACCTAGAAAGAATATGTAACAAAGGAAAAGCTTATTTAGATCAACAATATTAAGTTTTAAAAAGTATTAAGCTAAGAAAACACATCAATTTTCAACATTAGAGAGAGAGAGAGTTACCTAGGTAGGTTGCCAGAGGGATAGACCTGAGAGAGAGAGGGGGTGGGAAGGAGAGACATGAGAGAGAGGGAGAGAGAGGGAGTGGAGAGAGTGGGAGGGAGATAGAGAGAGATAGAGAGAGATAGATAGAGGGAGTGATAGAGGGTGGTATGGATTGATTGAACGAGAGGTATGTAGAAAGAGGGAGAGGGTAGATAGAGACAATTAGAGAGGGTAGCAGAGAGGGAGGGAGGGAGAGGTGAGATGTATAGATAGATGACAGGTTTGAGGGTTTGAGGTTGATGGTTTCTAGGGTATTAGGGTTTAAGGTTTAGGGTTAAAGTTTAGGGTTAAGGGTTTAGGGTTGAGGGTAGAGGTTTAGGGTATATGTTGGTATATGGTTGAAGGATTAGGTTGAGGTCAGTAAAGGGTAGAGGTATAGGGGTTGAGGGTTGAGAGAGTTGGAGAGTGGGAGAGGGTGTTAGAGGTGGGAGAGGGTGTTAGAGGTGGGAGAGAGGGGTGGCGGTGGCGAGGAGAGGGTGTTAGAGAGTGGGAGAGAGATTGGCGGAGGGTGCGAGAGGGGTGAGAGGTGTGGGAGGTGGGAGAGAGGTGGAGAGGGTGGGAGAGAGTGGAAGGAGGGTGGTGGGGAGGGTGGGAGAGGGTGAGAGAGTGGGAGAGGGTGGGAGAGGGTGAGAGTGGGAGAGGGTGGAAGAGGGTGGAGAGGTAGGGAAGTGGGAGAGAGGTGGGAAGGGTGGGAGAGAGGGTGGGAAGGGTGGGAGAGGGTGGTGAAAGGAAGGTGGGAGAGGGTGGGAGAGAGTGGGATAGTGGGTGGGAGAGGGTGGAAGAGAGTGGGAGAGAGGGTCGGAGAGGGTGCAAGAGAGTTGGAGAGAGGGTGGGAGAGGGTGTGATAGAGTTGGAGAGTGGGAGAGAGGGTGGAAGAGGGTGCAAGAGGGTAGGAGAGGGTGGAAGAGAGTGTGGGAGAGATTGGGAAAGAGGGTGGGAGAAAGTGGGAGAGAGGGTGGGAGAGAGTGGGAGAGAGGGTGGGAGAGGGCGTGAGAGTGGGAGAGAAGGTAGGAGAGAGGGTGGAAGAGAGGGTGTGAGAGGGTGGCTGAGGCTGGCTGAGAGTTGGAGAGAGGGAGAGAGGGAGAGAGGGTGGTAGAGGGTGAGAGAGGTTGGAAGAGAGAGTGGGAGAGAGTTGGAGAGTGGGAGAGAGAGTGGGAGAGGGTGCAGAGGGTGTGAGAGAGGAGGAGAGAGAGTGGGAGAGAGTGGGAGAGAGGGTGGGAGAGAGGGTGTGAGAGGGGTGGGAGAGAGGGTGGGAGAGAATGTGAGGAGAGTTGGAGGTGGGAGAGAGAGGTGGGAGGGTGGAAGAGTTGGAGAGTGGGAGAGAGGCGGGAGAGGAGTAGGGAGAGAGTGGGAGAGGTTGGGAAGGTGGGAGAGTTGGAGAGTTGGAGAGGTGTAGAGAGGTTAGAGAGTTGGAGAGAGTTGGAGTGGGAGAGGGTAGGAGAGTGGGAGGGTGGGAGAGGAGTGGGAGGGATTGGAGAGTGGGAGGAGAGAGGGTGGGAGAGGGTAGGAGAGAGTTGGAGTGGGATGGGGTGGGAGATGGTGGGAGAGGGTGGTGGAGAGGGTGGGGGAGAGATAGAGGGTATAAGGGTTAAGGGTAGAGGGTAGAGGAGAGAGAGATAGAATTAGGGTATAAGGGTAGAGGGAAGAGAGATATAATTAGGGTATATAGGGTATAGACAAAGAGAGAAAATAAATCTATTAAAAAAACAACTTTCACATAATGCGAGCGCGTTTTGAAGAAGTAGAGAGATGGTTGTTTTAGGAAGAAATAACGTGCTCGCGTTATAATGCGAGCACGTTTTGTGTTGCACTAAAAACGGTAAAAAAACTCAATATACCCATGATCTCAAGGCCCACATTCTACATATTCTCTTGGTTTTGTGTGTGCTCTGACAAAAAGTAGTTTTTTGATGATGTTGTGAAGTGTGCATGCATGTTTTTCACATTCCACCACCTTTTTTATGATCTTTCTACCACCTTTGCATGAAATAGTAGAGTTTTCACATTGAAAGACATATTATCAATTCAAGTTTGAATTCCATTGAAAACTAATATACAATTGAAGTTTGGAGGGGAAAAAGCTTTTGAAAAAGTCAAATTTTTGAGGAGTTTGAAGAAAGAAGCTAAGGCTACATAACTGGGTTGAACTCCTCCATTTGAAACTCTGGTTTTTTAGGTATGTGAAGTCTTTACACATTTTCTTTCATTCTATTATGACTTCCTTTCATTTTTGTTATTTTGCAGATTCCATGTTGATCATTGTTTGTTTGTAATTATAACCTTAGGTTGTCAATGCACATTTTAAATTACATAATTCTATACGCTTTCCAATTACATTTTTAAACCACATCTCTTTGAGGCATTTTGTTATTTAACAATTGACTTACCTTGTGTATGCTTCCACATTTTGTATACACATATATATGACATACATTTTAAGGAAGTAAAATAAAACATCATTTCTCAATCCTTTATTATGGAAGTGCATATCACTCTCTGAAGCTTTCATTGAGGTTTTATTGTCAAACAATTATACCAAGCAGCTCATTTACTTGTGTATGCTACCAAATTTCCATACATCTCTTTAAAAAATTGGAATATACTCCTCCCACATTGATAGATCTTAGAAACTATTTTGGTTTTCATCTCTATTTCTAAATTTACCTCATCACTAAACCTACCTCATCACTTTTATTTGTGATATATTTTAAATTTTTCCTTGATTAGTCTACCTACAAGGGATTCTAACCCTTCTCCCCACTTTAAGAAGACTCTTTATTGAAGGCTAAGTTAGCAACATGGGGAAAGGTGCAGCCTATCTTGCAATCATGGCTCAAAATGGAAGCATGGACAAAGAATTTGAATTGTGATGCAACTAGGGGAGTTCCTGCAACACAACTGTACACAAAAAATCAGCCAACAACAACAATTCACAAGTCACAATTCTCAAAACTCTTCACTTTTCACCAAATCAACACTCTTCATTGTAGCATTGCAAACTCATTCAATCGGGTATTTCTTCTCGATAAGATTCTTTTCGACCAAGAATTGAACCATTTCAAGGACCCTTCAAGGTACACAATTGCATGCCAACAAACCACTATTGGTTACTTTGTAACAACTTTCTCAAATCAGGCTTTCTACGCCAACTAGGCCTCAAATTAGGACACTTTAGCAAAAAAACTTATCTTGAAACTTGAACAAAAACTCCAAACACATGTGGGCAGAAATTTATATGTATTCAAACCAAATAATTCACAATTAGTTCTCAAAAATTCATCCACCAAGATGCAAAAACCAAAAACCCTCTTTTTTAGCCAAATAACCTAGGGCTTATTGGAAAACACACTTTCCAACCTTATCAAAACATGCCACCACCTCAAACAGGTCTAAAATGGCCCGAAAAAACTCAATTCAACAAGAAACAATGCTGCCCTAACACAATACTCACTTTAGCATGTCAAAGCATCTCAAATTCACATGGAAAACACCAAATTTCACTATAGGGCTTCATGCCCAACTCAACTCTTGACCTCCCCTGCACACACTCAACATTCCCACACCTTTTTAGTGATTTTGCAGACCCATTCCTCAAGTTATTGAGTGAACTAGCTTGCCAACACTCTACTAGCTTAGCAATAGGGTAGGGTTGAGAAGGTAGGGGCAGTGTGGTAGCAACCTAGGTGGTGAAGACCCCAACCAGCTCAAAATGATCATACTGAAACAACAAACCAGCCCCTGCACCACCTTTGTCTATGCTAGAAATAGTCTTGTACAAGATGATTATAAGTATTTTTTATGAAGCCTTGAATGACATATATTTCATTTATTTGAATGGGAAAATACTTTAGGAACTAATATTCATCTCATTACCATGCTACAGGTAAAATTATCTGCCATACCAAAGCAACGAAGAAGGAATAAACTAACAGACAAAGAGTATGAAACCTTCAAAGCAAAGGAGAGAGAACGAGTGGTGGCATATCATGAAAAGAAGAAATTGGGTACTATTGACGAAAACAAGCCAACTGAAGAGGAACCTCAACCGTCAAAAAGAGAACAAGATTTGGCAACACAAAGGGCACAAATGTGAAAGAATCGTGCTAAGACAGATTCAAATACCGTAGTTGGAGACACACCCTCTACAGAAATTGAATACAAAGGGACACCATTAAGCATAAGTGAATATGGAGGGACACCATCCAGTGCATCTCAAGTTGAGAGTACATCATCACTTGGATTTGACGAAGAAGGTATGCCATCATCCCCACGAGAACCTCAAGGTATGTATTCTACTCCACCATTAATTGAAGGTACGCAATCTAGCCCACCTCAATTAAATATTGATGAAAATCCTAATTTTGAGTTGTATGTACCTAGGAGAACACCACCTAGAATTTTGCATAGAAATCCAAAGTATTTGATTAATATTGATGAGGATATTTTGTAGCACATGGAAGGTAAGATTTCAGCACACACTTGTAGAAGATATGTTGATAAGATTTGGAAATTCTACTTTGAAAGGCTAAATGAGACTGCAAGATGCCAACTATTTGTTGAAATGATGCGAGGTATAAATTATAGAGACATCATGAAGACTCTTGGGTTGAGAACATCGAATGCATCGAGTGAAAACACTATTGTGAAGAATCTAATGGATGCATATGAGAGTGTGGGTAAGACCTCACGCTCAAAGGATAGTAATGTCACACGACGTGTCATTACATTGACTTTGGTAAATAGAAAAACAAAGAGAGCTCGTCTCATTAGAAAGATGAGTGAACAAATGAGAATTAGTAGAAAAACTTTATCAAAAGCCGTTCAAAGGCAGCAAAGAATTGAGGGAACCGATTCAAATGAATTATGGGCATTCTCAAGGAGACTACCACAAAAAGATAACAAAGTTGTTGAGGCATTGAGAACACTAATTGAAGAGTATTGGAAGAATAACACAAGGCCATCTCTGAATCAAAGGGATGTGGTAAGAAGGAGAATCGGTAGTTGAAACTGTGAGCCACATCCAAAGCATTTTTTGGATATGACTCAAACCCAATTTTTTCATAAATTTCAAATGGATTATCCTCAAATTAGTATTTTTTAAAGATTTTTTGAAATGCTTAAACCTTTTTATGTCAAGATAAATCACACATGCACTACTTGTTGTTGTAGACTACATATTGAATTCTCTAACCATTATGATGTTTATCATTCTATATGTTGTGATTTGCATATTAACAATGTTTTGCAGGATTGTGGCATAGAAGCCCCACCAAAATCTTCAAGAGAGTTCTTATAAAAAAAATTTATGTGAAATAGAGGATGGCCAAATATTCTATAAGACAACATGCTTGGATGGTTCATGCAAGCATTGCAGTGGCCTGCAACGTATGCCAATATGTCAACATATGGAAAACACAGATGAGGTGGGACAAAAACTAGTAGAGTTTGGGAAGTATAAAATAGTGGAATACACTACAAAAGATGGTTCTCAAGAAAAAAGGTGTCATTTGGTTGTTCAGAAGATTCCAGTGTATCAGTTTATGTCCATGTTTCATGACAATATAGTGTATGAGTATGCAAGGCATACCCATAGAGCCCGATGGCTAGACATGCAATTCAAGCTATGCAAGGACACCTTTCCAGTTGGTAGCATAGTATCAGTGGTTGACTTTGCAGAGAACTACACTTTATAGCCACAACGTGAGGTGTAGTCATAGTATTACAACTCCACACAGGTTTTGATATTTGTGCAAATAGCATTCATTCATGCAACTGATAGTACAGAGGACCAAAGGAAGGTATTGAGGGAGTATCACTTTTATACTAGTGATGATCGCACACATTCTCTAGAGTTCGTGCAAGGTTATTTCTAGATGTTCTGCCATGATTTGGCTCAGAGAGGAATAGCATATAGTTGGCATATAATATGGTCAGATAACTATGCAACGCAGTTCAAGAACTCGCGCATGTTCTACTGGTTGAGTAGGATGCATGTCATTACAAGTGTACAACATATGTGGAAATTTTGTGAGGCCGAGCATGGAAAGGGGGAGCATGATGGTGCAGGAGCATGCGTGAAAAGAGCATTAGTACAAGAAGAGTTAAAGTATAAAGATATTGCAAAGTTGACAGATGCAAGAACAATTGTTGAGTGGTGTAATGCTTCAATGGGTCCATGTAATGAAGGTACTTCTTCAATTTATAGGTATTTTTGGTTGATGGATGATACTAACATTGCACCATATGAGGATTGTTGTACACTAACAAGATCAAATGAGCTACACTCTTTCCTTAGCTCAAGTGCAGGTTCATGGAGTATTCATACACGGAAGATGGCATGCTTTTTTTCTTCATGTACAATGCAAGATTGAAATGATTGTGATTCAAGGGAGTGGGTTGACAAATGGTTGACAAGTTATCTCAACCCACTTCACACGTATCACCCTTCAATGACATTGGAACTAACACAGATGGAATCATCGGTCGACTTTGACCATGTATCATATTTAGTTCAACCAGGTAATATATTTGCTTGCTTAGTTTTTGAAATTCCATATTATTATATTACTTTGTAGTGTATTCGTAGTGTTGACTAATTTTGAGAGATTTGTTGCACATATCAATGCAGGGAAATTTTATATATTTATTGTAGATGAAAACAATGAAGAGGGACAAACTATTACTTGTGTCATTGTGTTGAGGCCAAAAATAAATTGGAGGCCCAAGTTATAGATGGAGAAAACATCGAATACCCTACAGGATCGGTTGTTGTTACTGGAACGTGGCTTAGAAGGTACCCACATAAGAGTGTTAAACATTGGTTGTTTCAGAACTTTGACACACATCGTAAGATTCTTCATTACTCAAACCTTGTCGTGGCATCCAATGTTTGTTTGAACAAATATGGGGGTAGACCCTTGAACAAGGTCTTGTGGAAGGTCCATAATTCTAACCACGAAACAATACTGGACACAATAAAGAGCAGAGAAAACCCAGATGGTTCATTGGATTAATTTGTAAGTATGCACATCAATTCTTATTAATTTATACTTGTATGTGCATTAATTTGTTTGATGGCAATGCTATCATCTTCTTTTACTTTTCCTACTTGTAAATAACCTACTACAAATTGATTGGTGTCCCCTTGCAAAAAATGCAGATTTATGAGACATCCAAGAGAATGTCAACCAAAAAAACAATGCAACATCCTTATTTTGATGATATTGACAAATCTCAATCATGATTTTAAGCCATTACAAAAGTGTGTGCAAACCTTGGTGAGAGAATTTCAAGTTATTCATTTGAAGTTAACCTTATCATGAGCAGCTATGATGTAGACATTATAAGAGCATCTCAAATTTCAACTTACTCTATTCATGAGAGGTGTTGTGTGCAATAGGTATGTTGGAACTTGCAGTGAAGATGTATGACCAGGAGTGACTAAGTTGAGAGACCGACATGCCTATCTATAAGTGCCTTCCATCTATTTTCATTTCATTTCCATTTTGGATGCTCTTTCTTTTTCTCTTTTACTTTTCATATTTGTAAGTGAACTACTAAAAATCGATTGGTCTCTCGTTGCAGAAAATGTTGATTTATGAGCCATCAAAGAGAATCTCAACCAAAAAAGCAATGGAAAATCCTTATTTTGATGATCTTGAGAAATCTCAATTATGATTTGAAGCCATTATAAAAGATCGTGTGAAGCTTAGCAAGGGAATCTCAAGTTACTCAATTGAAGTTAACCTCATAATGAGCACCTATGATGTAGAAATTTAAAGAGAATTTTGAATGTATGAGTGACATTGTAAAGATCTGTGAGAATGAAGTTCCTAAGGCATTGTAATGAGATTTACTTGTAATGAGATTTACTCAAATATTGTAATTTTGGAGTTCATGTTTGGTGCAGTAGCACCTTGTTCTGTAAATGCCTTCAATAGGAAAATTTGCAAAATTTGAATTTTGAAATGTAAACAATGTGAAAAAGGTCATGTGAAGGTCATATGTAATGTATTCAAAGTCTCAAAGAGCTCATTAGGTGATTAGAGAAGCGATATTGCACAAAAGATGTCATTTGGTCTAAAAATGCAAAACTTGCATTAGTTGCACAATTGCAAAATTAGTAAATAAAGGATGATGTTTTTTGTATTTGCAACACTTTTCCTTTTTTTGTTTCAAGCTTGTGCGGATTGTATAGCACCTTATACATTGATTGTTGATTATTTTTCAAATGTAAAAATTGAATTTTGAAATGTAAAATGTATGTAAAAGGTCATGTGATATAGTCAATATGATGGTTTGTGGATTGATGCAATAGGGGGAGGCCTGCAACACACAAAGTCACAATTCTAATTTGCAAAAACAACTGTCAGGCCATAAACTCCTCGCAATTTCATCATTTCTTCAAAATCACTATTTTCCGTTGTAGCACTGGGAATCAACTCAATCAGTAACTTATCTCAATGACACCTCATTATTCCATGACATGAACCTCTTCAGGGACCCATTTGAACAAACTTTTACATACTCAAAATCCACCTATGATCACTTCAAACCAGAGCACTCAAATTTCACCTTTTCACCGTTTTAGGCTTCTAATTAGCCTCTTTTTCCAAAGCAACTATACTTGGAACTTATCCAAACCTTGGGGTAGAAATTCAAATGTGTCAAAACCTCCAAAACCACAAGAAAACCTCTAACATACCACCATACAAAGGGTAATCCATAAAACCCTACTTTTTAGCCAAAACCCTAGGGGTTTATTGAAAAAGTCACTTCCCAATCTACCCAAAATAGAAAACTTCTTCAAATAAGTTTGAATTGGTCTGTACAAGCTTAATCAAACATGAAATAATGTTTCCTTCTCACAAAACTTACTTTGGCCCACCAAAACCTCCACTTTTCATGATGAAAACTCATATTTTCACATTAGGGTATCACACCCAATGCAATATCAAACCTCCCCTTCACAAACAAGCTTGAAACCACCTATTCCCAACTAAAAAAATCCCATTCCACCAATCATAGTAGTCACAAGGGGTGGAATGGGAAAAATTTACATTTATGTGACTTTGAACACCCCAAAGACAAGGTTAACAGGGTAGATTAAGAAAATCTAAGATAAAACTCCACAAATTTAAAATAAGACTCTCAAAACTTCTGAAAATGCAATTTAACATATGCTATAAGATATTTCCACAGTTTGCAAGTCAAAACACCCCTATACGAAATCGTACAAGTCTGCCAAGAATGGAAAAGTATAGAAAATTTGATAAAAACAATGCTAATCAACTTTTATTGCTTCAAATATTTACAATATATTTATAATTTTTCTACTTCAAACTAAACTTTCCCAACAGATCTAACTGCCTTTTGAACTCCTTAACTGTCTGATCCCTTAAGAGTCCAAAGTGCAAAATGGCTGCAAACTTCAGCATGTTGTTACTCAGATACCGTGATTCTTAGAAACTTCTCATCTAATCCTATAGGATCATGTTGGGTGCCTCTACAAAAACCTCTCTTATTTTTGGCTATTTCAGAGTGGTTTTCCCGTGGCGGCGGATTTTCACTCAATGGAAAAAGTGTCAAATGCAAGCAGTGCAAAGTTGCAAAGTGGTGCAACTTTCATTCTGTGACTCATGTGAACAAATGGACTATTCCAATGCGTCAGAATATGTATGTTTACACTAGGCATGGTCCTCTTTCACACCCAAACACATGGAATCGCTCTGAGCTACATTCAACCAGATTGATTCCTTAAGAGTTCAAAATGCGAAATGGATGCAAACTTCAGCATGTTGTTACTTGGATACCGTTATGCTTAGAAACTTATCATCTATTCCTATAGGATTGCATTGGGTGCCTCTACAAAAACCTCTCTCATTTTTGGCTATTTCAAAGTGGTTTTCTCGTGGTGGCAGTTTTTGACTTGATGGAAAAAGTGTCAAATGCAAGTAGTGCAAAGTTGCAAAGTGGTGCAACTTTCGTTCTGCAACTCGTGCGACCAAACAGACTATTACAATGTGTCTGAATAGGTCTTTTTACGCTAGGAATGGTCCTCTTTCACACTCAAACATGCAGAATCGCTCTGAGCTACGTTCAACCGAATCGATTCCTTAAGAGTCCAAAGTGCAAAATGGTTGCAAAATTCAACATATTTTTACTCGAATACCGTGACACTTAGAAACTTCTCATTTGATCCTACAGGATCATGTTGGGCCCCTCTACAGAAACCTCTCTCTATTTTGGCTATCTCGGAGTGGTTTTCCCGTGGCGGTGGATATTTACTTGATGGAAAAAGTGTCAAATGTAAGTAGTGCAAAGTTACAAAGTGGTGAAACTTTTGTTCTGCAACTCGTATGACCAAATAGACTATTCCAATGCATCTGAATAGGTATTTTTGTGCTAGAAATGGTCCTCTTTCACACACAAACACGTGGAATCGCTTTGAGCTACATTCAACCAGATCGATCCCTTAAGAGTCCAAATTGCAAAATGGCTACAAACTTCAACATGTTGTTACTCGGATACCATGATACTTAAAAAAATTTCGTCTAATCCTATAGGATTGTGTTGGAACCCTCTACAAAAACCTTTCTCAATTTTAGCTATCTCAGAATGGTTGTCCTGT
This sequence comes from Sequoia sempervirens, assembly GCA_007258455.2. Taxonomy (NCBI): domain Eukaryota; kingdom Viridiplantae; phylum Streptophyta; class Pinopsida; order Cupressales; family Cupressaceae; genus Sequoia; species Sequoia sempervirens. The sequence goes on along the minus strand of VDFB02000008.1, from coordinate 226,281,519 downwards.
GGCGGCGAATTTTTACTTGATGGAAAAAGTGTCAAATGCAAGCAGTGCAACTTTCGTTATGCAACTCGTGTGACCAAACGAACTATTCCAATGCATCTGAATAGGTATTTTTACACTAGGAATGGTCCTCGTTCACACCCAAACACATAAAATCACTTCTAGCTACGTTCAACCAGATCGATTCCTTAAGAGTCCAAAGTACAAAATGGCTGAAAAATTCAGCATGGTGTTACTCGAATATTGTGACACTTATAATCTTCACGTCTAATCTTACAAGATCGCGTTGGGACCCTATACAAGAACCTCTCTCAGTTTTGGCTATCTCATAATGGTTTTCCCATGGCGGCGAATTTTCACTTGATGGAAAAAGTGTCAAATGAAAGCAGTGCAAATTTGCAAAGTGGTGCAACTTTCGTTCTGCAATTCGTGTGACGAAATGAACTGTTCCAACGCATCTGAATAGGTATGTTTACACTAGGAATTGTCCTCTTTTGCACCCAAATATGCGGAATCGCTTCGAGCTACATTCAACCGGATTGATCCCTTAAGAATCCAAAGTGCAAAATGGTTGCAAACTTCAGCATGTTGTTACTCGAATACCATGACGCTTAAAAACTTCTCGTCTAATCCTATAGGATCGCATTGGGCCCCTCTACAAAAACCTCTCTCTATTTTGGCAGTCTCGGAGTGGTTTTTCCCATGGCGGCAGATTTTCACTTGATGGAAAACTGTCAAATGCAGGCAGTGCAAAGTTACAAAGTGGTGCAACTTTCCTTCTGCAACTCTTGTGACCAAACAGATTGTTCCAACATGTCCAAATAGGTATGTTAATACTAAGCATGGTCCTCTTCTGCACCCAAACATGCGGAATCACTCCGATCTAGATTCAACCGGATCGATTCCTTAAGAGTTCAAAGTGTGAAATGGCTGCAAACTTCAACATGTTGTTACTTAGATACTGTGATGCTTAGAAACTTCTTGTCTCATCCTGTAGGATCATGTTGAACCCCTCTACAAAAACCTCTCTCGGAGTGGTTTTCCTGTGGTGGCAGATTTTCACTTGATGGAAAAAGTGTCAAATGTAAGCAGTGTAAAGTGGTGCAACTTTCATTCTGAAACTCGTGTGACCAAATGGACTGTTCCAATGCATTTGAATAGGTATTTTTACGCTAGGAATGGTCCTCTTTCACACCCAAACATGTGGAATTGCTTTGAGTTATGTTCAACCAGACCAATCCCTTGAGGGTCCAAAGTGCAAAAGGGAAGCAAACTTCAGCATGTTGTTACTCGAATACCATGATGCTTAGAAACTTCTCATATGATCCTATAGGATCGTGTTGAGCCCTCTACAAAAACCTCTATCAGTTTTGGCTATCTCAGAGTGGTTTCCCTATGGTGACATATTTTCACTTGATCAAAAAAGTGTCAAATGCAAGTAGTGCAAAGTTCCAAAGTGGTGCAATTTTCGTTTTGAAACTCATGTGACCAAACAGACTATTCCAATGCATTCAAATATGTATGTTTACACTAAGCATGGTCTTCTTTCGCACCCAAACACACGGAATCACTCCGAGCTATATTCAACTGAACTAATCCCTTAAGGGTCCAAAGTGCAAAAGAGAAGAAAACTTTGATGGGCTATTAATCGGAAACCATGATGCTTACAAACTCTCTGTCTAATCCTACGGGATCATGTTGGGCCTGTCTACAATAACCTCTCTCGATTTTTTTTTATCTCAGAGTCATTTTCCTCTGGTGTCTAGTTTTCACTTGATAGAAAATGTGTCAAATTTAAGCAGTGTAAAGTTGCAAAGTGATGCAACTTTCGTTTTACAATTTGTGTGACCAAACTAACTACTCTGACACATCCCGATAGGTAGGTTTATGCTAGGCATGGTCCTCTTTCACATCCAAACATGTGAAATTGATCTAAGCTACGTTCAACTAGCTTGATCCCTTATGATGGAATGCTAAACAATGGAAAAGAGAAACATACACACGACAGTTGAGAAGTTTGAGTATTCCACACAAAAAGTGTATGATCATTGGTGCAGAACACCTTATTCCTTCATTTGATGAAGAAGGTCTAGTTCAGTGGTTTTAGTTATTATAATGTCAAATAAGGCCATGATAGGACATTTTGTAATCTTTCTTTTAGTTTTGAGTTAGTGTGGGGTCATTTGAGTCAATTATGTAAGTATGAATAAGAAAATAGCATTGGTAAAGGCATTGGAAGAGATTACTAATGCTGCCCCTGTTCAAAATTCAAAATTTAGGCTTTAAAAGCAAGGCTAGAAGATGTGAAAAGAATAAATTGCTTGATAATAAGTTATAATAGATTGGAAATAGGGTGAGGTTTTGGAGTTTGATGTGTTCAAAAGGTTTGCAAGGACAAGGGAGGTCAAAAGTATGTTATGGCATGATGCCCTAATTGGGAATAGAGGGGTTTTGAATGAAAAAGAGAGGTTTGAGGGAGTAAAAGTGGGTAAAGTCAAGGGGCAGCATAATTTGGTAAATGCTGCCCAATGGTGTTTTCTAATTGGAGGAGTGATTGAGAGTGTGTTGCTTTGTTAAATAGACCTATTTGGGGGTCTAGGACAGCATTGAGTCTATTTATTATTTGTATTATAAATTATAACTTGCTTTCTCCTGAGTCCATTTCATATACAAGAAATAATATTGCAAAAAGTTGACATAAATCTTTCGACATGTTTATATGGTGACGCATCAAGAACATAACAATTCATTTTGCACTATCAGGATTATGCTGTGAAAATTTTCAAAGACTATTGAAGATAAATATTTGTATGATAATGTGTCAAGAAGTTAACTACTTCATCTACTCTGAATATTATGTTTTGCAAGTGTTGTGAAGATTATGTATCCTTTGCTTAATTGAGTTGTTCCAATCAAAGGATTAAATATATTGGAATCTTTTTATGAATCATTTCATGGAATACCAATTGAAAACGTATTTTTTTCTTTTAGATAAATTTGTTTAGCATCAATCAATTAATATTCAAGACAAACCATGAAGGAAAACAATGATCAATGCTAGGGCTAACCAATTAATAAGTATACATGTGAATAAGTCAAGCATGTACATGTGAATAAGGGAAGCACAAGTACTAAAAAACACATAAGCCTTGAAGTATACACATGAATACATAGTATACACAAATTAATACAAAGTATATACGAATACAAGGTATCACATGAAAACATATAAGTCACAAAGTATACATTGGAACACACGTAAGTTGTATACACTTGAATACACGTAACTCATATCTATTGAACCATCAATTTAGAATGCAAATATGGACACCATCCATAAAAAGATTTGTATTAACCAAATAGCCATGTAGGCATACATCAATATATGTGATATAGAAAGTACTGAAATGGGTACAAAATAATATATAGGCACAAAATGAGCACACAATGTCAAATATATCAATACAAAATATAACACCAAAGCGCCATGTGACATACAACAAAGGCTCTAGAATCAAGTGTTGCTCATGCTCTGAAAATAAATTATTTCCCTTTGCTTGTCAAATGTTTGGCGATAAGATCTATCACTCATTTGTGTTGTGCTAGAGGTACTCTTTTCCTCCTCTAATCTTCACGATTCATGGTAAAGTTTTAAGCGTACAATAGAGAAGTAAATACATTAATGTAAATTACATTATAAAAAATGATATATTTAACAAAATAATCCTTACCACCCATCTCTGATCTCTCCATGAGGAAATGACCATGCGCCCATGCTTGGGCGTATAAATACTATATAATTGTCAAATAGAAATTAAACTAAAAATCAATAATGGTTTGATTTTTCACTAACTAACATCTATAACAACAAATGTAAATTGAAATTTACTAATTTTCCTCATACCTCCCTTGTCAGAGCCATCAAGGATTGTATAGCAAATGAAACACGATCTCCATTCCTCGTCACATTGGGGTATTTCAGCGCAGCACAAATAAAACAACAAATTATTCAATCACAAAACTACAATATTGATCCACATCATGACTTATAATGTATGAGATAATGAACAAAATTTGGAGTACTTATTAAACTATATATTTATGATTCTCATGCTTACTATTTGCCCTATCCATATCTTGTTCAAAAGGACGTGTTTTTAGGATTTTACCCATAGCAGCAAGTCGGTGAACCATTTGATCAAATGCTTTATTGGTTATGTATGTAATTGTGGTGGCATAGAAGGTAGTGTTCTTTAGAAAAAGTGTGTCAAGAAATGAGGGTCTCATGGTGGTGGAATTCCGTACAAACAAATGCGTCATGGCATTCCATCACCATGGAACCATTTCTTCGAACACCAAAAATTCATGCCTTATCTAACGTGTATGCTACTATTATGCTTTGACAGATATTTTTCCAAGCATCTAACAGTTTGTTGGAAAGCACCTATTTTGAGCTTTGTATAAGCTGGTAGTGGTTGATAAAATGCTTTGGTACATGTATGAATTTTGTTATCATAGAAAGGTGGTGAGTTGTTTGAAGAAATGCCTCGAAGAAATGTGGTCTCATGGTGATAATTGCATCATTGCTTATGTTGACTTTCTAGTAATATATTGTAGTTGAAATTTTGTCATCTATCAACATCTGGTTATTAGTTATGGAATGAAGTAATGCTTTGGTTTGGATGATGTGCAAACTTAGCGTAATCAATGATATGAATATAAACTACACAAATCTAATAGTACAATTCATTAGTTAAACTCTTTGTTCTATTACTGTGTATGAGTTTGAGGTAATCCCTTTGTACTTGGGAGGTGTTCCTTAGGCCTCAATATTAACATTCAACATCCAAAATCACATATTAAAATACCATTCATTAAACAATGCTATTAATATGTAATAAATTTATAATTGCTTACTAATTACATACACAATTGATAGGTGTACTGCAGAAATAAGTAGGTGGAGGGCCAGCATATCTAGTCTCAACACTGTGACCCTAAAATTTTATTAAAATCATAAAACTAATTGTTCCATCTTGCATTTCAAAATCAAATTTAATAAATTAATTTATTGAACATACTAACTTTTGACCATCAATGCCATATACCTGTGCAAAAATGCAGCTACCTCTCCATCTCCTGGCTATAGATGGATCCTCAAGCGTAGCCTCCACGAGTGTTAGTGAGTCATATGAACAATCTTACAATTGTACATGCGTTCAAAGGCCACCACTCTAAAGACTCCTGGATGGTGTTGTACAGAATAGGGTTAGTATGATGGATGTCACTCTTGGGTCAAAGTATTGATCACTTACAAATGTCTCCCGTCAGCACTCTCCTTCATGGCCGGAAGGCGCAACAGTATGCTCATAGGGTGACTGGCGAGAGCTCGTCTCCCTTGCCGCGTAGGATCCAGTTGTGCACTGGGTCTATCTTGAGCCAACCACCCACCTCTCCCCTAGAAGTCCCTCATATCAAAATAATTTGGGATTTTTTTCAATATGAACTCGTTTTATATTTTCCTGAGGAAATACTGTGGGACTTCATAATTGTTGCCGCAGTGGGTAATCAAGACCATGTGCCACCTATCATAAAATGATTTTCATCCTGTTGGTGATGACAATGATATACGCGCGTGAGGTAGATTTTTGATTTGTGTGTGGGTCAGTGAATAATGAGCACAAATCACCTTTTTTCATTTTTAAATCTTTCACATCTTTATATGATAGTTTATCCGCATAATAATCCCTAGCCGCCTGCCTCCTATCTTGTCATCCAGTTATTTATTTGCTAATTGAATCTACATTTTTCAACATATCTTTCAATGAACTTGCTAGGGTCATTCTTTCTGTGGTTGAACCATTTGGATCACTCAACCTACTAATTAAATCCTTGATTTTCTTTTTGTTGTTCTCAATTTCACTCATCAAATTTTGTTGAGTGTCAGGAGGGTGTTGAGTGATTGGTGGAGGAGGTTGTTGTTGTGGTTTTTTTTTCTTGAGGATTTGGTTGATCTTCTTGTTGAGGATTTTGAGGGTTTTCAAGTCGATTTACATCTCCTAAAAATTCAAAAAAAAATATATCAAATACAACCTAAAACTAACAAATTAAAAAAAAAAAGCAAACAATCCTTACCTCTCACACCTCCTCCTCCTTGTAGGGCCATCCTTGTGAAGAAATAGCAACCCTTGGTGAATATTTTTGCACAATTCCTCCTCCTAGAATGCGAGCACAAAAAATGGGGGTTTTGGCCGCGGGCACAACAAAAAAATAGGCGAAATGCAGAATGAATGACCTTCACTTCTTCTTTTTTTCTTTTAACATGTCATAATGCGAGAGCGTTATAACGTGCTCATGTTATGACTTTTCAAAACTATTTTTTGAAAGTGGCCACAAGTTGGCTACCCATCTCCATGCACCCACCCTTTGACAACTTTGTAAGCTTGACAACTTCTTGGAATCTTTCTCTTCAATGTATCTTCAACCTAGATTTGTAAATCACACTCTAAAGAGAAGGAAAATTTTTGTTTTGTTAGTGGAAAGGGGTTTTCCTTGGTCAAACCCTATTTTGGTAATCAAACCTTGTAATGGAATCAAATGAAATGGAGGAATGATGAATGAACAAATATGCAATGTTGCAACTCACTAAACCCTAGGAATAAAGTGTTGCAAAAATGTATGAAATGACTAGCATGAATGTGGATCTTGACTCATGCTTGAATAGTATAGATCTTGACTTGAATGCTTTCTTGAATCATGAAACCCTACATCACAAATGTTAGCTCATAAACAAACATGATTCTTGATACTTGAATAATGCTCCAAAAAACTTGATAATCAGCTCTTGAATGCTCTTGTAAACTCTTGAATGCTTTTATGAACTCAAATTTTCTATAATGCATGAATAATCAAGTTGCTAGGTGACCTCTAAGTCTGCTAGGAGAAAATAAGTGAAATAAGCTTGTATTTAATTTAGGTATTTAGCCTAATGTCTCAAAGAGAGGACCATTCGAAGAATAGAAGATTCACAACTTAGGGGATGCAGTGTGTCACATCAAGCCACTATGAGGAATATAATATGCTAAGAGAGATCATGCTCTTGAAGGAAATCACAACTGATGTCACCAAAAAGTGAAAGATGCATCGCATGAAGTTAGAAGACTACACCATGAAACATGAAATGCGAAAGAATAATGCCAATGTATGCCCCCACTTTAAAGAAATTTCTAAACACCATGCTATGAGCAATTACTTTAAAGTAGAAAATGATGAATGTTGACAATAAAGATGAAATGAGAGCTTATGTGGAAATCCCTATGCCAAGTCATATGTTTCCAAATAAAGCTACGTCATGAAAAGGGGTCGCCCCCAAAATGAAACTCCAAAAACATGAGGGATCCATGGATTCGAGGTCAGTATGTCTTTGCTACAATGTTTTTAGAGTGCTTAGAACTATCATCATTCCCCAAATACTCATGGAACAAGAATAATGACACAAAGAGAGTAAAAACAAAGAAAATCCTTTCAGGTCAACATGGAAGATACATGAATGTCTCAACACCTTACATCATGCCCAAAAGAAAAACATAAGACAAAGAAAAAGGTAAATGATTTATGACATAGAGAAGAATGTAGGTACAAATAGAGGAATTTCACAAAGAGATAGGTACATGAAACATAATAGTACAAGGTATCACATTACATGCATGTAATCACATAAAAGAAACATGAACAAGAAATAATGCAAAAGACTAGTAAGGCACATGTGAGTCAACCTATTAGCAAGACATCCACATCCCAATCTTGATCAGTATAAATTGAAGGTGGACAACTAGCCACAGGGACAACAACGAGTGTGGTACTAGGGTAGGGCTATCTAATTCTTGCCTCCATTGAGTATAAGAGAAGAATGAGCTGAGGTAGGTGATGAGAATGAGCTCCTTGCATTTTGAAATCATTTGCAATAAATGTAAAGCATGTAATAGTGAGAATGTGATGATTCTATAACTAGTACATGGCACGGAGTGGAGGGACATGCTTTGAGGGACTATTTCTATGATATGATTTTTTAAAATATTTGTTTTAAAGCTTGAAATTCATTAGTACTATGTCTAAGAACTCTATGATATCAACAATGTGATGTGTTTGTATTCTTAGGATTTGGAGATCGATCTTCTCTTATGGGTGGTAATGTAGTCCTTGGTGTAGAAGTATCTCTAGAGTTCTTTCAGTTGCAGTTGGTGGATAATGAAATTCTAGTTTATTTAGTTTGTAAGGCCTTGTTTGCTTGCTAGATTCACCAATTTCTCTAGTTGGAATTAGGGCAAGAGGATCTGAAATGTCCTTGTCATCATTATTACAAGGCATTGGTTGTTCTTTAGGAAGGAGGACACTCATATCGGGTGGAGGATCTTGATATTCCAACCATTTTGTATCTTCAATTGATATTTTCTCTAAGAGTTGATGAATTTCATGTTCACTTGTTGTATCACATCCTTGTTTACTTAAGATCGTGAATCCTTTTCAATATGTCTCTTCTAGATTGATAAGAGTGTTGGTCACTTTGTTAACATAGAATGGTTGAATGTTTGCTTGATTAGAGGAACTAGGTTCACCTATTGTAGGGAACTTAGGTTCAACTTGTGTCTCAATTTTAGGATGTAAATAACCAAACATCTCAAGTGGTGGGATGATAGGGGGTGTTGGTTGTTTCATGGATGGATAAAAGGATACATTAGTCTCAAGGTTGTTAAGGCAATCAATTAAAAAATTGTTCATGCTATCATCCTCTTCTCCAATGATGTTAACATCACAAGGAGGACATGCATTAGGAGTTGAGTGAGCATGAGTAAGTTCAATTTCATTAGGGTCATTTCCAAAAGCACAACTTGACACATCCACTAAACTTTAAGGACATCCAAAACTTACCAAAGCACATATCCATGATGAAATGCAATGCAATAACCTAGAATGAGATATGTAGATGCAAGTTTGAAATAAGGAAATGCACAAAATGAGCCAAATTAAGCTAGATTCAATGCAATGAATGAAATAGAAACTTTGCAAACTGGAACATAAATGCAATGAAAAAAAATTGAAGCATAGAAACAGAGTTTTCAATGTTGTGAAATGCAATTTAAAATATGAAATGTGACTAAATCATCCAAAGGGGAATATAAGTACCAATCGTGGTTTTTCAAGGATTTAAATGATGAATAATAGTCACCACAAAATACCCATAAATTAGGAAAAACCACTTGTGCTGGGACTAAATTGTCTAAAGGGTCATATGAGTCCCAAATCATGGTTTTTGTACTATTTTCAACAAATTCTATGTGAATTTTATGTTTTCTATTTTGGAAGATGTCTAGACTAGGTACTAATGTATATTTCAGATGAAATTCAATGATGCAAGATGCAAAAATGCAACCTATATGAATTTTTACTAATGCAAGATTTTGAAACCCTGGATGCAAATTAACTAATGCAAAGTTAATGCAAACTGGATCTAGGACTATGATGCATTCCAAATCAGAAATATGATGTTCTAAATGCAAGTTCAACAAAATGAAACCTCAAAAATAGGGGATGTGTTTTTTCTATTTTTTAGGATATGGAACAAACACTAAAGGGATGAGGGCCTATTTCCTTCAAGTTTCACTCAAGGATACCTTAGAGATCTCAATCCAAGGATAGAATGTTAGAAGAAAATCTGCAATAAGGTGAAGGGGTTCACCACCAAGCTAGGGATTGGAAAGACAAGTAAGATGTAAAACCTAATGACAAAGCCTAATGATGTGCAAACTTTAAACAAATGACCTAGAAATGCATACAAAACAAAACAATAAGCTGAGAAAATACAAAGGTGCACCTGGAAACTTGTAGAAGCTTAGATGAACACCTGAAATGTTGGAAATACTGAATTTAATGCATAATGGGACTCCTATGCTAGCTTGGGCGATTTAGTCCTAGATTAGGGTTTCTAGGCAAGAACATAAATCTAGCAATGACAAGTCTGGAATTCCTAAAAATTGTAAAATTCACTGTATTGGGACTTATATGCCAAAAGTGGTGTATCAGTCCTACTTGGATTTTTCAGTGGGTCAAGATCTGAATTTTCTCTTCTATGTTTATTCTTCCTTCTCACCCTGGTTTTCGGATTTGAACTGCTAAATTATGCTATGTAGGTGTATTTTAGTGATCTTGTAAACAAGGTGACAATTTTGACAACTTTGTAAGCCTAAAAAATTCTTCCAATCTTTCTCTTCAATGTATCTGCAACCTAGATTTGAAAATCACACACTAAAGAGAGGGAAAAAAAAATTTGTTAGTGGAAAAGGGTTTTCCTTAGTCAAACCCCGTTTTGGTAATCAAACATTGTAATGAAATTAAATAGAATGGAGGAATGATGAATGAACAAATATGCAATGTTGCAACTCACCAAACCCTAGGAATAAAGTGTTGCAAACATGTATGAAATGGCTAGCATGAATGTGGATCTTGAATCATGCTTGAATATTATAGATCTTGACTTGAATGCTTGCTTTAATCATGAAATCCTACATCACAAATGTTAGCTAAAAAAAAAAACATGATGCATGATGACTTTGATATGATGCTTGATACTTGAACAATGCTCCAAAACACATGATAATCAGCTCTTGAATGCTCTTGTGAACTCAAATTTTCTATAATGCATGAATACTCAAGTTTGTAGGTGACTTGTAAGCTTGCTAGGAGGAAATGAGTGAAATAACCTTGTATTTATACTTGTTTATGCCAAATTCCTCAAAATTACAACACTACAAGTTGACATCAGATTTAGGAGAATAAAATCCCACCAACCATTTGAATTTAATTTAGGTTTAAGCCACATGGGACTCATACACCAAAAGTGGCATATGAGTCCCATTAGACTAAGCTTGGGACACATTCTTCAAGAAAAGCTTAGATTAATGTGACATCCAAATTGGGGCCCCAAAACCTAGGTGGGACCCATATGCCCAAGGTGACGTTTGAGTCCCAAATCACTAAATCTAGGCCATACAATCCAAAAACATGTGAATTATGATTGGATGATGGTTTATGTCGAGATTATCCTCAGAAAGAAATATTAATTAAGGCCTACAGATGTAAAATAAGGCCAATTAAAGAATAAAGAAGCTTGATTTATTAATAAAACCCTAGATTAGTGTGAAAGTGTAAAGGTACACTTTATAACACCCTAAATAAAGAACAATTAGGTTCATTTAATTCACAAGGGCCCAAACAAGTGTGAATATGTAAAGGGATACATTTTTCTACACTACATTTAGCCCCCATTTCAGTGAGAGGAGGAAGTTGTTTCAAACTCACACTAAAGTAGAGAAAATAACATCAATAGGGGTCCAAGTGTACCAATGCTAGTGAGATAGGATGACAACAATCAAGAAGGTTGTGCAAGCCCCCGGAGTTAATATCCTATGTCAAAAAAACATAGGCACAAAAGAACACACATGAAAATGATATAAGGAGCAACAACAAGGTACAATCATACACTACCAAAGACAAAAGAAAGAAAAAGAAAAGCAAAAACTAAAGGGGTGGATCAAGCTTCGACCTCTTGTCCTGCATGTATTGGATCATATCTAATTTGTTTGTCTGAAAATGCACGCTCACTCTAAGGAAACAAAACTTTAGGTTGTCTGCTAGGTGAGTATCCAAAAGGTGAGACACACACGCACATGGCCGGTATACGCTCACACAAACAAGCAAGTGGCTATGGAAAATTCATGCCTAATTTTAGCTTCCCCTACAACTAGACCAAAGCTATACCTACTAATATCTTTGATAAGGAACCACACAACAATGATCTTCGAGCTTCATGAGGCAAGAAAAGCTTCATATGCTTGATATTCATGAACAAACAAGATGGCTCATAGGCAATCAAAGTGTATTATTTAAGGTGGTCATACAACTAAAATTGTAAATGAAAAAATAGTGTAAGGAACATTTAAAGGATTCTTGCTTAGTTCATGTAAAGTCCTAACTTAGGGAATATTCTGCCTAATATCTCTAAGAGAGGACCAATTGAAGAATAGAAGATTCGCAACTTAGGGGATGCAGTGTGTCTCATCAAGCCACTAAGAGGAACATAGTGTGCTAAAGGAGATCACACTCTTGAAGGACATAACACCCAATGTCACCACAAAGTGAATGACACATCACATGAAGTAAGAAGACTACACCATGAAACATGAAAATAAAAAGAATAATGTCAATGTATGCCCCCACTTTAAAGAAATTACTAAACACCATGTTGTGAACATTTACTTTAAAGTAGAAAATGATGAATGCTAACAATAAAGATTACATGTGAGATTTTTTGGAAAGACCTATGCCAAGTCATATGTTTCCAAATAAAGCTATGTCACGAAAAGGGGTTTCCCCCAAACTGAAACTCCAAAAATATGAGGGATCCATGGATTAGGCGTCATTATGTCTTTGCTGCAATGTTTTTATAGAGCTCAAAACTATCATCATTCCCCAAATACTCATGGAACAAGAAGAATGACACATAGAGAGCGAAAAAAAAGAAAATCCTTTTGGGTCAACATGGAAGAGACATGAATGTCTCGACACCTTGCATCATCCCCAAAAAGAAAACACAAGACAAAGAAAAAGGTAAAGGATTTACGACATAGAGAAGAATATAGGTACAAATAGAGGAATGTCACAAAGAGAGAGGTACATCAAAAAAAATAGTACAATGGATCACATTACGCACATGCAATCACACAAAGGAAACATGAACAAGAAATAAAGAAAAATACTAGTAAGGCACATGTGATTCAATCTATTAGCAAGTCATCTGCATCCCAATCTCGATCAATATAAATTGAAGGTGGACAACTAGCCAAAGGGACAACAAAGAGTGTGGTTTTAGGGCAAGGCTATCTAATTCTTGCCTCCACTAAGTGTAAGACAAGAATGAGCCAAGGTAGGTGATGAGAATGAGCTCCTTGCATTTTGAAATCATTTGCAATAAATCTAAACCATGTAATAAAGAGAATGTAATTATTATACAACTATTATATGGCAAGGAGCAGAGGGACATGCTTTAAGGAACTATTTCTATGACATCAAATTTTTTTAATTTTTTTTTTTAAAGCTCGACATTCATCAGTACTATTTCCAAGAACTCTATGATATCAAAGATACGATGTCTTTGAATTGTTAGGATTTGGAGATTGATCTTTTTTTATGGGTGGCAATGTAATTATTCCTTGGTGTAGAAGTATCTCCAGAGTTCTTTTAGCTGTAGTTGGTGGATAAGGAAATTCTAGTTTCTTTAGTTTGGAAGGCCTTCTTCGCTTGCAAGATTCACCAATTTCTCTAGTTGGAATTAGGGTAGGAGGACCTAAAATTTCCTTGTCATCATTGTTACGAGGCATTGGTTGTTCTTTATTAAGGAGTACACTCATATCGGGAGGAGGATCTTGATATCCCAACCCTTTTGTATCTTTATTTGGTATTTTCTTTAAGATTTGATGAATTTCATGTTCACTTGTTGTATCACATCCTTGTTTACTTATGATCATGAATCCTTTTCCATATGTCTCTTCTAGATTGATGGGAGTGTTGGTCACTTTGTTAACATAGAATGGTTGAATGTTTGCTTGATTAAAGGAACTAGGTTCACCTATTGTAGGGAACTTAGGATCAACTTGTGTCTCAATTTTAGGATGTAAATAACCAAACATCTTAAGTGGTGGGATGATAGGGGGTGTTGGTTGTTTCATGGATGGATAAAAGGATGCATTAGTCTCAAGGTTGTTAGGGAAATCCTTTAAAAAAATGTTCATGCTATCATCATCTTCTCCAATGATGTCAACATCACAAAGATGACATGCATTAGGAGTTGAGTGAGCATGAGTAAGTTCAATTTCATTAGGGTCATTTTCGAAAGAAAAACTTGACACATTCATTGAGGACTTTAAGGACATACAAAGCTTACCAAAGCACATATCTATGATGAAATGTAATGCAATAACCTAGAATGAGATATGTAGATGCAAGTTTGAAATAATTCAATGCACAAAATGATCCAAATTAAGCTAGATGCAATGAAATAAATGAAATAGAAACTTTGCAAACTGGAACAAAAATGTAATGACAACAAACTAAAGCACAAAAACAAAGTTTTTAATGCTGTGAAATGCAATTTAAAATCTGAAATGGGACTAAATTTCCCAAAGTGGCATATGAGTCTCAATTAGGGTTTATCAAGGATTTAAATGTTGAATAACAGTCACCACAGAAAACCCAGAAATCATGAAAAACCATCTCTACTAGGACTAAATCACCCAGAGGGGCGTATGAGTTCTAGATTAGGGTTTTTGCAAAGTTTTCAACAAATTCTATGTGAATTTTATGTTATATGTTTTGGATGATGTTTATAATAAGTGAAAATGTAGATTTTAGATGAAATTCAATGATGTAAGGTGCAAAAATGCAACCTATATGGACTTTCACTAATACAAGATTTTGAAACCCTAGATGCAAATTAACTAATGGAAACCCTAATGCAAAGTTAATGCAAGCTAGATCTAGGACTACGATGCACTCCAAATCAGAAATAAGGTGTTTTAAATGAAGGTTCACTAAAATGAAACCTCAAAAATAGGGGATGTGTGTTCTCTATCTTTTAGGAGATTGAACACACACAAGGGATGAGGGCCTATTTCCTTCAAGTTTCACTCAAGGATACCTTAGAGATCTCAATCCAAGGATAGAATGGGAGAATAAGATCTACAATAAGGTGTCCTAAGGTATGATTAATTACTAAGGAGGGGTTCACCACCAAGCTAGGGCTTGGAAAGACAAGATGCAAAACCTAATGACAAAGCCTAATGATCTCCAAGCTTTAAACAAATGACCTAGAAATGCATGCAAAATAGAACAGTAAGCTAAGAAAACATAGAGGTGCACTTGGAAACCTATAGAAGCTTAGATGAAGACCTAAAATGCTAGAAATGTTTAATCTAATACACATTGGGACTCATACGCCAAGTTGGCCAATTTAGTCCCAAATTAGGTTTTCTGGGAAAGAACAAAAATATGGCAATGACAAGTTTGGAACTCCTGAAAACTGTAAAATTCATTCTATTGGGACTCATATGCTAGAAGTGGCGTATTAGTTTTGCTTGGATTTTTAAGAAGGTCAAGATCTGAATCTGTTATTTTATCTCTATTCTTCCTTCTCAACCTAGTTTATGGATCTGAACTACTAAATTTTGCTCTGTAGGTGTCTTTTAGTCATCTTGTTAACAAGGTGAAGACTTTGACAACTTTGAAAGCTTGACAACTTCTTCCAATCTTGCTCTTCAATGTATCTTCAACCTAGATATACAAATCACACACTAAAGAGAGTGAAAAAATATTGTTTTGTTAGTGGAAATGGGTTTTCCTTGGTCAAACCCCATTTTGGTAATCAAACCTTGTAATGAAATCAAATCGAATGGAGGAATGATGAATGAATAAATATACAATGTTTCAACTCACCAAAACCTAGGAATAAAGTAGTACAAACATGTATTAAATGGCTAGCATGAATGTGGATCTTGATTCTTGTTTGAATAGTATAGATCTTGACTTGAATGCTTTCTTGAATCATGAAACCCTACATCACAAATGTTAGCTCAAAAAAAAATATGATACATGATGACTTTGACATGATGCTTGATACTTGAATAATGCTCCAAAACACTTGATAATCGGCTTTTCAATGCTCTTGAATGCTCTTGTAAAATCTTGAATGCTCTTGTGAACTCAAATTTTATAGAATGCATGAATACTCATGTTTCTTGGTGACTTGTAACCTTTCTAGGAGAAAATGAGTGAAATAACCTTGTATTTATACTTGTTTATGCCAAATTCCTCAAAATTACAACACTAAAAGTTGACATTAGATCTATGAGAATAAAATATCACCAAGAATTTCAATTTACTTTAGGTTTAATCCACATGGGACTCAAATTCCAGAAGTGGTGTATGAGTCCCATTAAGCTAAGCTTGCGACACATTTTTCATGAAAAACTTAGATTAATGTGAAATCCAGATTGGGGCCCCAAAACCTAGGTGGGTCGAGGCCCATATGTCCAAGGTGGTGTATGAGTCCCATATTACTAAATTTGGGCCATAAAATCCAAAAACACATGAATTATGATTGGATGTTGGTTTATTTTAGGATTATCCTCAGAAAGATACATTAATCAAGGCGTGTGGATGTAAAATAGGGCCAAATTAAAGCATGAATCCCAAATTATTAATAAAAAAATAGATTAGTGTGAAAGTGTAAAGATACAATTTATAACACCCTAAATAAGGCATAATTAGGTTCATTTAATTCACAAAGGGCTCAAACAAGTATGAAAATGTAAAGGGATACATTTTTGTACACTACACTTAGCCCCCACTTTAGTGAGAGGAGGAAGTTAATTCAAACTCATGCTAAAGTAGACAAAATCGCATCAAGAGGGGTCCAAGTGTACCAATGCTAGTGAGATAGGATGACAATGATCAAGAGGGTTGCACAAGCCCCCAAGATCAAGATCCAATGGAAAACCAACGTAGACACAAAAGAAAACACATGAAAATGATATAAGGAGCAAAAAAAAGTGCAAGAATACACTACCAAAAACAAAATAAAGAAAAAGAAAATTGAAAACTAAAGGGGTGGATCAAGCTTCAACCATTTTTACTGCATGTTGTGGATCAGATCTAAGCTTTGTTTCAAAAAATGCATGCTCACTCTAAGACAATGGAACTTTAGGTTGTCCACTAGGTGTGTATCCAAAAGGTGAGACACATATGCACACGATTGGTATGCGCTCACACAAACAAGCAAGTGACTATGGGAAATTCATGCCTAAGTTCAGCTTCCCATAAAACCAGACCAAAGCTATACCTCCTTATAACTTTGATACGGTACTATTGATGGCGATTTTGACACCACAACAATGCAAGCAAAATATTGCTATTCTACTTCTCCTGAAAGAGAAAGGCAACACATGGATGCCTTAGCTCCCAAGGTCTTTGTAGTTGGGTCTCAACTATGCTGATGTTACTCAGTGGTCAATGCAACAATAATATTCAAGGGGCCTGCTGGTGTTGAGCTTTTGGATTGTTCTAAGATCAAATATGAAATAAAACCTACTCTAACAGGGTTTTTTTTAAAGAAATATAAAAAGATAAGTCAGATTTTTGAAACAGAAAAGAACAATAGTTCATCCAACCTTAACCATACTTGTTAACTTCAAGGAATTTGTAAACCAAAACTATAGAACAAAGTAAATTTGTGATTGACACACAACCTCTTTCATTCACAGTGCTAATTCGCATAACAGATTTTAATTACCATTTAAATAAAACACCAAATAATATTTCATTCCTTGAAGACTTAACAAATCAAATGATCAATTTAAGAAAAACATCATTTTGGAACACAACATGAAGGAGATTAAACTCTGACTGCTCCTACTATTAGTAAAATAGATAAGCAATATTTACAAAGCTAGCACAATCACCAATGTACAGAGAATCTGAGGCTCCAGATTGTTTCCAACTACACTAAGAGAACTTAGAAAATACATTATAGTCTGTACCGAAATCTAACTGCTAAACAAGAAGAAAAGAGAAGCTCTCATTACTGAGAATCAAGATGTAACTCTAT
Source organism: Sequoia sempervirens (assembly GCA_007258455.2). NCBI lineage: Eukaryota > Viridiplantae > Streptophyta > Pinopsida > Cupressales > Cupressaceae > Sequoia > Sequoia sempervirens. Next base: position 226,263,809 of record VDFB02000008.1, on the reverse strand, counting down.
CTCCTTCTGTTAACTAACTAACTCCTAATAGTTCTAACTCTAAACAATTCTCGGTCTGAAAGTTCTCTAACCTTAGAAGTTCTAATCTAGAAGTGCTAACCTTTACAAAGAGGCAAGAATTCCTTATATATAGAATGTACCAATAGGAATGTGTTGTCCCCTATACTAGGGTTTACAAAATATCTATAGACTGTAGGAGAGTCGGCCCTCAGATCTTTCTGAGGAAAGTCAAAACTGCATTCAATGTGAAGCCCTACTGTCCATGCTAAAAAGTTGTTCTGGGGATGACCTTAGATCTTTTACAGCTACAACTTTTACTCTCCTATCTCCATGTCCATCTTTGAGCTCTGTTGGGGGTTGCCTTGAATGCTCAGAATATCTCCATTAATATTGATCTACCCCCTTGCCATTGGTCACTACAGTTGTCCCTATGAATCATAGTTTCTTTTTTTCTTTTCTTCGACTTCCTTTCTGTTCTGGACTTCTCTGTACGTTGACCATTCCTCTGGAAATGCCATCGGGCCTCCTTGTAGATCTTAACATTTCACTCGATTCAATCCATTGCCTTTCGATCTCAAAAGGAATCCATTTCACTCGCATTATGTTGTTCTTCATCACAGGGGTAGTCAATCAATGAAAGGAACTGATGAGTCACTCTTTTGGCTCCTTCTGATTGGTCAGGCATATGCCAAGTGAGCTCCTTAGGTGGTTAAAGGTGGTCCAATCAACATTTCATGTCAGTGAGACACCATCAGTATCTCCCCAATGCATTTTCACCATTATGCAGTTATTGGCATGACACCAAATAGTTGGCAAGACGTTTCGGTGAGTTGAAGAAGTCATATCAAGCTCATAAAACCAATCGGCAAGACTCCTTCGTTTCACTGACACCTCCCGGTGAGGATGCAAATCTTTTAGTGAGCCCTTTTATTTTCTCCCTGAACCTATTATGTCGACAAGAGTTACGGCGACGCTAGACTCACTGGGTGGGCTCATCTCGGATGTCAGGGAGACTGTAATGTTTTGGGGAGACCTTACCCTGATTTTCTCTTCTCTTACCAAGCCTTCCCTTGTTATCGGAAAGACTCCCTTCCTTCACTCAGACCTCCCAACGAGGATGCAAATCTTTCAGTGAGCCCTTTTATTTTCTCCCCAAACCTATTCTGTCAACAAGAGTCACAAGGAAGCTAGACTCACTGGGCGGGCTCATCTCGGATGTCGGGGAGACAATAATGTTTCAAGGAGACCTTACCTCGATTTTCTCTTCTCTTACCGAGCCTTCCCTTGTTATAGGCAAGACTCCCTTCCTTCGCCAAGACCTTATGGCAAAAACATGACCCTCGGTGGGAAGTCCTAGCAATATCCACATTGTGTTGGGGAGACGTTATCGGATTGGCAAGACATTTTACCGAGCCCGTTCCTTTGTTCAGAGTCTCCCTGAGCTCTTTCTATTTCGGTGAAACACCCACCTTTCGGCAAGAACTCCTGGTGAATTCCCTTCAAGCTCATCTTCCTTTCGGCAAGAGCCTGCTGGGTCGACAGGAAGTCACCGCGAAAACACCTCATTCGTTTAAAGTCTCACCGAACCCTCTTTTCTCCTCGAGCTCCTTTTCTTTTCAGTGAGACTTGGTCTCCTCAGCATGAGATCACACCGAATCCCCTTTTTCTTTCACTGAGACAATCCGGAGTCACCCAGATGTTTTTCCAAATTCCCTTTATTCTTCTGGAGTCTCCCTGAATTCTTTTGTTTTTGCATGACCTTCGAACTTCACTAAGACCTTACACCGAGGTCTTGTCCTTTGTCGAGTGTTCATTTGAGTTTGGGGAGAGTTTGTTTAATCGATGAGACATCTCGCCGAACCTTAGATCTTTCAGTGAGATCTTTCTATCCTTTCGGTGAGACAATCTCACATCGGTGGGACCTTTGGCCAAAGCCACTCCGTTTTGCCAATGTCATTTTTGTCACTGTGACCCCAACTCTTCAGCCAAACATTATGCCGAAGGTTTTATCCTTCGCCGAATGCAACTCCCTTCGGTGAGACCCATGCCAATTGGTAAGATCTCCTCCCAAAGGAAAAATTATCACTGACCTTAGAACTTTGATGGGACCCCTCCCTGTCGGCAAGACACTTTGATTATCTCCTCGAAGACATACTGATAGAATCCCCCACACTATGTCGGTGTGACTAGAGCCGCTCGGTGAGATGTTACCCCAGTTAAGTCCTACCGAAGTGTGTTTGCTTTGTTGGTGGTCGGTGAGACTTGAAAATTTTGCTGAGACCTCTTGGCGGGGAGAAAACCTTATGCCAATATATGAATCCTTTTGACAGCGGTCGGTGAGACATGGAGATTTTGCCAAGATAGTGCCTCGAAGACCAACTTACGCCGATAGGAAACTCTTAGTTGCTAAGATGATGAATGATGTCTTGGCGATAAATGCCCTCATATGATTTCTGATCATTGTGACATCGCCAGGGTCCTACCGACTTTGCCTTAGCTAATTTTTGTTAGACCAACCGAATTAAGGAATGCCTTCCAACTGAGCCTCAGCTGAGAAATATCATCAAGTGTAGGATTTAATCCTACATTCAACAAAGAAAACCACAGTAAAGATCATACAGACAGAAGTTAATTAATCAAAATCATCATTGAAATGAATTCTATGTTAGTAAGGTGTCGTTAAATCTTCAAACAAAATGATCATACAAGCAGTTCAAGTTTCAGGTCGACCCACGGAATCCAAGCCAGGGAGGAATTTCAGAGAATTCTGAGTCACGCAGATTCTGATGGAATAAACATGAAAACACCCATTAGAAACTTAATCTGATCATTATTAATCAAGGAACAACATGTGATATCTCAAAATAGCATCAATTATTCATAAAATGCATCATCATTTATTAACTAGCCTTACTACTCCATACTTCTTCACATTCCACCAAATTTCAGGGAAATCCGCGCGAGACGGATTTCTGCGAAGGAGAAGACATTCCGGCAAACCCGGAACAAATAGGGAATAGCGGATTTCAAAAAAATCTGGGGGAGAAAGAAATCCATGAAAATTTGGTCCACTCAGATTTTTGTGAAGACCAAAAATCCCCGAACAACAACGCTAAGCCAGAGTTCGAGCAAGATCCGAGAAAATCCGGATGGGGTGGAAAATCTCAAACTCAGGAGAAAACCTGAATTCCAACTGAGGCAGAACCAAACTAAAATAAAAAATAACAGAAGATGAATGGAGAAATAGAAGAACCCCAAAAACAAAGCAAATAACAAAGGCAAAGAAATCAAAAGAGAAGGGGGACCCATTTTGATCCAGATCAAAGTGGGGTGGTTATGCAAGGCATAACAAATGGTGACTTGGCTGGGAAAATGGTTTAACCATTTTCATGAATCTGAAAGATTCATCCACCCAGAACTCCTGGTTGATGAACATCACAACTCTAGTTGGGTCAGTTATAACAAACAAGGTAGAGCTAGAATCTCAAATGTAAGTCAATCAATGGCTACCCCTTGAATCAATGTGTGTGTTTGATTGTGCATCACTCTCTCCTAGGTATTACATCCATAGTCAGGTGTCCATAGCCCTGATGGAAATACCTCTAGTTTTCTCACAGCATTGCTCTACTGCCAGTCAGGCGTCCATAGCCCTGGTAGAGATACTGGAATCACCCATTCATATTGGATCCTCTTTTTATTTTGATAATTCTTTTCTTTTTCCCTTAAAGTTTCAGATATTTCATTTAATTCTCTTTTTCTTTTTAATATGTCAGATGTTAAACATCTGATCTGGATTGAAAACTACCATGGACCTCATAACAACACTTGGACAATCAGATTTTTCACTCAAATCTTACAACACTGTCATCCTAGGAAAAATATATCATTACAAGAGGAGATGATTTTAATGATTTGTGATAGATTCAGGGGAGCTAATGAAGGTTACTCACTTGAGACCTTGTTTTCAAACTTTCCACAACTTTTATTGACAACAAGCATGAAACAATGAATTGAGGACAAAATCATTCAATCAGAAAACCTGAAAATATCTAAATCACTTCTCTCCTAATGACCAGAGTATGCTTCAGATAACAACCTACTACTTAAAGATGGAAAGCAATAGATAAACCCCCAAAGCACAAAGCAAAATAGAGAACCCGAAAGGAAAGGACAAACCAACAAACATGAAATCATTTACAAGAAGAGAGCAAATTATTTACACAAAGAGCAGCAGATTATTTACAAGCAAAAACACAAAAAGTATTCACAAAATGAAAAGTATTCACAAACAGAAGACAAATAGATTATTTACATCTAGCACAAAAATTAACAAGCTTTATGACTCAAAATAATGCTTAAGAAACTGCCCATTGACAGGCAATGGGACAGGTTCTCCAGTTAGGCTACTCAGTTTGAAAGCGTTTTCCCCTAGGATCTCAGCAATTTGATAAGGACCTAACCAGAGTTTGTCAAATTTTTGGCGACTGCCTTTCTTTTCACTAGCCTTATTCCACCACAGCACTAAGTCTGATATCTAAAAGCCTTGATCTTGGCTCTTTTGTCAAACCAACATTTGACAATAGCCTAGTGGTTAAAAAATTGTTGCAAAGCAGCATCTCTCTTTTCTTCTAATTTTAACAAAGCAACCAATCTGATTTCTATCCTATTGTCACTAGAGTAGAATTTCTACATGAATTCAAGGATAGGTATTTGCAACTGGATGGGGAATACAGGCTTTTGGCCATACACCAACTTGAATGGTGAAGTCTTTAGAGTAGCCTTAATCCTAGTCCTATCTGCCCATAATGCGAATCTAAGCTGAGTATGCCAGTCTCTAGGGTTATGCTCTAACAGTTTCTTAATTACCCCTAAGAGATTCTTATTGGTTGACTCTGCAACTCCATTTCCTTGTGGGTAATAATTCAAAGAATACTTCAAGACAATCTTGTGATTATAAGCCCAGGAAATAAACTCAGCAAAAGAAAATGCAGAGCCATTGTCACATACTAGAGTGAAGGGTACCCCAAACCTTGTAGTGATGCATTCAGTGAGGAACTTGATCACTACCTTTGTTGTGTTATTTTTGTAGGGTATAGATTCTGTCCATCTTGTGCAGTAGTCAGTTGTAGTGAAAATAAAATTGTGTCCTGTAGAAGAGTTTGGGTTAATGACCCCAATGAAATCTAGTGCCCATTGGGCAAAGGGCCTTACCTCATAGACTAGCTACAACGACATGGCTGCATGGCATTCCCTTGATGCAGAAATATAACACGTGTGACATGTTCTCACATGTTCATAGGCATCCTTGAATACACAGGGCCGGTAATAACCAGACCTAAGGATCTGGTGTGCTAGTGAATCTACAGAACCATGACCTATGCCATATTTCCCGTGAAACTCAGAGATCACCTGTTTAGCCTCTTGATGATCAAGGCATCTCAGGTATACTCCTTTGAAATTCTTCCTGTATAGCAACCCCCCTTTGAGCATGCAATGAGAACTCTTGAGTCTCAGGGCTCTCCTTTGAGTTGCACTCATTCCCTCTAGACACTAATTATGGAGCATCAGGTAAATAGTGCCAGCGTACCATGGGTCATTAGAGAAAGACCGGGTCGTGTATTGCTAACAGATGATGTTGTCGCCAGCGTTCACCATGGACTAGGATAAACCTATGCCCCTGACTAGTTTCGTGGGATGTATCTCTAGATCAAATTCTTGCAAGATGGCCATCCATTTGCCTCTCCTTATTCCCAGCTCGCTCTGCATCAATAGGGACTTCACAGCTATGTCAGGAACTACAACGATGACCTAACTTTGGAGAATGTAATGTCAGAATTTCTTAATAGCCTGAACCAGTGTAAAAGATTGCTTCTCTAGAGGTGGGTATTTTATTTCCACGTTTTTGAATGGAGAGCTCATGAAAGCAATTGGTCTCTCCTCTGCATTCTCTTTGCATTGAGTTAAAATGGCTGCACATGAATGCTCAGAAGCAAATGAGTAAATGTAGAATGGCCTAATGTAATTGAGGCTGGTAAGGACCGGTGCTTCTGAGATGGATCACTTGACTTGTGAAAATGCGGCCTTTGCTTCATCCGTCCACTCTATCTTGGCGTCCTTTTTCATCATTTCATTTAGAGGCTTTACAATCTCTGCAAAGCCCATGATGAACTTCCTCACGAAGTTGATTTTCCCAAAGAAAGACCTCATTTCTTTCTTGCTTCCTGGCCTGGTGATTTTAAGAATGGACTTGACTCAGTCTAGATCGATTGATATTCCCCTTTCTGAAATTATATGTCCCAAAAGCTTGCCCTCTGAGACTCCAAACATGCATTTTTTTGGATTCAACGAGACTCCATACTAGATGCATCATTCCATAACCTTGGCCAAGTCAGCAACGTGGTTCAATCGGTCTTTGGAGAACATTGTTAGGTCGTCTATGTAAACAATAATGCACTTACCAATTAGATCCTTGAAGGCTATGTCCATGGCTCGCTGGAAAGTGGTTCTAGCATTTATTATACTGAAAGGCATCCTTGTGTATGCAAATGTTCCCCACTTTGTAGTCAAAGCTGTCTTCATCCTATCTTCAAAGTTGACCATTACCTGATTGTATCCAGAGTAACTATCCAAGAATGACATCATCTGAGCTCCATTGACAGTCTGCAAGACTTCATCCAGAGAAGGAAGCGGGTAGTTATCCTTTTCTGAAGCCCTATTCAAGTTTCTGAAGTCAACACATAGCCTAATCTCCCCGCTTTTTCTTGCAAACTGGGACTAAGTTAGCCATCCACATTGAATGGCACACAGGGAAGATTATCCTCACAGACAACAATTTCTAAACTTCTTTATAGATCAATGGCTCAATCAGGGCATTGATAGGGCCCTGCTTCTATCGGAAGGGCTTAACCTCAGGCTTCAAGGGGATAGTGTGAGTCATAATAGAAGCATCAAATGTCTAGAGGTCTTCATACCCCCATGCAATTGTAGTAATATCCTTTTTAAGTGCCCTCAGTATGTCTTCTCTAATTGCTTCAGGGCAGGCCTTCCCTATATAGACATTCCTTTCAGGGCCAGCATTGACCAAGTTAACTATTTCATATTTTCCTTCCTTTTCTTCAACTAATATTTTCTCTCAAGCCCTTGGATCTGAGTCAAAAATTCTCTCCAACACCACCATTCCTTTGGGAATGTTATTGTTCTTTAAGTTAAGAACTCCCTCTGTATCACATTCCTCAGGGCTCCAATCCCCTTGATCTCTGTTGGACTCATCAATAATTTTCCCCTCAAAAACATCTGAGCTTGCTAAGAAGGCTAGAATATGTCGATCATCATCAAAGACCTAAAAATTCTTGATATTGTCAGGAACAACTGGAGTGGACATCAGTTCCACTGAGAATCTTTTGAATCTGGAGCCTTGCATAGGTTCCAAGGTGCTTGCAGCAACAACCAATGAATTAGCTATCTAATTTTCTTCTTTAGGGATTAAGCTAATCCCAAAGGCATCAAAGTCTTCGATCAGGTTCCATACCCTGCTTCTATATGCTTCCAGCCTTTTATTGTGATAGGTGTACTAGTTGCGTACCTGCTTGACAACAATTTTTGAATCTCCCTTGACCATCAAGGCAGTGACCTTCTTATGAGAAAACATCAATCCCTGTGCCAGAGCTTCATACTCTGCTACGTTGTTAGTACATCCAAATTTCAACCTACAAGAAGCAAAGAAAGTTTTGCCTTTGGGGATGGTTAGTACAATTCCAACACCACTACCTATCTTAGATTTGGATCCATCAAAGGTGAGGGTCCACAGTTGATCAAGAGTTGGAGTTGATTCTTTTGAAGTTGTTATGGGGGTTTGATCTAGAAGAGTTGCAGTTGAGATTGCTTGATCTTTTGCATCAGGTATAGGGAAAGGATGCTCTGTAAGTTGCTTAGATACACTCCCCAATTCCTGCTTAGTTATGTCATCTAACTTGTGGCTATCCTTCTGATAGTCACTAGTGTCTTTGGTTAACCCCTTGGGTTTTGTTTCATTTGTAAGCACAGGGGTGTCAAGTAGACCTTGGGGTTGCTCTTTATCAAGATGTTGATTCAGGAGTATATCTGGGGTAGGCTTAATTTGAGAAAGAACTCCTTTTAAAGGCATATTGTCCCTGGTTAGCATTATTGCTTCCTTGGCCTCAAATGAGAAGTGGTCTGCAATGGTCTCAGGGTGACTTGTGCTAGCTTCCTCAGCTTGGGAAACTTGACTTAAAATGTCAATGCAATGTTGACAAGTCAATTCAAAATGACTTTGATAATGTACCCTGCACCAATTAGGTAGAGGAAGACTCTGCATATCGGTATCTTCCCCTAAGACCAATTGATCTTGTTGCAGCTTTTTGACTAATGCCTATTGATTTTCATTAATCGTGGGGTCAGGGAACTTTTGTTTTCACATGTCTTTAGGATTGAGAATCAAGAAGGTTAGAATTTCTTCTTGTTTTTAAACCCCCATCTCAGTCTCAAAGTAAGCTACCTCATTGGGACAATCATACTCAGTGATGATATGCTTGAGGCGAGGCTCACTTTCGATTCTAATCTAAGTAGGAATCCCTCTCCATGGCAGCCACATATGTGAAAATTCAAGGGAAAGATATCCCCCTAGACTTTTCATCAAATCTCTACTTAGCAGCATACCATAGTTCTCAGGAATATCTACTACTTGAATATCTATGTTGGTTAGGATCCTAGGATCTGATCCTACTTGAACATGTATGTTTCTTAATTCTCCTACCACATTAACCTCTGTCTTGTCAAGTTGAATGACCTTCTTATTTGTCTAAATGGGGTTTAATCCCAACTTCTTACATATGGAAAATGGCATAACATTGCCCAAAGCTCCTAAATCCAATAGACAGTTGTGTAGGTTCTTCCCAGAAATTCTTAAACTTAAAAGGAAAGGTGGAGTAGCTATCTTGTTTATGTACAAGGCCGCATTCACATCACCAATAGGTGCCACCTTGTTCTTTCCTTTTGATTTGTTAGCTTGCTCCAGAGCTTTCAGCACTATCTACCTTTGAGTAGGGCACCACTTTAGAATGTCAAAATATGACAAAGAAGTTTTATGTTTCTACATCTCAGAAACTATGTCAAATTATGTATTACAACTCGCACCACCTTTGAAAACACCAAAGGAATTACCCTTGTTATGGAAGTCAGGTGGGCCTTGTGGTGGAGGAGGATTATTATCAGCACTTTGATTTAGAGGCACCGTGTGATTAGGAGGTACTGACGTAGTGAATGGCCCCTTACTTTGATTTCTCAGGAAGTGTCCTCGCTTTGTCTGAAAATCTTGGGCATCATATGAATCCTCCTCTAGTTCGTTCTCTTCTTGCCTTGGGAATGAAGGTTGCTCTTCAAAAATGTCATAAGCTATTGCTACTTCTACTGAGTCACCTCCTTTGTTGGAATTCCCTTGGAATGTGTGGGCATCTTCGTGTGCCATCTTGACAACTTTCTCCATCTAGGGGTAGTTTACCTCGGAATGGGTCGCAGTATCATGAAGCCTGCACCAATTTGTCATGAAGTTGAGGTCAGCCACGTTTGCAGTATGTGATCTCTCCTCATTTGCTTGATAGTTATGAGGAACCCCACCATTATTGGGCCCTATATTCCATTGTATGTTATTAGTTGGCCTTTGGTTATATCCTCTCTGATTTTGGTAGCCTTGGTTAGAGGAATTTTGGCCCTGATAGCCCCTCTAGTTGCAATTGTTGTTATTCTGATAAATACCCTGGTTGTTGCTATTTTGATTAGGGTAGTTCCCTTGGTTTTGGGAAGGGTTCAACCGAAGCTAAGCCATATCGTTTGTAACTTGAGACAGTGTTTTCTTGAAGGTTTCTACCTCATTTGTAAGTTGGACTATCCTTTCACTTTCAACAGCCTTAGCAATAAGTGGCTGATCAACATGACTTGGGGTTCCAACTTGGTTATGAAGACCCTGAGGACCTTGAGGGACCTGTGGTTGTTGAAAAAGGTCAGGAGTCCTATTAGCATAGAATGGAATGGGAGGATGAGTTTTCAATTCGGATATAGGCCCATAGTGGGAAGGAGACATTCCTTGGATAGTGTTAAATAGAGGAGTTGGGCTAGATATATGATACCCTATTGAAGGAAAACCTCCTTCCAAACTTGGTTGAGAGTTAGTTTGCTATTGCAGCTTAATAGCCAGGTGATAAACTTTGGATAGGGAATCAATATCAATTGGTTGATAAGTTCTTTGTAGGAATAAACCTAGCAAAGGGTCGATAACCCTAAAGTATGCCTAAATGGCACTATTCTCAGTAACTAGATAGGGATCTTGTAATCTCCTATACATTCGTTGGAACCTAGTATTGAATAAAGGCAAAGATTCACCTGGTTCCTTCCTTATGGTTGAAAACTGATGATATAAAAGAGTTGGATCCACATAGACCCTGAATTGATTGATGAAGGCATTTTCCAAATTTGTCTAAGTCAGAATAGAGCCTTGAGGAAGATTAAGGTACTAGTTGTATGCCATGTCCCCTAAAGAATAAGGGAACAACCTACAAACTACATCATGATGAGCTATTTGAGCTCTTGTACAAGCATCCTTAAAAGCCTGTATGTGTTCTTCAGCACTCCTTCACTCCCGATGAATGTATTTAGGGCAGAATTTCTCAGTGTTCTTGGGCATATCATGGAAACCTCCAGGAATAGTCCCCAACGGAGAGGGGTTATTCTGAAAGAACGCCATTGGTGGGGGTGGTAGTGGTTGAGCCAACTGTTGGATGGGTCGAATTAGCTATGATGACACTTGAGATGGATGTGGTGGTGGTTTGATAGGTATCCACTGGGGTATTGGTGAAAAGCCTAGTGGAGTGAGCAAAGCTGATAAAGGTGGTATGATGGTTGCCCCAGTCTTATGACTCTTGTGTCTTATTGGGGTTTTGAATTCTATCAAAGGTGGTGGATTTTTAGTTGATCGAAGAACTCTATGGGACTTCTTTGGGGATGAAAACCCAGCTTTATCCAGCTTGCCCTTTTGGGCCCTCCTAGCGCCAGTTCCTATTGATGGCAATTTTGACACCACAACAATGCAAGCAGAATATTGCTATTCTGCTTCTCTTGAAAGAGAAAGGTAACACATGGATGCCTTAGCTCCCAAGGTCTTTGTAGTTGGGTCTCAACTGTGTTGATGTTACTCAGTGGTCAATGCAACAGTAATATTCAAGGGGCCTGTTGGTGTTGAGCTTTTGGATTGTTCTAAGATCAAACATGAAATAAAACCTACTCTAATAGGGTTTATTGTAAAGAAATATAAAAAGATAAGTAAGAGTTTTCAAACAGAAAAGAACAATAGTTCATCCAACCTTAACCATACTTGTTAACTTCAAGGAATTTGTAAACCAAAACTGCAGAACAAAGTAAACTTGTGATTGAGACACAACCTCTTTCATTCATAGTGCTAATTCGCATAACAAATTTTAATTACCATTTAAATAAAACACCAAATAATATTTCATTCCTTGAAGACTTCACAAATCAAAAGATCAATTTAAGAAAAACATAATTCTGGAACACAACATGAAGGAGATTAAACTCTGATTGCTCCTACTGTTAGTAAAACAGATAAGTAATATTTACAAAGCTGGCACAATCACCAGTGTACAGAGAATTTGAGGCTCCAAATTATTTCGAACTACACTAAGAGAACTTAGAAAATACATTATAGTCTGTACCAAAATCTAACTACTAAACAAGAAGAAAAGAGAAGCTCTCATTACTAAGAATCAAGATGCAACTCTATCTCCTTCTGTTAACTGACTAACTCCTAATAGTTCTAACTCTAAACAGTTCTCAGTCTAAAAGTTCTCTAACCTTAGAATTTCTAATCTAGAAGTGCTAACCTTTACAAAGAGGTAAGAATGCCTTATATACAGAATATACCAATAGGAATGTGTTGTCCCCTATATTAGGGTTTACAAAATATCTATAGACTGTAGGAGAGTCGGCCCTCAGATCTTTCTGAGGAAAGTCAAAACTGCATTCAATGTGAAGCCCTGATGTCCATGCTAAAAAGTTGTTCTGGGGATGACCTTAGATCTTTTACAACTCCAACCTTTACTCTCCTATCTCTGTGTCCATCTTTGAGCTTTGTTGGGGGTCACCTTGAATGCTCAGAATATCTCCATTAATATTGATCTACCCCCTTGCCATTGGTCACTACAGCTATCCCTATGAATCACAGTTTCTTTTTTTTTTCTTTTCTTTGGCTTCCTTTTTGTTCTGGATTTCTCTGTACGTTGACCATTCCTCTGGAAATGCCATCGAGCCTCCTTACAGATCTAAACATTTCACTCGAGTCAATCCATTGCCTTTGGATCTTAGAAGGAATCCATTTCGCTCACATTCTGTTGTTCTTCATCACAGGGGTAGTAAATCGATGAAAGGGACTAATGAGTCACTCTTTTGGCTCCTTCTGATTGGTTGGGAATATGCCAAGCGAGCTCCTCAGGCAGTCAAAGGTGGTCCAATCAACATCGCATGTTGGTGAGACACTATCGGTATCTCGCCGATGTAATTTCACCATTATGCAATTATCAGCATGACACCAAACAGTCGACAAGACGTTTCGACGAGCTAAAGAAGTCATATCAAGCTCATAAAACCAATCAGAAAGACTCCTTCGTTTCGCTGATACCTCCCGGCAAGGATACAAATCTTTCAGTGAGCCCTTTTATTTTCTCCCTGAACCTATTCTGTCGACAAGAGTCACGGTGAAGCTAGAGTCACTGGGCGGGCTCATCTCAGATGTCGGGGAGACTGTAATGTTTCGGGGACACCTTACCCTGATTTTCTCTTCTCTTACCAAGCCTTCCCTTGTTATCAGCAAGACTCCCTTCCTTCGCTGAGACCTCCCGGCGAGGATGCAAATCTTTCAACGAGCCCTTCTATTTTCTCCCCGAACCTATTCTGTTGACAAGAGTCACGACGAAGCTAGACTCACTAGGCGGGCTCATCTCAGATGTTAGGGAGACTGTAATTTTTTGGGGAGACCTTACCCCAATTTTATCTTCTCTTATCGAGCCTTCCCTTGTTATCGGCAAGACTCCCTTCCTTCGCCAAGACCTTATGGAAAAAACATGACCCTCGATGGGAATTCCTGGTGATATCCACATTGTGTTAGGGAGACGTTATCAGATCGACAAGACATCTTATCAAGGCAGTTCCTTTATTCAGAGTCTCCTCGAGCTCTTTCTATTTTGGTGAAACACCCACCTTTCGGAAAGAACTCCTAGTGAATTCCCTTCAAGCTCATCTTCCTATTGGCAAGAGCCTGCTAGGTTGGCAGGAAGTCACTGCAAAAACACCTCATTCCTTTGAAGTCTCACCGACCCCTCTTTTCTCCTTGAGCTCCTTTTCTTTTCAATGAGACTTGGTCTCCTCGGCATGAGATCACACCGAATCCCCTTTTCCTTTCGCTGAGACAGTCTGGAGTCGCCCATACTTTCACTGAATTCCCTTTATTCTTCTAGAGTATCCCTAAATTATTTTGTTTTGGCATGACCTTTCAACTTCACTAAGACCTTACACTGAGGTCTTGACCTTTGCCAAGTGTTCATTTGAGTTCGGGGAGAGTTTTTTTAATCAATGAGACATCCCGCCAAACCTTAGACCTTTTGGTGAGATCTTTCTATCCTTTCGGTGAGACAATCTCACATTGGTGGGACCTTTGGCCAAAGCCACTTCGTTTTTCCGATGTTGTTTTTGTCGCTGTGATGCCAACTCTTTGGCAAAACATTATGCCGAAGGTTTTATCCTTCACCGAATGCAACTCCCTTCGGCGAGACCCATGCCAATCAGCAAGATCTCCTGCCGAAGGAAAAATTATCGCTGACCTTAGACCTTTGATGGGACCCCTCCCTATCAGCAAGACACTTTGATTCTCTCCTCGAAGACATACTGATAGAATCCCCGCACTATGTCGGTATGATAGGAGCTGCTCGGTGAGACATTACCGCGATGCAGTTGAGTCCTGCCGAAGTGTGTTTGCTTTGTTGGCGGTCGGTGAGACTTGAAACTTTCGCTGAGACCTCTTGGCGAGGAGAAAACCTTATGCTGATATATGAATCCTTTTGACAGTGGTCGGCGAGACATGGATATTTTGCCAAGACAGTCCCCCGAAGACCATCTTACATTGATAGGAAACTCTTAGTCGCTAAGATGATGAATGATGTCTTGGTGATAAATTCCCACATATGATTTTTGATCATTGTGACATCACTAGGGTCCTGCCGACTTTGCCTTAGCTAATTTTTTTTAGACCAACTGGATTGAGGAATGCCTTCCAACTGAGCCTTAGCTAAGAAATATCATCAAGTGTAGGATTTAATCATGCATTCAACAAAGAAAACCACAGTAAAGATCATATAGACAGAGGTTAATTAATCAAAGTCTTCATTGAAACAAATCCTATGTTAGTAAGGTGTCGTTAAATATTTAAACAAAATGATCATACAAGCAGTTTGGGTTTTAGGTCGACCCGCGGAATCCAAGCTGGGGAGGAATTTTGGAGAATTCTAAGTCAGGTGGATTTCAATGGAATAAACATAAAAACACCCATTAGAAACTTAATCTAAATTATCAATCAAGGAATAGCATGTGAGATCTTAAAATAGCATCAAATATTCATAAAATGCATCATCATTTATTAACTAGCCTTACTACTCCATACTTCTTCACATTCCACCAGATTCTGGGGAAATCCATGCAGGACAGATTTTCACGAAGGAGAAGACATTCTGGCAAACCCGGAACAAACAAGGAACAACAGATTTTGGGAAAATCCAGGGGAGAAAGAAATCCAAAAAATCTAGTCCACGCGGATTTCTGCAAAGACCGAAAATCCCCGAACAACAACACTCAGCCGAAGTTCGAGCGAGATTCGAGAAAATCCAAATGGGGTGGAAAATCCTAAACTCAGGAGAAAACCCAAATTCCAATTGAGGCTTAACCAAACTAAAATCAAACTAAACAAAAGATGAAGAATGGAGAAGCAGAAGAACCCCAAAAACAAAGCAAATAACAAGGGCAAAGAAATCAAAAGAGAAGGGGGACCCATTTTGATCCATATCAAAGTGGGGTGGTTATGCAAGGCATAACAAGCACCACACAACAATGATCTTTGAGCTTCACGAGGCAAGCAAAGCTTCGTATGCTTGATACTCATGAACAAACAAGATGGCTTCACAGGAAAGAAAAGTGTATTATGCAAGGTGGCCATATAACCAAAATTGTAAATGCAAAAATAGTGTAAGGCACGTTCAAAGGAGTCTTGCTTAGTTCATGTAAGGTCTTAACTTATGGAACATTGTGCCTAATATCTCCAAGAGAGGACCAATTGAAGAATAGAAGATTTGCAACTTAGGGGATGCAATGTGTCTCATCAAGCCACTAAGAGGAATATAATATGCTAAGAGACATCACACTCTTGAAGGAAATCACACCCTATGTCATCACAAAGTGAAAGATGCATCACGTGAAGTAAGAATACTAGAACATGAAACATGAAATGAAAAATAATAATGCCAAGGTATGCCCCTGTATAGGAGCAAATTTCCACCCCTTACAAAAATTCCCCTTTCACACATCCTCACCTTAGAAAATCAAATCCAAAGGAAAAATTCCACATCACCCAACTTCCTTCCTTCCACTTGGCGTTTGTCTTCTACATTGGTGAGAGAATTTATGTTGGGGATGTACACATGGTGCACTTTTTTCCTTGACAGATTCCTACGTTAGAAATTGGCAAAGGCGTTACACTCCCAATTGGGGATGAATTGTAGCATCCCTCTTTGAGGGACCAACCCAAAAAATCCTTATTCTTCCTCATTCCTCCTTCAAATTGATCCATTCTCATTCCATTTCATCTCTTCACAATCTCTATTGAAATCTACTCACATTCTCAAGCCACCTCTTAGCATTTCCAGCACTCTCAAGCAACATTTTCAACACTCCATTGTAGCAAAAACACTCCATAAACTCCACATAGAAATTGTGAAGCAAGCCATTGAAGCATGGGATTGGAGTCTTACGAGGCCTCCTTTCATTGTAGTTGTGGTTGTGGTGACCTTTCCAAGTCCATATTCTCATCCATTGGATAGTGAGCTTTTGGGTGGAGGTGGTAACATTTCACTCCTCTCCTTTGTGATTTGATTGAGTAGCATTGTCTTGTTTTGTAGTGTGTATTTCTCTCTCTTATTTCCTTTATCGCAAATTCTAATTTGTTTCTTTTTGGTTGTCTGTGGAGGTAGAAACACCAAAATAGGGGTTTGACTAAGGTAGGTCCCTATAAAACCCCAACAATTTTCTCCTTCTTGCTTGTGTGTAGGTGAAAGTATGTGTGGAGCTAGCTGGTGAACTAGCGCTTATGTGAGTTCATTTTTATCACTTTAGTCTTTATCTATTTGCTCCACTATTTACGCATTTACTTTCTATATTTCATCATCTTGTCATTTTTGTTAAATTCCATCAGTCAGACTGTCAATTAGTTTTAGGTAGTTTGTATTGTGTTCACTACTATTTTTTGATCATATGAATGCCAATGCACCCAAGAGATGCCAGCGTGCTACACTGTCATCCTAGAACTGTGTTGTCATCCTAGGATAGAGAGTTTTCTAAGACATAGTACCGACTCTAACAACCAACTCACCTAGCCCAAAACTAAGTTTGGGATCTGCAAAGTGATTGAAGTACATTATAGTCCTCATCATTCTCGATTCTTGTCTTAAGACACCTTTTAGAGTGAGGTAAGTTAGGTTAGCCCTCCACTCTCAACTCTCTATGACCTGGAGCCTTGACGTGGTTGGTCCCCCTCTCTTATAGTTTTGGTGAACCAATGTTTGTCTATTCATCAGTGTTGAAACTTTTCCCTTGTACCTTGTGATCGTTGTAA
This sequence comes from Sequoia sempervirens, assembly GCA_007258455.2. Classification (NCBI taxonomy): domain Eukaryota; kingdom Viridiplantae; phylum Streptophyta; class Pinopsida; order Cupressales; family Cupressaceae; genus Sequoia; species Sequoia sempervirens. The sequence goes on along the minus strand of VDFB02000008.1, from coordinate 226,246,852 downwards.
GCCTGAGTGTTGTGAAGGTTAATGAGCATCACATCCAAGTCCATGACTTCCAAGTATGTTGTTAGGAGAAGTGTGTGACACCTTTTGATGGAGAGGATGAAGGTCACTTCTGGTTTCTCTACAGCTCTTTTTGTCGGACCTGTCGTTGGTTTTGCTACCGAAGAGCAGTTATCGAGGGTTGAGGTAGGATTTTATGATGAGACCAACCATGTCCCCACTCCTACGTCTCCTACACCATAATCAATAGATGAGTATGAAGTCATTCATATTCCTTTATAATATATCTCTACTCTTAGCAAAGGACTGGGTGACTTGTAGAATCACCTAGAAAAGGACCCGAAGTTGGCTAGAGCCACTCAGGTTTTTAGTGAAATAAAGTATATGGTGGAAAAAGGTTGAACATGCATAGAACTCCTGGCTAGTCTCTCTAGTTTGACTGAAGTGTGTGCCCCTCCAAACAACCCTAACATTATACATGGGGTTTCTCTCGAAGAACATGAGAGACAGTTAGGAATGTCGATGCCTTCCACATCTATGTATATCGTCAACACAGTCCTATCGATCAACATCCCCTCTACCTCTGAGAGATCCAAAACTATTAAAGCAAACAAAATACCCTTAGGTTTTAGTTTCACCCCTCCTATCACCTCTAGCGGTGGAGGTTTTAGCGCATTGAGTGGTGGGGGCTTTGGTAGTGGCAGTGGCTTCAGCAGCAGTAGTGGTGTTGGCAGAGGTGGTTCTGGTGGAGGCCATGGTGGTGGCTTTGGAACCAGAGGTGGCTCTGGTGGAAGCCCTATTGGTGGTGGTGGCCCCGTTGGTGGTTTTGGTAGTGGCCCCATTGGTGGTCCTGAAGGTGGCTCTAGTGGTGGTTCTGGAGGAGGTTCCACTACACCTTTTTCATCCCAAGACCCTATTATGAATACTCTTCTTCAGAATATGGGTAATATGCAAAGCTAGTTGGTGAGTCTCTCCCAAGCCTCTGCCCAACCTATCTTCCAGCCCTTCTTTTGATATATCACATTTTCAATAGAAATCCTAAACACTCCCTTCCCACAAGGAATGGAGATTCCAAATTCAAAAAGTATGGGGGAAAAGGGGACCCGCAAATGCAAGTCTCTGCCTTTAATGCCCTATGTACAGACTTCTTCCATCATGATGCATTTGATGGAAAAATTGTTCCCTCAATCTCTTAAGGACACAATGGTCGAATGGTATTTTCCCTTACCTGACAACTCTATTTTCTCATTTGATCAACTTGTAAATCAGTTCCTCCAATAGTTCCAAGCCAACATCGGACTAAAGATGACCTTTTTGGATCCCGTCTAATGTAAACAAGGGGATAGTGAGTAGATTACTGATTTCATAGCGTGGTATCAAGCGCTCTTCTCATACCCACTACTAGATTCTGACATACAAAAGATGTTCATATGGAACTTGCAGAGACCTTGGCAGGAGAAGTTTTCCCTTATGAAGTACCCTTATTTCACACATTTGTGTGCTGCATTACGAGAATATCAAAAAATGGTAGTTCAGTTCGGGGGATCCTCCTCGCACTCTTGTTTAGAAGGAAAGTCCATTGTATCAATCTCTAGAAAGGGTAAGGTTGTCATGAATGTAGTAGCCACTACGAATGATAATGGCCTTAGATGCAATAGAAAGTTCACAAAGTTAGTAGAATCTTGTTCTTCCATCTTGCAAAAGTTGCTAAAGGATAAGATCATAACCTTGGAGAACCCTAAACCTCTCAAGGAACCTTACCCTAGTTGGTACGATGTGAATACCTTCTTTTGGTACCATCAAGTTAACGGACATGATACCGAACATTGTATATGCCTATGTCATGAGATATAGGATCACATCGAGGATGGTACTATTCATCTCGATGGGAGTAAACAAAATGAAAACAAATCAATGTTGAAAGAAAATAGTGAGTTGCAGATATACACGGACCCATTTTTGTTGCATTCTTCCAACATGATTATCGATCACTCTAATTCTACCACTCAGCCTAAGGTGTATGTTAACATTGTCACAGTTACTCCTACCACATAGCCTGTGATCGGCTCATCAGACGTGACATTCACTTTGTAATATTTTCCCTTGAACAACAAGCCCTCTCCCCTCTACATTCCCTCTCACCTCAATGGAAACAATATGACAAGTGTCTTAGTCGACCTTGTGAGCCAAGTGAATGTCATTATAGAAGAGACATTGTGGCTTAATTCATTGCATAGAGGGGAGTACGAAGAAATAAAATCTACCATCCATACACATGATGGCCTTTCTCTCAAGTCATATGGCTCAATAACTCTGTCTGTCATAATTGGACCTAGGGTTGTTAACACAGTCTTTGATGTTATTCTGGAGTCAGATTTATTTAGGTTGAAGTTAGGCATACCCTAGTTGGCTTCCATGAATGGAATCACCTCCATCATTCATAAGTGTTTGAAATTTTCCCACGAAGGTGTTGTGCATGTGGTGCATGACACTGGATACCAATCGTTGGTGTCCCATGGGGGCTATTCGTTGGATCATTTTTGGCTCACCTCATTCAGTCCGCTCCCCCCAAGAATGGACCTACTTTACAAGAATTATGTGAAGTATAAGACACATGAATTATGATTAGATGTTGGTTTATGTCAAGATTATCCTTGAAAAGATACATTAATTAAGGCTTGTGGATGTAAAATAAGGCCAATTAAAGCATAAAGAAGCCCAATTTATTAATAAAACCCTAGATTAGTGTAAAAGCGTAAAGGTACACTTTACAAAAAATTAAATAAGGCACAATTAGGTTCATTTAATTCACAAGGGCCCAAACAAGTGTGAAAATGTAAAGGGATACATTTTTCTACACTACACCCCTATTAAGAATCAGAGACTTAGTAGTTCATATACCAAAGATAGAGAGATCACACCCTTTCCTTATGTCTGAGATCTCTAATATGTTTTAAATCATGACTATTAATTAAGCTTATTCTTTTAAATTGGTCCAATTACAGTAGGATGATAACAAAAAATCCAATCAAGTGTTGGTTCCATACCAAACATTAGTGTGCAAACACACACAAATTCACATAAGGTCATATCATTCTATAATCCCAAGTTCACACAGTGATTGGCTCAAGCATACATCAAAAGTTAAATAGTGAATATTCCTACACACATCACGAGTACAATAGTGACTAGCTTAAGCATACATCACATGTATCTAGTCTGAACAGTCCATACATGCATCACATGTTAACATAAAGATCAATTGATAATGTTGAAATGGATGTAACCTACTACATGCATCATCCCACTACCTAGTTCACAATCACATAAGCCCATAAGTAGATCTCACTTGGAAAAGGAATGTCAATACTCCCCATGCTACACTATGGTTCTCATCCTTTTCCCAATCCATCACCATAATGATAATCAAGCCTCTCATGCTACTTAATGTCATCATTGGAAAGGGCATCTATATAACACTGTGCACAATACCTTAGGCCATTTACAAAAGAATATAATGAGTGACTAAAACATCCACAATGATTGACTAACACCTACCATTTTAATGCATCCCAACTAGAAAATGAATGTCAATGCATCATACATTATATTGTGGGTCCATCATTTTCCTTGATCTCCTACACTAGTCATGATGATGGAAAGCATCGCATACTATTTGTTATCATCATTGGGTAAGGAGTAATTATAAGAGACACATCACATAAGGCCCTTAATAAGATTCCCAAAACCCTCTAAACCATTGATTCAATGGATTTTGACATCTATCACCACTAGGACACTAAAAATAAGTCTATCCACCTAGGAAGGAGTAGCATATGACATATACCACCTAATGACCTCAAGGTGATATTGTAAACTAACCCCTTCACAATATGGCACATAACATTGATCACCTTTGTGTTATATATGAACACTTGCTAACCCTCCTAATGCAATGATTATCTCTAGCTTGTGTTACCTACATAATAGGGTAACAACCAACTCAACCACTCCAATATCACACTAGTAGAATTTGAAAAATAAGTGACTATGTGACTAAAACTTTTAGTCACGACAACTAAAAATGAATAAATTCTAGTCATTTTTCGCAACAGGACTATAAATGACTAAATAAATGACTAATTTGATTGTCAGGTAAATAATTAGTAATTTATTTAGTCACACAAATAAAAATTACTAAATAATTAGTCATTTATTTAGTCACAATCCATTTGAATAGATCATTTAAGGAATCAAGAATCAATAGTGTTATTTCCATAGCCCACCATGATGGGGTCAGAGAGGAAGCATGTTAGTGAGCCCTAACTTCAACACATACTCTCTATTATATTAATATACATATAGTTTTCTATCGGTGCAATCCTTGAACCTCCTTTACGTGCAAGTGTTAGTATATATTCCTCTCTCTATATAGAATTGTCTCCCCCTCTATCTCTCTTTCTTTTTCCTAATCTCTCCCAAGATCAATTAAACTATCAGATTTTTTATATATTAATTTAATTTGTTCTATATAATAATATATTAATTATTAATTATTAAGTAGAATAATTTTATATTTATATTTAATAATTTTTATTATAGAATAAAATATATAATAATAATACAACCTATATATACTATTAAATATAATTATATTCTATATAATTTAATCTATATTACTATTTTTTTTAGTATGTAAATCATACTTCTATTGATATCAAAAAAAAGGTTTATAGTGTGCCACCTTGAAAATGGAAATATATAGAATTCCCACCCCACAACCCCATACAAAACCAACCACCAACCTTTTCATCACAAACTACCAACCAAAACCACCCAAACTCTTGCCCCAAATCCCTCCTAACTACATATCTATCTACATTGTAGTCACAAAAAAACCAATACTAACCTTGATCACTGCCTCTAATAAGGCTCTACTATCATTCTATTGTTGACATTCATACCCCATCAGTAACCACCTAATTCCACCACCCCATCAAGCAAAACATAACCACCCACAGATCGTTACATCAAGCCGCAAAACCATTAACTTCGAAGAGGTCCCGTCATTGCATCAGCTACTCCTCCAACTCCATGCCTTCTGCCAACAAATACTCTTGAAAATGCCACCTCTAGTCCACCCCACCTGCTAGTTCCAAATACAAATGGTTCTTTAGAAAGATGAGTCTGCACCTATCTCACTGCCTATGCTCTTCCAACACTTCACCCTTGAGATCAAGGAGGAATGGGTATCGCTTAACCACCACCCTTGGAAGCAAGGCCTTGTGCATATCCCTTGGGCCTGGGAGCCCCACACCCAGTTCTGTGATAATGATCACATCCTCCATGTCATCCAAAAGGTTCCCCATCACCAGTTTCCTGGTCATCAAAAGCGTGACCACCTTAGGCACCTCTGAATCTTACAATGCAGCCACAAACCAAGCCACAATATCAGCATTGGTGTGATACCTCTCAATCAAGGTCATGTACTCCTCACCCAACAGTAGTTGAACGACCTCCAGAACAAGGGAATCCCAGTCTTTAAAGATTAACTTCAATTTTCCATAACTATAGACACAAAAAATGTACCAATCACACTTGATCCTAATTACGAACACCGCTTCATCCCGAACCATCCCCTTTGTTAATCATTTAATCAAATAGTCTGTATTTGATTAAATTAATCATATTTCATCCCTTAATTAAATAAATCAAATTTATCTAATTAAGTCATCATCTCCTATTAATTGAATAAACTAATGTTATTTAATTAACCCTATAGTCTCTATTTAATTAATAATCCATTTTATTTAATTAAATTTCTAAAGTCATTCTATTAAATTAAATCAAGCTTTATTTAATTTAATCTAACATCATCCCTCTTTAATTAAATAAATCGAAACCTTTATTTAATTAAGTCTAAATCATATTTCTCTCATTTTGACTTAAATTAATCCTCAAATCTAAATCTAAGTGGTCAAATCAACTAATCTCCTTTTAATTTAATCAAATCTTGATTAAATTAATCTTAATCACCTAAATCCTCTAGATTTTGCAACTTGCTCAATAAATTATTTCTTTTGATTTATTAAATCTTCTAATTTCTCTCAACATGGCATCAAAAGGGAATATTCCTTCAGGTTTGAAAATCCCTCCAAATGGATTTGTCCTTCCAACAAGGCATTCAATATCTCTTACATGTCCTTGTGCATTGAGCTAAGTGGTATTTAATTCATTTCTTTCTCCCTCCAACATGTCATTTCATAAATTTGAAATTCCACCTAATATCATTTATTGTGCACATTCATCAAAATGTGCTCAACCTTCATCCTCTCGCATCTTGACAAGTGGCATTTGGCCATTGGTTGATGATTAATCTTGCATTCATCCTTTTTGCCTCATTCTCCAACATTATCATCTATAAATAGGAGGCTTTCCTTTGTATTTTGGATCCACAACTCCATGCAAATACATTATCTTAAGATTTTAAATTTTCTCATCCATTGTTCATCCATTTTCTCATTTTCATAGCTAGGTTATGTAGGAATTTCACCAAGAAAGCATCAAGTCTTCATCAAGTCATCATAAAGCTTACAAGGGATTGAGAAAGGGCCATTTTCCACATCAAAATAGCACCAATTCCCCCATGGGATTGAGAGTTTGCATGCTTTAATAGGATTTAATAGCTTTCTTTGTTGTGTTCATTTATTTCCTATTTTGTGCATTGTAAATGAATTCTATGGGGAATGTGGATTTAAACTTGAATATTGATCTAATTGTGTGATTGTTTGTTGTGTTTATGCAGGTCTACAATCTCCATTCACATTTTGGCACTAGAAGGAGGGCCAATTTGAAGATATTAACAGGTTTTTGTGAAAATTCTATGGTTTTTTTTGTTAACTTTTGTGCCTACAGGAAACTGCGCTGCTATCAGTCCAGTGGCACCACCAATCTAGCGATGCTACAAACTCCAAACTCTGTCGCTAAGGTCTTCCTACCCAGAAACTCAAATTTCCAAACTACAACACTTGACCATTTCTCTCTCTCCAGGATTCTAAATTCCAAACTGTGTCACTTGCCAAAATAGTGTTGCAATTGTGCTCTTTGGTTTTGCTACAGAGCGTCATCATCAGTCCTAGTAGTGCCACGTCATCATCAGTCCTAGTAGTGCCATATAGCACCGCTAACCCTTCTAAACTGCGACGCATATGCAGTTTGCGTCGCTGGGGTGGGGTAAAAGATTAAATTTCAAGTTATTTTGACATGTGCCTTTTTGTCTTTGATCATCTTCAACTACTAACCTTCTTGGACTAATCATTTTTTGTAGGTAGGATGGAAGGAGCAAGTTGAAGTGTAAATTATGACATCATTTCTTTATTGTATCAAGTGTTTTAAAACACTTTTGGAAACAATTATAATTCCAAATTTAAGGAATTTTTTCCTTCAAGCTTTTAGGACTCAATAGATTTCAATTTGGGTTTAAAAAGAATCTTAGTCAACTTACTAGATTTTGTTTAAGATTTAACAATTGAACAAACAACTTTCATCTTTCTTTTTGGTGCTTACAAAGAATCCAAATTTTGCTTTGAAGGGTTAAAATGAATATTTTCATTTATGTTTTGTAATCACTTATCCAAAGTAATATCATCTAAAAGATGTATGCACTTCTCTCACGCCTCATGGTAATCTTGAGAATCAAAAGGATTTTTGTGATATTAAGTTGTGTAAGTGATTGCCTCCACACTTCAATTTGGATTCTAAAATTGAACAAAATCTTGTGAGTGTGGGTGGGGTATATCGTGTGTGTTTTCTCTTTGTTTTTCAACAAAGATCGATCAAACTATGGATGTACTTGCTCGCTTTTGTCTATCTTTAGAGGGCCTACCTTGTGGGAAAAAGTAATCACCCAAGGGAATGACCCAACCAGAAACACGCTAAAGCCAAGAGACTTCCAACTAGTATATAAGTGTGGGTACTTGTTATGCCTTGCATAACCACCCCATTTTATTTTGGAACAAAATGGGTCCCCCTTCTCTTTTTGCTTTCATTGCCTTTGTTTATTGGCTTTGGTCTTGGGAATTTCTTTTGTTTTCCTCCTAGGTCTGTATTTTTTTTATCAGATTTTGGTTCTGTCTCACCTTGAGTTGGTCTTCTTGCTAAAAAATTGAATGAAACAATCATAAGCAATAGTGTATTTTATGATAATGTATTTTATATGCTCTAAGGACTAATAGAGGCATTTTTTTTGCAGGATTGAATCACTCATCTGAAGATATCTCTCAAGGAAGTCAACTGTAAAGCATTCCTCAGTCCCATTTAGTATAAAACTCCTCAAGGAAAAAGTCATTGAGACCCTCCTGTTGTCTTGCCGACTGGCAGTTTGGTTCTATTCATTTGAAATCCAAAGGGTCACCGAGACATTTCGGTCGCTATGAGTTTCTATGTGTCTCACCAATCGGAGTGATGTCTCGGTGACAGGGGGTGGCATCGGCATGAAGTCTCACTGACCAAGCAAAGTCTCCCCGAAGTAAAATGAGCTCTCGGCGAAAGGGAGACTTCAGTGTAATGTCTCAGAAAAAGAAGAAAGTCTCACCGACATGAGATAATATCAACGTAAGGTCTTGTCGATTTTCCAGAGTCTCAGTGAAACAGGGATGTCATCGAAAGGATCTTGCTGAGAGAGAGATGGCTTCGGCAAAAGTCTCACCGATAGGGTGAACTCTTGCCAAAATGAAACGGCATCGAGGAGGCTTGTTTGCGTTCGCTAAAAGGTCTCACTGACGAGGTGAGGTATTGGCGAAAGGAGGTATCATCACTATGAGGTCTCAGAGACTAAGTAGTGTCTCACTGATAGGTTGTACCTTCGGGGAGAAAGATGTATTCACCATGAAGTCTGGCCAAATGGTAAAGATCTCACCGAAAGGTTCTCCCTTCGATGTGATGTCTGGATGACTACGAGATGTCTCAGCAAAAAGGAGTGTCTTCGATGAAAGGTCTCACCGATGGTTGCTGGTCTTGGAAAAAGGATTTGCGTTCGGGGAGAAGTCTTCCCAACAAATGGAAGTCTCGGCGATAGCGGGGTGGCTTCGGCAAGATGTCTCACCGACCCGATGGACTCTTGCTGAAGTGGAAAAACTTTGAGTTTGGGGAGAGTGGTTTACTTTCGGCATAAGGTCTCCCTAACCACAGGGAGTCTTGTCAACATGGCATGATATCACTATGACCTCTTTCTGACAGGATGGAATCTCACCGAGGTGAGATGAGCTCGCCGAAAGATCTTGAACTCGGAAAAATGTCTCACCAACTCGAGATGGTGTCTTGTCAAAGTAAAAGGGGCTCAAGCTCAAGGAATAAGAATGAGCTCAGAGAAGCTCTGAGCAGATGATTAGGGCTCAGGGAGATGTTTTCCCCAGTGCGATGGTGTCACCGAAAGAGTTGTGGTTTTGGCGAAAGGTCTTGCCGACCAATCAAGGTCTTCCCAACTGAAATGAGTTCATCGCTGAAACAGGCCGGCTTCACTATGAGGTCCTACTGACCTGATAGGGTTTCACCGGTATAGAATGAGGTCGAGGAGAATGGAGGGGTTCGACATAAGGTCATGCTGACTAGCGGTGGTCTCACGGACATGTTTTCTCCCTTCAATGTAATGGAATGCGCTTGATGAAAGGTCTCGCCGACCCAGAGATGTCTCAGCGATAGGGCGTGAGTTTGGGGTGAGGTCTTCCCAACATGAAGGAGTCTCCTCGAGATGGGTGTGCTTGCCAAAGGAAGAGAGGCTCGATGTTGGGTCTTGCCGAGGGAATACAGTCTTGTTGATAGCGATGGATTTGCAAATAGAAAAGGGATATCGGTGTGATCAATGGGAACTCACTGTGACTTCTAACTAATAACGACTGTCTTTCCAATGGTTTTTGTGGTATCCATATGACTTGTGCTGCTCAATGTGAGGTCTTTCTGACCATCTTATGCTACGCCGATGGCTACTATGAGGTATAATCACATCGAGGAGACACGATTAGTGTCTCACCAACATGCAATTCCATTCGAATGACCTTTGACCACCCAAGAATCTTGCATGGCCTATGTTCCACCAATCAAAAGAAGCTAAAGGAGTGGCCCATTGGCCCTTTGAATGATTGACTACCCCTATGAAGAAGATCAATAGAATGCAAATGACATGGACTCATTCTGAGATCAAAAGCGATGGATCGGCTCAGGAATGATGGTGTTCAGATCTAAAGGGAGGCCCGATGCTGCTTCCATAGATGGTCAATGTGCAGAAAGGTCTAGAGCAGGAAGGGGGCTAAAGGAAAGAAAAAACCACGAGTCTCAGGAACATTTGGGGTCTACTGGAAAAAAAAAAGGCAGATCATTATTAATGGTAATACTTTAGAGCATTCAAGGTAGCTCTGTGAAGGAGTTCGAAGATGGACACGAAGGCATGAAGTTAATTTTGTAGCTGCAAAAGATCTGAGATCACCCCCAGAACAATCCTTCACCAACATGGACAACAGGGATACACATTTAATGCAAAATCAATTTTATTCAAAAGATCTGAGGGCTGACCCTTCTGAGGCCAGTGGATATTTTGTAAACCCTAAAATAGGGGCCAGTGCATTCTTTTGGATATATTTTGTATATATGGCATTTTTGCCTCTTTTTAAAATAGGATACGAGTTTAAGTATGAAGTTTTAGAATTGCGAGAGATTTTTTTTTTAGAAACCTAAGAGTAGCAGTAGAATAGGAGTTAGGTTCAGCATAGACAATAATGTATACTTCTGGTTTTTTTAGTATAGATGGAAACAATCTGAAGACATAGGTTTTCTGTACACTGGTGATTGTGCCAGATTTGTAAATGTTGCTTACCTATTGCACTAACAATAGAAGCAACCAGATTTAAAATCTATTTCATGTTGTGTTCTAGAATGGTGTTCATCTTGGGTTAATCATTTGATTTGAAAAGCTTTCAAGGAATGAAGTTTTGTTTTATGTTTTGTTTAAATAGTGATTTACAACCTGTTGCTAAAATTAGCAGTGTGAATGAATGAAGTTGTGTGTCAATCAAAAGTTGATTTTGTTCTCCAATTTTAGTTAGCAATTCCTTGGAAGGTAACAAGTCTAGTTAAGTTGGATGAATTATTATTCTTTTCAGTTCCAAGCTTTGATCTATATTTTTCCTATTTCTTTAAAACCCCAGTTAAAGTAGGTTTGAATTTATGCTTGATCTTAGAACAATCCATGAGCTCAACAGCAGTAGGCCCCTTGAACATTATAGTTCACATCAATCACTGAGTGAAATCAGCACAGTCGAGAACTGATTACAAAGACCTTGGGAGCTAAGATATCCATGTGATCATCTTTCTCTTTTAGGAGAATAGGATAGTAATATTCTATTTAATTGTTGTTGTGCCACTTGGACCATCAACAGTACTTGAGGAAAGTTCAAGTATCACGAGGATTTTTCTGACAAGAAGGGCAGCAATGGTCTCTTGCCACATGGATGATCCCCCATGAATGAAATGCCTATATTAAAACCCTTTTTCCAAAAGAAAAAAATCCTTAAACTATTTGTTGGTGCAAGAATGGTCGTTATGAAGCTGCCCCATATTTTTACGGCTTTTAGTAGAGATGATAAGTATTCCATGGGAGTTTCATGGGTACTGATGCTTGGCTGACCTGAGAAGCGAGTGCACTATAAGGGGGAGCCTACATGGTCAAGCATCTAATCATTCGTTGAAAGTAGGTATAGCTAGATTTATCCAAGTGGGGATTCAACAAATATTTTCTCAATATCCATAGGGTTGTGCATGTTCTTGGAATCAAAACACATTGCTTGGATTTCAAACATTGGAAAACAAACATTCAACATCATCATCAAATTTCAAACCCTTTAGGAAGTAAATACCATTGACAAAATTCAAGTGTTATTGCTTGTACTAGGGATTCTATCCTTAGAGACTTCTAAACATTTGGATTTATATCTCAATTTTCTTACTAAATTCAATAATAGGGAACTTTTGCATTGATTTCCTTGATTTCCACATAATGGACTTTGTGGGATGAGAAGAAATTAGGACATTAGACATCTAGTTTGAAAACCTAATCAAGAATTGTGTTGTGGTAAAAGGAAGTCACTAAGAAAAGATAAAGAACAATTGAACCCCACACATGTGTCATTTCAAATTATTTCCCGCAAGATCAAGATCCGAAAACCAAAAACCAAGGGTCTTAGTCACAAAGCTCACAAGAAAAAGTTGTATATGCTTTACGAGTTTAGGGAAAGATTGACCTTTAACTTTTATAAATGTGCATCAAGAAACAATCCCAACTTGTACTCATTTTACTAATGTCAAAATCCAACACTTTTTCAAAGGTTTGAGTATTTTACATGGGAAGTTCTAGCATGTTCTTCAATACCTTGGTCTAGTAAACAAAGTCTCTCTAAGTCTTTTTGGATCAAAAATCAAAACACTCACATCCATCCTCCAAACATCAAAAATCAAAATCACCTCATAAAAAACTCTTGTCAATCTTGAAAAAATCCTTTATGCTAAACTTTGGGAAAATCCTCTTAAAATCAAAATAAAAAGAAAATCCAAATCATCTTGTTTAGCTAGGTGTGTGTAGATGGATCCTTCTTTGCACACTTAGTTAAATAATAATCTTGTGGATGAATTTACTTTAGGACAACATCCAACCTCCTAGAGTGTATGAGTTCATTATCCAAATCAAAATCAAAATAAAATCAAACCCAAAATCAAAATCAAACATCAAATCCAAAGTCCTAAAGTTTAGTGTCCCCCTCGAGGTTGCATTAGAGTTAAATCATCCACCAATCCTTCATCCTTCATTATCACCATCATCATCCCTTTGATCCTCAAACTCTTGGACTTTCTTTTTGTACCTAAAGATTAGATCAATCCAAAGAATTTGAGGTTCATCTCTTACATTCTTGAAAATTGATCCCTATTTTATGGTTCAAACTAGATCTCAACACAAGAAGAGCATGGAAACCAACAAAGAAACATCAACTTCAAGCAATTTGAGTCAAACCACCACCAAAATCAATCCTGTTGGGACTAGCAATCCCACTCTCAATTTTCCTCCCCTTCCACAAGACCATCAAGAGGAAGGTGTCCAAGTGGAGGACGTCACCAATAACGTGCTAGGGATGATGCAAGATGAAATTGTTGAAATGGTTCTAAATCCCAAAATAAACAAAATCATCAACGTCATGATGAAACTCAATCCCTCACAATACATGCTTGAATTAGCAAAATAAGGGGTTAAACTCCCTTCCAATTATGATGTAAGCACTATTGTGGAACAACCCCTTGGGATCATGCCCCCAATATCATCCACACTCCCAACCTCATCCACACCTCCATTCCAAAGCATCCCCCAAATCACATCATCCATTGCTCCAACTCAACCAATTGTAAACAAGGGGAACTCATTTCTTAATACAGTACAAACACACCCCCTTGTGAATAATCAAGATTTGGACGCAAACACCATATTGGGTCAATTTGTCCCCCAAAATTCATTACACCCATGTGCCCTGCTCACCTTTCAAGATCCCAATGACCCATCATCATCATTTCATGCAACACCTTTCGACACACAAACCTACCTCCCTATGACTTCGCAAGGAGGAGGTGGGCTATTTGGACCAGGGGGCATCTTTGATCTCTCTTTATCATCAAAATCTGATTAAGGCAACACACCACCCCTTTTCCTACCATTTTTTCCTTTGTTGTTAACACCCACAACACCCCTTGGTTTAGGGTTGCCTCCTTTACCACCACTCAATCAAAATCAAAACAACCCCTTGATCATCAATCAGAACATCATACCAAATCCTCCACTTTTTCCACTAATATCTTAACAATAGGTGGCCACCATCCAAGCAAACCAAGCAATCACTGCACCATCCATAAACATGGTCTCTCAAGGACCAAACATCTCAATCGCACCATCCACTACAAAAATCCCCATCACCAATACAACTACACCCCTCATCATAGCAATGAACACCATTCTAAATCCACCACCACCTTCGCCACCAAGGAAAAATATGGCCAATCAATATAGCATCATGTTGCAAGCAGCACAACAAGCCTATCAAAAGGCATATCAACAGTTTCAAACACAACAAACCCAAAACATGCAAGCTGCACAAGTTGCTCAGCAAGTGCAAGCCGCACAACAAGCACAACAAGCACAGCAAGTTGCTCAAGATCAATCTTTATTACAACAACAACAAGCTGCCCAAGCTACCCAAGCTGCCCAAGTCGCTCAAGCTGCATAAGCCACACAAGCTACCCAGGATGTACAAGCTTCCCAACAGGCCCAAGCTCAAGCACAAGCTCAAGCTCAGGCACAAGCCCAATACCAAGCTCAATAAGTGCAAGCACAAGCTCAATATCAGGCACAACTACAAGTAGCCCAACAAAAATCATATCAGCAAGCACAACAAGAAGCAGCATTACTAGCCCAAGAACAAGCGTTGTTGGCACAATAACAGCAAGACCAACAACAAGCATTGTTGGCACAGTAGAAAATGTAGACATATCAACAAAGCTTGCAACAAACTCCCACCAACACACCTAACACTCCACCTATCACTCAAACACTTCAACCACGTCAAAACACATTCACTCCACCCCCTAATCTACAAGATGATGTGATGGCACAAATCAAGTTGCTCTCACGGCAAGTACTCGATCTCCAATCAGGGAAAACCACCAAGACACCAAGCAACTTGTGTCCCTATCCATTTGACAGGAGCCTTGCAATGGTATTGTTCCCCAAGGGGTTTTAAATCCCCAAATTCGACAAATACCATGGGACGGGAAACCCTGAACATCACATCAGGGAATTCCAGGTACATTGCATGGAGGTCGCATATGGCGATACATATCTAATGTGGATATTTTCTTGAAGTTTGGCTGGCCACACCATGGAGTGGTTCTCTCGCCTACCTCCTGGCATCAAAAAGTTCCAAGAGATCATCGACGCATTCATAAAAAATGCGCTCTCAACATCAGTATGGATGTTATTCTAGAGGAACTATCGACTCTTAAAAAAGCTAAGGGAGAGTCATTCGCTTCCTTCTTGCAACGATGGCAATCCGAGGCCACCAGAAGCAAATGGTCCATGCCTGAAGAACAACAAGTTTGTACCATTATTGCTAACCTTGACAAAACATTGGCCTTCCATCACAAGGTGCGATGTATTACCACCTACGACCAACTGATCCCTAAGGTGCTCGGCATCTAACGAGCCCTTATTGCACAAGGGGGAACACCTACATATCCAGAGTAGTAAGAAAATCATCCATAGCTAAAAAAATGTCACAAATGATGGTGTGGTAGATGCTAAGGTTGTAATAAGTGCTCCAAAATAGAACACCCAAACCTACCAACAACTGCAAAAAAACAATCAAATCAACACGCAAGCTAACACGGTATCACAACAACAGACAAAAATCAAGTCAACAACCTAAATAACCAATTGGGGCCACCCCCACGAAATAGAAATCCCCGCAAGTGGAAGTACACTTCCCTTGGGGAACCAATTGAAGCAATCATGAAGAAACTGATAAAGGAAAACCTCATCAATATTTACACCTATGATAACTATCAAGAACCCCAAGTGAAACCATCATGGTACAATGAGAATCACCTTTGTGATTTTTACAAAATCAAGGAGCATACAACTGCTAGTTGCATGAGGCTAAAAATTTTGATCCAAGACCTCATTGATGACAAGATCATAAATGTTAAGCAACCATCTAGGAATCAAAACTTAGAAATATACATGAATCTGATGTCGGATCATAACCAAGGAAACAACCATGGAAAACAAAAGTATGCTAATGTGAATCATTTGTATGATCATTTTGTCACATACATTGAAGAAATGGTCAACATTGTCACCATCAAAGGAGCCAAAGCTGATTGTGGAGTCACCACACGCGGCAGCAAGGTCATAATTTTTGGGCCATCATAGCCACCTAGGGCATCCACTTCCAATCCAAGAACCGTTCCTTATGGCTATTATGTCCTAGACCAACTGAAAAGAACCCCAGCTCAGATCTCCATCATGGAGTTGCTGAAGATATCACCAGCACATAGGAAAATCCTAGAGGAAGCATTGGCTTCATCCACCATCTCTGTAGATCTTGATGCTAACCAGTTCCAAGCTATGGTCAGAAATATCACCACCTAAAGCCTCCTAAAATTATTTGATCAGGACTTCCCCACACAACCATGTCACAATCATGCACTCCACCTTGAAGTCCTAGTTCATAAAAAAAAAAGTTAAAAGGGTCTTGTTGGATGGGGGTGCGGGTCTCAACATCTGTTCCCTCAAATTAATAAAGAATCTAGGATTCTCAAAGGATTCCATTGAAAAGGGCAAGGGAATCACTGTTAGATCTTATGATGATCAGGAAAGAGTGTCTCAAGGCACTATTCAGCTCCCTATTCAAGTAGGGCCAGCCATTATGGAAACCACATGCCAAGTCCTTGACCTTGATTTACCCTATAATATCCTTTTGGGGCATCCATGGATCCATGGGATGCAAGCAATCACTTCCACCTTCCATCAGTGCGTCAAGTTCCCATACCAAAATTAGGAGGTCACAATTCATGGTGATCTCGATCCCTTTGCCTACTGCAAGAGACTAGAAGCAAAATATTATAAAATCCCCCAAGTTTTGAAAAATGATGAAGGCCCTACTACTCTGTATGTAAACCTAGCTACATTAGCCTCCTCTTATGAGACAAAGACACTCGACATTCCTGATATATCTAAAATCAAGGTCATTATCTAAGAAGATGGGTGTGGGGATTACAAAATGAAGAAAAGTGCTTTCATTGTAGGGGAGTTACCTCAATCTCCTAGGACTCATGGGCAACCCTAACCAGTTGAAACATCATCCCATACCTTCAAAGTAGACCCCTCTAGATTCAAAAGTTGGGGGGATCTAAGTCGGGAAATAGTAAATGAAAGAGACATATCAAGTCTCGTATATCAAGATGAAAGGCCTGTGCCTGATCTTCTAATGGATGAAAGCAGCAAAGGACTACAAATGATGCTCGGTATGGGCGATGACCGAAACAAGAAACTCGAGCAAAATGAAAATGGCCTATTTGAACCCCTCATTCTAGAGAAGGGACTAAGAAACCTTTGTCTCAGATGTACCCCTCTGAAGGTGACCATACTTGGAAAAGGTGCCTCGGTTAGAAGGGTCAAAACTCCTCCTTAGCAATCTGCAGTCACCCTTCAATTGCCGGTATCCATAGGTCTACCCTTGGACAACTTTACCTTTGACATAACTGATGTGTGTAGTAATGATGAGGATTCCATAACTGACTTGCCTATGCTTTTCAAATATTCTTCCCTACTCATGATTAGTACCTTGTCTTTTGAGTCAGACCATCAAACCCATGAAAAAAACCTAGTATATCCCCAGCTCAACAATTACAACCAACGAGAACCACCAATTCTAGAAACTTTCAAAAACAATTAGGTGCTCTCAAAATTCATGGAATTACGGGATACGGTACCATATGGAGATCACAAGGTTGGGTTTGACATCATATTGGACACATAGGCTTATTACAGGGAAATGATTGAATCCTTCAGTCACAAAAGTGAAAATCTAAGAATAATCTCTAGGTATTTGAGTAAAAACAATGTTGTGGCACTCTTTGACCCAAAAATAGTAAAAATAAAGGACATATCCAATAATGAAAACCTCTCTAAGGCATCAGAGGATGAAGGATTCAATCTTCCTCTCAGTGCAATTCATCAAGAGAAGTTAGCGGTCCTAGTAGAAAAAATCAATCTAGTTAACTTGTGAAGAAAAGAACAACCACATAACATTCTATGCAGAGTCACTTCTCACAGAAGAACAGGAACTTCTAGTTGCATTCCTAAAAGAAAGAAAGAAAAAATTTGCATGGACCTATGCCAACATGCCTGGGCTTGATCCAGAGGTTGTGGTTCATCACCTAGCTGTATACCCCGAAGCAAAGAAAATGAGACAAAATCTTAGAAAAATGCATCCCTAGATTGCATTTTTGGTCAAAATGGAATTGCAGAAGCTCCTAGATGCAGGGTTCATATGGCTGATCGATTATTCGGAATGGGTCTCCAACCTTGTACCTATTTCAAAGCCTGCTAGGGGCATCTACATCTGCACAAATTTTAGAGACCTCGACAAGGCATGTCCCAAGGATGACTTTCCACTTTCAAACATTGACATGATTGTTGACATGACGGTAGGACATGAGATGCTATTGTTGATGGATAGGTTCTCAGGCTACAACCAGATCATGATAGCTAAAGAAGACCAACATAAAATAGCCTTCACTTTCCCATGGGCTACATATTGCTAGAATATGATTCCATTCAGGTTGAAGAATGTGGGGGCCACCTATTAGAGGGCCATGACACTAATATTTCATGACACGATCCAAAAAACTATGGAATATTACGTGGATGATATATTGGCCAAATACAAGAAAAGATGAGATCATATAGCCGCATTGGGCTCCATCTTTGATAGATTGGAGGAATACAAAATCAGACTCAATCCAAAGAAGTGTGTCTTCAAACTATAGTCAGAGAAGCTCCTCGGTTACTTTGTGTCCATGAGAGGAATTGGATAGATCCTACTAAGGTCAAAGCCATTCTTGAAATGGAGGCACCTAAAACACTGAAACAACTATGGGGTTTACAAGGGAGACTCTAGTCCATTTGTTGATTCATAGCGCAACTAGCAGACAAGGTTGTCCCCTACTCTCATCTACTCAACAAGGGGGTAGCATACAAGTGGGATGAAAAGTGTGATCAGGCCTTCAACTATATCAAAGAATACTTACTCACACCACCAGTCCTTATGCCGCCAATTCTAGGAAAACCTTTGGTCGTATACATATCTTCAACAGTAGCAGCCCTCGACGCTCTCCTAGCATAGCATGATTGAAATGGAAAAGAGAGAGCTATCTATTATATCAGTAGAACCATGGTGGGCCATGAACTAAACTATACATCCATTGAGAAATCTTGTCTAGCAGTTATATTTGCAGCACAAAAGTTCAGACATTACATGCTAGCCCATCAGATCAAGCTTATCACAAAGATAGACCCCCTTAAGTTCTTGCTTTTCAAAGAAATGCTTATAGGGTAGACAACCAAGTGGGTTATGATCCTCACAAAGCATGACAATGATTATGTGGAATGCAAGGCCATCAAAGGGCAAGCAATTGCAAATTAGTTGGTGGAGGCACTGATATACTTAGAGAACCCACTTGTATCAGAGTTCCCAGATGAATCAATCTTCAACCTAAGTGTAGCGGATCGTTGGAAAATGTACTTTGATGGATCCTACATGCAACATGGATCAGGAGTAAGGATCTTCTTCATTACCCCACAAGGGGATTGCATTCCAAAATCATACAAGTTGTCATTTCCTTGCACAAATAACATCGTAGAATATGAGGCTCTTATCATAGGGCTAAGAATAGCAGTGCAATGGTAGATAATGGAACTCAAGGTATACGGGGACTCACAGTTCATAATCAATCAGGTCAACAATGAGTATCAAACAAAGGATGACAAGTTGACTCCCTACAAGAAATTGGTGGAAAGTCTTAAGGATTTCTTCATTGATATTACATTTGAGCAGCTACCAAGAACAAACAACAGAGTGTCATATGCAATGGCTACAATCAGATCACTCCTAGATGTCCCACACAACATTCCAAAAAAAAAATTCCTCATAGACCAACTTCTCGTACCCGCATTTGAGGTACCAAATTCTAAATTTGTGTGCGAAATTGTTGGTCCCAATGATCCCTAGTACCTTGATATATACACTTATATGAGAATAGGAGTCCTCCCCACTGACATAATCTCAAACCTCAAGAAATCCTTTGTCAAAAATTCATCCTAGTTTGTTATCCTATGAGATACCCTTTACCGTAGAAGTATTGAAGGAACCTTGTTACGTTGTTTAAATGTTGAAGAGGCACTGACCACCTTAACTGAGGTATATAACGACATTTTTGGTTCACACTCAAGTGGAATGACCTTGGCCAAGAAATTGCTAAGGACAGGGTACTATTAGCCTACCATGGAAAGAGAAGCACCTGATTATGTCAGAAGGTGTCTACAATGTCAGTATCATGGGGATCTCATCCATGCACTAGCTCAAGAGCTCCACCTGATTGTCACACCTTGGCCCTTTTCATAGTGGGGGCTTGATCTCATTGGAAAAATCACCCTCACCTCATCCAGTGGACACAAATTCATCATCACCACCACTGAGTACTTCACAAAGTGGGTAGAAGCCATCCCCATGACATACATTACTGAAAGCAGATATCAAAGTTCATCCTGGACTACTTAATTTTCCGTTATGGTGTCCCTCAAGCCATTATCTCAAATAATGGGACACCATTCAAGAACCAAGATGTTCGTGACCTATGCCACAAGTTTAAAATCCAACATCACTTTTCCACCTCGTACTACCCCCAAGGAAACGGCCAAGCTGAGGCTATAAATAAGACCATCCTAAAAATCCTCAAGAAGATGGTCAATAAAGTTGGTCATGATTGGAATCTCTAACTAAATCATGCCCTATGGGCCTATCAAATAAGTATCCACACACCAACATGTGCCACCCCCGTCTCCTTGGTCTATGGATCAAAATCCATATTACCCATTGAGATCAAGCTACCATCACTAAGAATATCACTGTAGAATCTCATCATGGATGAGGAATACCGAGTATGACGACTGAATGAGCTAGAATTTCTAGATGAGTGGTGCATGGATGCCTTAAACCATTTGCAAGTGTACTAGAACCGACTCAAGCAGAGTTATAACAAGAAGATCAGGAGTCGAACATTCCAAGTAGGAGAAATTGTGCCCAAGGAAAATTAGAAGAATGTCCCAAATCTAGACAGTAAGGGAAAATTTGAACCCAATTGGTTGGGACAATTCATCATCACAATGAGCTATAAGTTAGGGGCATGTTAGTTATCAACATCAGAAGGTGAACCTCTACAAGAGCCCATGAATAGCTCCCATCTCAAAAATTCTTATGCTTAATCTTGCAGGGTGTAAAACTGAAAAATACAAAAAAATCAGAAAATGCCCTGAAAAAATGGTCACCCTAATGAAAACCTGGCAGACAAGCATCTTGGTGACAACAAAAAATAAAAAAACAAAAAATTCCAAAAAAATCAGAAAAAGGATTAAAAATAGTAAAGAGAAAAATCGTCCTCTAGTGAAAACCACTTTGGTGGCGCTCTGGGCAAGTACCTTGGTGAAAACCTAGAAAATAGTCACCTTGTGTAAATAAGCATGATCCATCCACCAGGATTTCCATGGCTCATTTTTCATCATCCATCCATCACATTTCCATCATCCATTTATCTCCATCCATCACCCGTCTGCATCTACATTATAGCTCGGTCTTGTGTTCGTATCATGAGCCCTCCTAGTACTACTCGGCCCATTCTCAAGGTCAGTTTATCCTGCCTTTATGGGAGTAGTCTATTGCATCACGCTGGGGGCATGTTCTCATTGGATTAGATTTGTGTATGTTTTGAAAGTCTTCCTAAAATAAAAAAACCAAAAATCATCATAAAATTAGAAAAACCCCCAAGACATTCAAAACATATCAAAATCCAAAAACAGGTCAAAATTTTAGTCAAAAGGTTAAAAAACATAGTCATCTTGTCGAACTATGAATCTTTGAGCTCTAAATGTAGGAAATGTTGATCTTTGATCATCCCCCAAGACATTTAGGTCAGTCCTTTAGGATTCTATCATAATAAATTGGCAATCCATCTATTCATATCTCATTAATAATCGAGTATGTGTCAGTTGAACTACGTGGTCTCTGCGTGTATAATGTAGGCAAGGCTAATTTTTTTATCAGCCCCTAAGGTCCCTAGGATAGGTCTTTATGTTATTCTCTTGGTCAAAATATTGGAAAACCCCAAAACATTGGAAAATTTGAAAATCAAAACATTGGGAAAATCTTGAAAATACCAAAAATAGCCTCAAAACATTTCAAAAAACATCCAAATATTTGAAAAAAAAATCCATTCATCCCATCTTGCTTTCACCACAATAAAACATCACTCATAATAAATCAATCATCACCCTCAACCTTTGGTGAAACAGTTGGAAACAAGTCTAGCACGTTACAAGTGAAAACTCAAACATCAAGGTCTCAAATCTAGGTCAGCGCATAAACAAGTTGGTCAACTCTTTGTGTCAATAGCCTATCATCCAATCAGTCCCAAATCAATCATCTAATAACATCATTTCCTAGGATGCATCCATCCTACAATGGACATCAACATCAGGCATCACCATAGTTTAGTCTTGGCTAGTAGTATTGAAGAACATTCGCTTGTTTGTGTGCTTTATCTTTGTCTTTTGACTTATCTTTTTGCACTCATTTCAATGTCCTCTTGATGATGTCCAAAACAAAGGGATTTATAGATAAATAAATGGGGCAACGATCATTATCTTTTTATCTGTTGTGCTTGTGGGATATTCTTGTAATATAACCTTGGTCATACGCGCTTTGTTTGGGTGTAGGGAGGATGTTCTAGTTGTCTTGTTGACCACATAGGAAGGCTTTCCTTTCTATGTTTTCTGAGATGTTTGGAATATCTAAACTAAATTTTGAATAGGGTTTTGTGTGTTAGGTGTGAACAGGAGTACTCCTATTTGATTGTTGAGTCAAAGTCCATCGCACTAGGTGCAACACCATCCTAGTCCTTTATACCTTGATGCATCGTGCCTATGTGTATTATCAAACATAAGGTAAATGGTCATTTTAAAATCCCAATCCTTGGTAATAAAATCTTCATCATCATCTTTTGACTTGTTGGAGTCTCTTACTTTCTTCTATCTTCTTTCTACGTTAATATGGTACTGTGACAATTAATCACAAATCATCGCCATTGCATTTGTCCTGCATCCACAAACCATCAACATAATGCATATCATATCATAACATATAGGAAGCACTGACCATCTCACATGCATTGCATTTCATCATTGCATAATATAGATTGGTTATTCTAAGCATCTCATAAACCATACATTTTCATTCATTGCATAAGCATAAAGGGAACCATCACATAGGCATTATTAACTCATATCATATACATCATCAAAGCATCCATTGCATCATCACATATACATCATAATATTATTCATTTGCATCTAGTACAAATCATATAACATCATATGCATATCATCCATTTATAAACATTTTCATCGATGAGTGTCATATCATGACACACGCATCATTACATAGGCATTAAATGCATCATCACATCATATCATGTGCATCATCATTTCATCCATAAATGCATCACCATATCATACATAAGAAAGATAATGAAAAAGAAAAAGATTGCATTTCATACATTTTATCATCATCATCCATTGAGCATCATAATATAGATTTTTTAGTCTAATCATTCACATATCATAACATTTGCATACATCATCATCAAAAGTGCATAGAAAAGATACTGAAAAAGAAATGCATCCATAAAACACTGCATCATATCATAACATTATATAAACATCACATAGAATCATCTCATTGCATCATATAGAAGAAAGTCATAAATGCATCACATAAAATAAAATTGACCCATAAATGCATAAATATAATAGAACACATCATATCGGAATGAATCATCTCATATCATCTCATATATCATCAAAATAATATACACTGTCATCGTACAAGATCGGCCTAATCAAGTGTGTATCAATCAATACAAATACAATCACCCATGGCACTATCAAAAACTAGCTCGTGGATCTCAAAAAGAATAATTTCTCTAATAAGTAAACAAGCTAGCCCTGCTGGCTATTCCCCTCGCCACCCTGTCTCTCCCCGAGACCCTCTGGGGGCCTGTATTTGGTCTACTGTGAATAATCTAGGACCCATGTTGCCTGAGGTATGGCCTGGTGATAATGAACATGATAGTACTTAGCCTCTCAAACAGTGTAATGTCCCCTTCTCATCAGTGATATGTTCTGACACTCATCAGCCTATTCCAGAAGCCTGTATGCTTGTTTGAGGTAAAATTAGGGTTTCCAGTTCTGAGGTTCTTTGGCATTTCAGAGAGTTTACTATTTATAGTAAATTCTATTTTTAGCAGTATGGAGTTTGTCAGCTTTTAGAACATCATTTCCAGTTGGAGCATTTATTTGCATTTCATGTCTGACTTCTTAAGGAATTTTTATGGTGAATAAAGGCATTAAGGTTATAATTTGCAGTTGACCTCTTGGCCTAGGAGAACAACTTTAAGTTGTGTTTAAAAGAGGGTCTTGGAAGGGTGACGCCTTCATGAGGTGATTTATTAATTATTAATAAAAACATAATGCCTTGGGAAAAGTGGACGCCACTTTATTGAAGATTTATATTTTTTAAAAAGAATTAAGTGAATTCTTGAAAAGGGATGCCTCTTGGAGAAATATTGGATTTTTGGAAATATGAAGATTCTCCTAGTGACTCTTGGCGTGCTTTCTTGTGAAGTTGAAGAGTTTTCTACTCTTCTATAAATTGAATGCTCAACTTCAGCTTTGTATCCATTCATTTTATCATACTCTTATGTTGTCGGAATGACAAATGAAATCTTTCTTTGAGGATGCTACCTCCTAGCCAATTATCCAATTTCATGTTTGAAATACAACACCTAGTTGGAATTTGCTACTTCTCATCCAGACTAGCAGATTGAGCTCGATTGTGAAGAAATTTTGGAGATTTATCAGTTTTGGTCTTATCAGTTTTGGTCTTGCTGATTCATCAACAGCTGAAGGTGATTTTTATTTATAGTTTAATTTTCAGTTGGCTTTTGGTTTTGGGTACTTTATCAGTGGATTTGTTGACCTTGGGTGACTCAACCAGCTAAGTTTCAGATTTTATAATTGAAAGTTTGATTTTTAAATGAAAATCGCCCCTTCAAGGAGGGTCGTACCTCTTCATGAGTGCATTGGAATGTGTGCTAAATTCTCAGGGGGTTTTAGTTGTTGTTTCTCCATTCTCACTTGGTCACCTACCTTCCAGTTGTTCATTGCATTTGATTTCATTCGAAACAGAGGTATTTTGAGGATGTTATGAGCATTTAATTGATTTCACAGTTTGCTGATTATGAATTTCCATAACTCAGATTTTACATCAGATTGTAATAGTTTTATGTTTTGGCTATTACTTCTATTTTGGAGTGTTAAATCATTGTAACAATTCATTATCCTCTTCTTAGTTTCATTCTATATCATTGTAATGCTCGTATTTGCAATCTTTTGAATTTGTAAGGTTGCGGTTTAGTAGTACTAATCCAACCAGTAAGATTGCTGCAATTACTTGTTTATTTTCATATTAATTACCCCTATACGGTTTACCACCAGTGTGGAGAATGAACTTGTTATATCTTTGTATGCACTCTCAAGTGGAGAATCCCCACTATTCAGTGGATGGCCATTGCAGCGGACGAATTAGATTGTTGTAGCTTCATGGCTGGTTATCCACCTATTATTTTCAATTTCAATTAATCACTCCATCATATGTTAGCACCTCACCCTCAGTGGGATCTTGAGTGCCCATTCTTGACATTGAGTAGTTTCATTCAAGTATTGTTCTATAGTTCCTCTGCCATATGTCAACACCTTTCCTTCATTTGGATTGAGTGTGCATTCTTGGTGTTGAATTTCTTTTAAGCTTGGATTTAGTTTGATGCTAATGCTAATCCAGTTGGCTAGTGCTGGTTTATGTTGTGAAAATCCTTCAAAAAAATTGGTTAGCATATTTCAGTGGTATCAAAGCAGAAGACCCTGCCATCCTGTGGCAATTTGCAGTCGGTTGTCGAATGAGTGAAAGAGACACTAGACCGTTCACCAGAAGTCAAGCCAGAACTCAACATCAGTTCCCACCTGTTCCAGAGGTAGAGACTTTTTCAGAAGTCTTGAGGGATCTTGGAAAAATAGTGGAAGGTACAAAAGAGACAATTGAAATAATG
This sequence comes from Sequoia sempervirens, assembly GCA_007258455.2. Taxonomy (NCBI): domain Eukaryota; kingdom Viridiplantae; phylum Streptophyta; class Pinopsida; order Cupressales; family Cupressaceae; genus Sequoia; species Sequoia sempervirens. The sequence continues at coordinate 226,220,773 of VDFB02000008.1, read as the reverse complement.
TCAGACAGTGTAAGGCAAGCTAATGACGAGAGGGACAGAGTTGAGAAGAAGTTTGATGGAATGATAGACATGATGTCCCAATTATTGTCCAAGTTGGACCAGCAAGCAGCTCAGAATATCATTCAGCCCCAAAATAACTCAACTGGAGAAAGCAGTGGAGTTAATGGGAATAACAATAATGGCAGTCCTGAGGTGAATACCAGAAACAGAGTTGTGGGTCAGCATGCTACAATTCCTAGTGGATCATCCTCTAGACCTCTTTTTCCCATCTTCACAACAATGGAAGAGCAACAATCGGTTGAAGTTGCACCAACCTTTGTTGATGATGCACGTCAAGCTTACATGGAGTATGTCTCTTTACCTCTTGACTTGAGAGGTACTTGGACCTTTGATCAATTCATGAATCAAAGGAGTCAGAGAAATGGAGGAAGGAATGAGCAACATCCTCCTATGGTGCCTAGAAATGATTTCTACCAAGCTTTGGGAAAGATAACTATGAAGCATTTTGATGGTAGTAATAAGTGCACAGCCAGATCATGGGTGCAGAAGCTAGATAATTATCTCTCTCTCAGACCCATGCCAGAAGGAGATGCTATCAAATTTGCTACTTTGCATTTGGATGGGATAGCTCATGAATGGTGGACTCATGGTTTGGTCACTCTTGGCCATAACCTCATTTATACCTATGATGAGTTTACCAACAAGCTGATCGAGAGATTTGATACCAAGGATCTAGAGTTGAGATTCAGAGAATTGGCACAATTGAGACATCAAGGATCTTTAGAAAATTATGTGGTTGACTCTCAAAGGTTGTCAATAATGGTGCCTAACATTACTAATAGAAGACTTGTGGTACTCTTTGCAGAAGGATTAGTGGAGCCCTTGAAAGGATGGGTCAAATCCTTTGATCCATCAACTTTAGATGAAGCCATTAAGAAGGCAAGGAGCATGGAGTTGGCAGCCCCAAGGCCTAAGTTTCATTTGAAACCTTTCAGCCATAAGAAGGATAAAAAACATTCTTCAAATCTGCCAAAGAAGTTTCCACCAAGGTTGTCAGAAGAGCTCAAAGAACAGCTTAGAAAAGATGGAGTTTGTTACACATGCCGTGAACCTTGGGTTAAGGGTCACCATTGCTATGGAAGAGGCAAAGCAAACCTAATGGAGGGCTATTCTGATTTTGGATCAGAATCTGATTCGTCTAATCAGCAATACGAATCAAAAAGTAGTGAAGGTGAAGAAGCTCTAGAAGAGAAGTCTGATGAAGTGGTAGATGGTAGTGCTTTCGCACAACTATCAATTTTTCAAAAACATGATTCCTTTCGGGTTCGTGGAGTTGTGAATTCAAAAAGGATTGTTGCTTTAATTGACACCAGCGCAACTCATAATTTTATTGATGAAGGATTAGTTGCTAAAAAGGGTTTGAAGACTGAGGAATTTGATGGTTTCAAGGTAATGGTTGCAGATGGTTTTACTATGTCTTGCATGAGGAAGATTCCTAACCTCTCTATGCAATTGGGAAATTATGAGATTAAAGATTATTTTTATGTGGTGGGAATTGGAGACACTGATTTTGTACTAGGCATACAATGGCTACGATCTCTTGGTGAGATCACATTGAATTTGCAAACTATGGAGCTTAAATTTTAGTCTAATGAAAGGAAGGTTTTTCTAAGAGGGATGTCAAATGGGGGCCCTCGAGTTGTCTCTTTGAAAAGGATGGAAAGGTTGATCTATCACGATTAGGTTGAATGGGCTGCTGAATGTTTGGTTCTACCAGTAGATCCAGTGGAAGAGAAGAGGCAATATCATCTAGATATTCAAGCCTTACTTTCAAAGAAGAGCAAAGTCTTTGGAAGCTTACCTCCTAGAAGACCTCCTAAAAGAGGTTCTGAGCATGTCATTGAATTAGAAGAAGGAGCAAAGCATGTCATGACTACACCTTACCGTTATCCAAAGAAGTAGAAAGATGAGATCGAAAAAGCCATCAAGGAGCTTTTGGAGAGTGGTTTCATTAGATCAAACAAGAGTCCTTTTGCTTCTGCAGTGGTGCTGGTCAAAAAGAAAGATGGCACAATGCGTATGTGTGTTGACTACTATGCATTGAATTAAAAGACAATCAAGAATAGATATCCTATTCCTAGGATAGACAAGATTATTGATGAGCTCCATGGAGCTATGTTTTTCTCAAAGATTGATCTTCGTTCGGGTTACCATCAAATCAGAATGAGGGAGACAGACATAGAAAAAACAACATTCAGATGTCACTTTGGGCATTTTGAATTTCTTGTCATGCCTTTCGGTTTGACAAATGCTCCAGCAACATTTCAATCTTGTATGAACAAGATTTTTAGACAACAGTTGAGGAAGTTTGTGTTCATCTTCTTCGATGACATTCTCATTTTCAATAAGTCATGGGAAGAGCACGTTAAGCATTTGGAAGAAGTGCTTAGTATTCTGGAGGTAGAATGTTTGTTTTCCAAAGAATCAAAGTGTGAGTTTGGGATGACAGAACTCTTATATCTTGGCCACGTTATCAGTTCAAAGGGTGTGAAAGTTGATCCTGAGAAGATAAGAGCCATTCTTGATTGGCCAACTCCAAAGAATGTTTCTCATTTGAAAGGATTTTTGGGGTTATGTGGATTCTATAGAAGATTTGTGAAAGGATATTCTCATCAAGCAGCCCCTCTCATAGATCTTACAAAGAAAGGAGCCTTTCTTTGGACCAAGAAGGCACAAGAAGTTTTTGATAAGTTTAAGCAAATCATGAGTAAATGTCCAGTATTGGCTCTTCTGGATTTTACAAAACCATTTGAATTACAATGTGATGCTTTAGGTGAAGGTGTTGGAGCTGTTCTAATGCAAGACAAACATCCTATTGTCTTCGAGAGCTGGAAGTTGAGAGGAGCAGAAAAAACTTACTCCATTTATGACAAAGAGATGCTTGCCACTGTCAATATTTGGTGGGAAGTAAATTTGTAGTTAAGACTGACCACAATAGTCTTAAACATTTTATGCACCAAAAGGATTTGAATGAAAGGCAACAAAAGTGGGTAAGTAAGCTCCAAGCATATGACTTTGACATTGAATATGTCAAAGGGAAAAATAGCGTAGTGGTTGATGCTCTTTCAAGAAGGCCACATTTGTAGTCACTTTGTGAGTTATTAGCAGATTGGAAGGAGTTAATTGCTGCTGATTATGATAAAAATCAGTTTGCAACCAGCTTGTTAGAAGGTCATTTGGTTGATGAAAGGTATAAGTTGGTTGATGGGATAATTTACTATAAAGATAGAATCTTTTTAGTGCATAAATCTAAGCTTAAAAAGAAGATTCTACAATCTTTTCATGATGTTCCCCTTGCTGGTCATCAAGGGATTTTCAAGACTTATAAGCAGATTCGTGAAAGATTCACTTGGAGAGGGTTGAAAGAAGAAGTCTTGAACAACATTAGAGTGTCTGAATTTTCAAAAGAATAAAAATGAACACTCTTATCCAGCTGGTCTGTTACAGCCCTTGCCAATTCCGAATCAGAAATGGGAAAGCATTGCAATGGATTTTATCACGGGGTTGCCCAAGGTGCAAGGACGAGATTGTATTTTTGTTGTGGTTGATAGACTAACAAAATTTGCTCATTTCTTTGCTATCACCACTTCATTTACAGCAGCTCAAGTGGCTGAGTTGTTTTCTAGAGAGGTCTTTCGTTTGCATGGATTGCCTAAAACTATTGTCAATGATAGGGACAACAAGTTCCTAAGTGTTTTTTGGAAAGAGATCTTCAGATTGAGTGGGACAGTGCTTACTCCAAGCACTAGTTATCACCCACAAACAGATGGGAAATTGGAAATTGTTAACAAATAGTTAGAAGGCTACCTAAGAAACTATGTTTCAGGACAACAAAGAGCTTCGATTAAATGGCTTCATTTAGGAGAGTATTGTTATAACTCTTCTTATCATATGTCGATTAAGATATCTCCTTTCATGGCTCTTTATGGTTATGATGCTACTAATTTTGTTGATTTAGTGTTTGGTGATAGTAGAGCTCCACAAGCAGAGGATATGTTACAACAAAGCCAAGATATCTTAAAATCTCTAAAGGAAAATCTACAACAAGCTCAAAACCAGCAGAAGTTATATGTTGATCAGTAGCATATTGAGAGATCTTTTGAAGTAGGAGACATGGTTTATTTGAGGCTTCAACCTTACCGAAAATCTTCTCTCAAGAGGAGTGGTGCAGAAAAGTTGAAGCCACATTTCTATGGTCCTTTCAAAGTCACCAAGAGGATTGGTGAAGTTGCTTATGAGTTGGAGCTTCCAGCTAAAAGCAAGGTGCATAACGTCTTCCATGTGTCACGCCTCAAGAAGGCACTTGGACACAATGTTGTGGCTACTTTAGAATTACCTACATTGGATGAGGAAGGTCAGTTGGTGTTGATTCCAGAAGAGATTCTTGATACTAGAGAATGTTCCTTGAGGAGAAGGACAATCAAGGAATACTTGGTTAGATGGAGGAATTTGCCTATCGAAGATGCCATTTGGGAAGGAGAACAGATTTTTTTGTATCCATATTTTCAGTTGCTTGATGACAAGCAATCTTGAGGAGGGCAGACTGTAATGTCCCCTTCTCATCAGTGATCTGTTCTAACACTCATCAGCCTATTCTAGAAGCCTATAGACTTGTTTGAGGTAAAATTAGGGTTTCCAGTTTTGAGGTTCTTTGGCATTTCAGAGAGTTTACTATTTATAGTAAGTTCTATTTTTAACAGTATGGAGTTTTTCAGCTTTTAGAACATCATTTCCAGTTGGAGCAATTATTTGCAATTCATGTCTGACTTCTTAAGGCATTTTTATGGTGAATAAAGGCATTAAGGTTATAATTTGCAGTTGACCCCTTCGCCTAGGAGAACAACTTTAAGTTTTGTTTAAAAGAGGGTCTTGGAAGGGTGACGCCTTCATGAGGTGATTTATTAATTATTAATAAAAACATAAGGCCTTGGGAAAAGTGGACGCCACTCTATTGAAGATTTATATTTTTTAAAAAGAATAAAGTAAATTCTTGAAAAGAGATGCCTCTTGGAGAAATATTGGATTTTTGGAAATATGAAGAGTCTCTTGGTGACTCTTGGCGTGCTTTCTTGTGAAGTTGAAGAGTTTTCTACTCTTCTATAAATTGAATGCTCTACTTCAGCTTTGTATCCATTCATGTTATCATACTGTTATGTCGTCGGAATGACAAATGAAATATTGCTCCAAGGATGCTACCTCCTAGCCAATTATCCAATTTCGCGTTTGAAATACAACACCTAGTTGGAATTTGCTGCTTCTCATCCAGACTAGCAGATTGAGCTCGATTGTGAAGAAATTTTGGAGATTTATCAGTTTTGGTCTTGCTGATTCATCAACAGCTGAAGGTGATTTTTATTTATAGTTTATTTTTCAGTTGGCTTTTGGTTCTAGGTACTTTATCAGTGGATTTTTTGACCTTGGGTGACTCAACCAGCTAAGTTTCAGATTTTATAATTGAAATTTTGATTTTTAAATGAAAATTGCCCCTTCAAGGAGGGTCGTACCTCTTCATGAGTGCATTGGAATGTGTGCTAAATTCTCAGGGGGTTTTAGTTGTTGTTTCTCCATTCTCACTTGGTCGCCTACCTTCCAGTTGTTCATTGCATTTGATTTCATTCAAAACGGAGGTATTTTGAGGATGTTATGAGCATTTAATTGATTTCACAGTTTGTTGATTATGAATCTCTAGAACTCATATTTTACATCAGATTGTAATAGTTTTATGTTTTGGCTATTACTTCTATTTTGGAGTGTTAAATCATTGTAACAATTCATTCTCCTCTTCTTAGTTTCATTCTCTATCATTGTAATGCTCGGATTTGCAGTCTTTTGAATTTCTAAGGTTGTGGTTTAGTAGTACTAATCCAACTAGTAAGATTACTGCAATTACTTGTTTATTTTCATATTAATTACCCCTAGATGGTTTACCGCCAGTGTGGAGAATGAAATTGTTATATCTTTGTACCCACTCTCAAGTGGAGAATCCCCACTATTCAGTGGATGCCCGCCACAGTGGATGAATTAGATTGTTGTAGCTTCATGGCTGGTTATCCGCCTATTAGTTTCAATTTCAGTTAATCACTCCATCATATTTTATCACCTCACCCTCAGTGGGATCTTGAGTGCACATTCTTGACATTGAGTAGTTTCATTCAAGTATTGTTCTTTAGTTCCTCCGCCATATGTCAACACCTTTCCTTCATTTGGATTGAGTGTGCATTCTTGGCATTGAATTTCTTTTAAGCTTGGATTTAGTTTGATGGTAATGCTAATCTAGTTGGCTAGTGCTGGTTTATGTTGTGAAAATCCTTCAAAAAAATTGGTTAGCGTATTTCGACGGCCTCTCTATATTCTCTCATAGATACTATGCTCTGGGAGGAGAAGGTAGCCATACTCTCTAACTATTATCTTTGACCCATCTCTTATGCAGTCTGTAGCTCGGAAGCTTGTCTATGTTGAATGGCCTGATCTCTCTCCGTTGTGAGGGTCAAGACCTATTGTCTCACCTAGTCTCTCTCCGTGGTCAGCACCTGTATCTACACTTGCAGTTGTAAAATCTACCCATCCCTCGAGTATGGTTGTGGTGTTGGCTAGATGGGTGGCTAGTCCTATTGACCATCTCTCAGTGGCATTGGTTTCCAGTCCTGGTGACCATCCATGGGTTGATCCTGATGCCCGTCACCATCCCTTTGTCCCCTGTCCTACTCTGGCTACCACGAAGGTGTACCATCTCCCCCTTGGCCTCGCCCTCTACTACCATCCCCATCATTGTCACCATCTCTACCTCCCCTGTCTCCTCGGCCTCGCCCCCACCCTGCGGACCAGGCTCTAGGTCTCCTCCGTGGAAAAAGTGCTCCAGGAATCATCAATCTCACCTGCAGTTGTAGCCAATCCCTATAGGCTTGTGTCATACCCGGGTCCACCTATCCCTAATCATAAGGCCACGCCCTAGCCACTAGTTGCATGAAGCTCTATACGACATCTGCTGCAAGGATCGTCTAACCCCATGTCATCTCCCTCATAGTACGAGCAAAGATGGCCGTGTACTAGTCATTGGGACGGTCATGTGTGTCCCCAAATTGTCAGGCCACACACTCTAGAAGATATCTCTCTATCATGGCATGCTCATGGCCCTGCATCAATTGGTCCTTCCTGGAAGAAAATAACTATTGTACATCATCAATCCAGGCAAGCATGCCAAGATAGGGTCTCCAGGTGAAAACTGTCATCTCGCGATGACCCACCATCAATGTCAAATGTCGAATGCCTATTTCCCCTGTGTTTGAAAAGGTAAGGGCACTCCTGTACCTCTAGATAACTAGATCATTCAGCTCCATATCAACTAGTGTAACTTTGATAGGGAAAAGCACTGCAATCTACTCCCAAGCCCAAATATGCAGTAATGTCACCCCTAATTCGATAGCCTGGCTATCGTAGTAAGCAAACTCGTGTAGATCATGGTACAAGGAGGCCAGCATCATTTTCCCCTAGGAAAAGCACTCCCTCTATCGGATCATTTGCTCCCAACCAAGCCCCTAGCCTAGGCTAAAGTATCAATCACCCCAATCTGGTGCTACAAACCCTAAAATGATGGCAGCAACTATCAGTCTGAAAGATGGTACCACCATCCTGTACCTATCAAGCTCAATCTATCCCTCCAAGAAAACAAGCTCATCCAGGCCCATGATATCATAGCAAACATCTCTCCTAGCATCCACATCATAGATAACTTTCTCTCCATGGATGGGAAAATGCAGAATATGCCACAGTCCTCTAGGGTCACTCTGACCTCACCTATGGGAAGGTGGAACAAGGATGTCTCATTGTGCCAGCGCTCTACCAATGTTTTCATCATGCCCAGATGTGTCTAGATGACTGGGGCATATACCACGTACCATAATCCAATCACCCCTAGGTGCTCATGGAGTACCTCATGCAATGGGGGGTCCTGGGTCAATCTACTCAAAATGGATGATTTGTCCTCGCAGGAATGGACTGGCTCCATGTCCTCCTGCATCAGGAAAGTGACTGCATCAAGTTTCATATAAAATCGTGATCTTGTTTGAAGTTTGCACGCCTGGAACATCATATGCATCACTGTTTGTAGGGACGGCGTTGTTTGGAAACTCCAAACTGCACTGCTAGAGGCCAAAAAGTTCCAAACTCTGCCATTGCAACGCAGTTTGAAAGTGACCTAGTTTGACCCCTAACACTAAAATCCAAAGAAGACCGTGGTGGCTCAATTTGCAAGTGCGGTGCACTTTATGACCTTAACCCTAAATTCTAAACTTTTCTGCAACGGTGCAACTCGCATTAGCGGCATAGTTTAGGCCCATGCAGCACCAATTTGAGCTTTTTAGTGGCACTATATAGCACCACTTGACTTTGTTGACCCCTAGACCCTAATAAATGCACTTGAAAATCAAAAAATGAAGTTGGGGGAAGATGACTTACCGCTAGTCCTATGCCAGGAAGCCTCTGGTACACTCACACGCACTCGAAAATATGTCGTGGAAGCACACATTGCGCCATCTCGATCAATGCTTAGAGCTCAAATCGCAAGAATTTCAAAAGGATAGGTGTGCAAATGAATTGGAAGTGGCCTTGCGAGGCCTATTTAAGCCTAAAAGTTAGGGTTCTTTGACCCTGTTTAGCCATCTAGCTAGGGTTTTGGACCCCCGAGCCCATTTTGGCCCAACCGAAGGTCATTTTGCATCATTTTTTTTGTGTTTTTGCATGTTTTTGGAATTTTGGAGCCTTTCTGGACCCGTTGGGCACCTTGTCCTCTTTTTTCACGAGATCACCCAAAAATAAAAAAATTTCATTTGATCTCTCGAGGGGCAGTATATTAGCATGTTTCTTCTCGTCGAGGTAGCAATGGGGCATTTTAAAATTTTGATTTTTTTTTAATTTTGATCGAGACAAGTTATTCTTTGAACCAATGCAGTGAGTACTTTGCTTCAAAGAGGGGCAAAATGTAGACACAAAAAAATGTACCATCACACTTGATCCTGATTACTAACACCGCTTCATCCTGAACCATCCCCTTTGCTAATCGTTTAATCAGATAGTTTGTATTTGATTAAATTCGTCATATTTCATCCCTTAATTAAATAAATCAAATTTATCTAATTAAGTCATCATCTACTATTAATTGAATAAATTAATGTTATTTAATTAACCCTATAGTCTCTATTTAATTAAATAATCCATTTTATTTAATTAAATTTCTAAAGTCATTCTATTAAATTAAATCAATATTTATTTAATTTAATCTAACATCATCCCTCTTTAATTAAATAAATCAAAATCTTTATTTAATTAAGTCTAAATCATATTTCTCTCATTTTGACTTAAATTAATCCTCAAATCTAAATCTAAATGGTCAAATCAACTAATCTCCTTTTAATTTAATCAAATCTTGATTAAATTAATCTTAATCACCTAAATCCTCTAGATTTTGCAACTTGTTCAATAAATCATTTCTTTTGATTTATTAAATCTTCTAATTTCTCTCAACATGGCATCAAAAGGGAATATTCCTCTAGGTTTGAAAATCCCTCCAAATGGATTTGTCCTTCCAACAAGGCATTCAATATCTCTTGCATGTCCTTATGCATTGAGCCAAGTGGTATTTAATTCATTTCTTTCTCCCTCCAACATGTCATTTCATAAATTTGAAATTCCTCCTAATATCATTTATTGTGCACATTCATCAAAATGTGTTCAACCTTCATCCTCTCACAACTTGACAAGTGGTATTTGGCCATTGGTTGATGATTAATCCCACATTCATCCTTTTTTCCTCATTCTCCAATATTCTCATCTATAAATAGGAGATTTTCCTTTGTATTTTGGATCCACAACTTCATGCAAAGACATTATCTTGAGATTTTGAATTTTCTTATCCATTATTCATCCATTTTCTCATTTTCATAGCTAGGTTATGCAAGAATTTTACCAAGGAAGCATCAAGTCTTCATCAAGTCATCACAAAGCTTACAAGGGATTGGTAAAGGGCCATTTTCCACATCAAAATGGCACCAATTCCCCCATGGGATTGAGAGTTTGCATGCTCTAATAGGATTTAATAGATTTCTTTGTTGTGTTCTTCATTTATTTCCTATTTTGTGCATTGTAAATGAATTCTATGGGGAATGTGGATTTAAACTTGCATATTGATCTAATTGTGTGATTGTTTGTTGTGTTTGTGCAGGTATACAATCTCCATTCACAATAACATATTACACCAAAGAAATCCCAAAGCTTATAGGAAGCTTTAAGGAAAATAGGCATCTCCATGATCACAAATGTCACAAGACTAAAGGAGAGGGGTGCTATATAGACATAAATCACCCACAATAAATGTGGTGATGTCATCATAGCTCAAAACCTGCAATCACCATGCATTAAAACCTCTGCAAATTTCATCCTTCCCAACGTCGTCGAGCATCCCTTCTAGCTATGGAGACGTCATTTCAAGCAAGTCATATGTCATGTCCACCACCCTTGAAAAATGTTTATCGCACAATCTCCACCCTTTCCTTCACAATCATTAATTGCTACCCTACCACCAATCTCCTCCACTGTGCCAGCTAGGAAGGATGTTTTCCTTCCCCTGCCCACCTAACAGCACCGTCACCCACACTTCCACGCAGCTACCGTGAGTTAATCTATATTACTATTATATTAAATATATAATATATTAATTATATTTTGTATTATATTTATATATTAATTTTTTTGTATATATAAAAAAAATTTGGCAAATAAATGATATTTTATGGTAAAACATTATAAAAAGGCATTTTTATCCTTTAATGGCCTTTTTCATCAAATCCACATGAAGTTGAGCAAGTGATAAAGTTATTTTTTTTATTTTTGCAAGAAAGGACGAAAACTTGCATGGGATGGAAATCAAATAATATTACCAATTTACAGCAAGTCAAGGCTTCAAATTTGCAAGAGCTGGTGTACAAGATAGTGTAGGAAAAAGTGACAAAGGCCATTGTTTCTACTATATATTTTTGATAATTTTGATCACAGTTGTGGTCCCATTGGATATGAAGGAAACACGAAGATCATTGTAACTCAACAGGTATTTATCCATTTAATTTTCTTTCAGCTCCTTTAATTTCAAAATAATCCTCAAATAGATTGTGATATGATATTCAAGTTTTCTTTTAGTGGGTTTGGTCAAAAATTTGTTTCCTTAGCTAGGGGTATCTATTGCCTCGAAGTCACCCTAGAATTGCACCCAAAATTATTTTTTAAATATGTTGCATGGTAATAAAGCATTTGTGAATTTTGGGTGAGTAAAATGAAGTGGAGGTTAAACTGAAACACAATAAAAGAAATTTAACCTGCTCAAGAATTCTTCTAGCTATCAAGATACATCTCTATTTTTTTATTGTTTGGGGACATGGAGTGGGGATTTTTCATTCCCATCCCTGAGTTCCCAAAATATACCCATTCATAGGGACAAGCTAAAAACCCTAGAGGTGGGCCCTTGAGGTACACTAATTTATATGATTGTACTTTTTTTATTACAAGTTGCATTTATCCTCTTTTTGGTTGTAACTGTTGGAAGAATGAAGAAGGTGACCTTCAAGTTTGTTGTCATTGATGCCAACACTGGTTAGTAACTGACTGAGTAAACTATGTCTACACTAATCCAGCATTTTGATCCAGAAATCCTCTCAGTAAAAGGAAATTTTATGAGTTTTGATATGTTACTCAAGAGTGTCAAGTACAACTATAAACAAGTTTTCAACAAGTTTGTATGATTCGGTTGAGTTATCCAAGTGACAGAAGATTGGAATTATTTTGGACAATGGGGCTATGAACTGTTTATCTTATAAATGTTTAACGTGTTCCTCATTAGGTCCGGGATGACTTAATTAATGTTTGTTATGATTTTTTGTATGCGTCAAAAGGACTTTTGATTTAAGCCAACAAATGTTTTTGTGTTATGCATTCAATTAAGCTGACCTAATTGATGTATAAAGATGAAGCTATGTATATATATATGTAAGTAATGTGGATGAAGTATAATAAGGTGATGGATATAGATGAAAGAATAGTGTGGTATATAGTGATGCGACAAGTGTGATAGTGCAAAGGTTTTAACAGTGTTGTATTCCTACAACCATAGTAGAAGTTTTGATATTCTAAAGCCTAAGTGGAACTGGTCTCTACACATTGAAGGTGTATTTACTCAGTTCATCAAATTGGCAGTGATCCATACCTTTTTGTATCATGGCAATAAGCCATATTTTTTATTCAGGTTGTGAGCCTTTCAAGGACAGTGCGTCCTGGCAGTGAGCTCTGTAATATCTTATAACCAGTTACAATATATTGTGAGCTAATCCTCATCGAGGTTTTTCCCTTTTTGGGGTTTCCACATATAAATCTTGGTGTCAATGTGTTATGATCTCTTTTATATTTTGGTTTACTCTTGTAGCTAGATGTGGATTGATAATTGGATGGTTAGTAATTAATTGTGTTATCAGAATATCGATTCACCCCCCTGTCAGTATTCAGTGTATTCAACAATTAGTATCAAACCTTGGTTCCTCTGAAGAATTCTTATAGCTTGAGGAAGGTCCCAGAATTTGAATACATGGCTAACAAAAGCTCTATCTTGTTCCTTTGGAAGAAAACTATGTATCTAAGGAAATCAATGCTACCCTTGAAGAATTAGACAAAACTGAAGATGGGAAGGAAACTCTGAAAGAAAACTTAAAGGAAGCAAATGAATGCATTAGAAATTTAAGAGAGCGGATCAAAAAGTTCAAGGAAAGGCATAGAGAATTCAGTGTCGATCAGTTGAAAAAGGATAATGAATACATTGTTGAACTAAAGGTGCAAGTAGAAGAAAAGAAGTAAATTGAGGAGTGTCAAAAAGTTGAGATTCAGAATAAAATTGATGAATGTACAAAGCTTGAACAAGAAGTGGTCTCCCTAAGATCTAATATGGAAAAAGCAAAATATCATGAAGAAAGATTCAAAACAAGTTCTACAAAGCTTGATGAGTTGATTGCATCTCAAAAACCTTCTAAGGATAAAGGTGGTCTGGGACTTGAAGAAGGACAAAGCTCAAAGGTGAAAACTATTTACAACAAAGTGTACAATTAGAAGAAGGTTCAAGGAAATATTCATCAAATCAAGAACCAAAGGAGCAATACCAGAAGGATTCCCATCTGACAGCCTAATGCTCAAAGGTACCCATCTTTTAATGGCTTTTGTTTCTCATGCAATAAATTTGGTCATAGAGCAATATAATGTAGAAGTAGGATGAACCAAAATAGAATGAGTTAGAATTTTGAATTCTTTACTAGACAATGCTATTCTTGCAACAAGTTTTGACATAGAGCTACCAAATGTAGAAGTTGGATGGTGATGAACAGATTTGATGCTAATAGAAGGATTCAATTTTTTCAAGGCTACTGTTATACATGTAATATCTTCAGACATAAGGGTAATCAGTGCAGGTCAAGGATGAATGCAAATTAGTTTGATCAAAGATATGTTGTTTGCTACACCTACAAAAAACTAGGACATATCTCAAAATTTTGTAGGAGAACAATTGGGAAGAAATCTAATCAGGAATAGATGAAAAAGTTTGAAAACAAAGTAGATCTTGCCAAACTAAGGAAATAAATGGAAAATATTTGGAAGAAAAAGGAAGAACCTAAGAAAAAGGATGAGTCAAAGGCATATGTATCTACATTCGGTGCAGATACCTCTTCCAAAAACTGAACCCAATAATGGTTTCAGGGGGAGCAGCTACAGAGAAATCTAAAAGGCTCTCGATATATGTGGTTTCAAGAAGTGACACAAGGATATGTGGTGTGAGTCATCATTTTGAAGGAATTGGAGAAATCTCCAACAAAAAATAGGTAGATCTGGAGAATTGCAGAACCATCTTTGGTTTACAATATGTTTCATAAAGTATTTTTCAGCTTTAAAATTTGAAAAGCAATAAATGTGAATTAGGGAAAAATTCACAAGTAATAAAAGCCAGAAGCTAAATTAAAGTAAGGCACATTTGTGCAATTGGGAAGAAGCAGTGAAAGCTGAAGTGAGTTAAAGGTGATATACAACATCGTACATCAAAACCTTAGTTCTCGACAAGTAGAAAAGGTATTCTCTATTTTCTGAATTCTATGGATTTTAAAGTTGAAGGAACTTTTTTTTAAAGCATATTCAAGCTATTTGAGGAGAATCGCTACTCCTACTGTTGTGGAAATCTCTAAGAGACCCCAACCTAGATTTAGAATATTTTTGTGGAAAGTGTATGAAAATGATCCTGTGGGTGCATTGTCGCATATTCCAAGCCATGTGCTACCCATAGAAGATCCAAGGACATACATTCATGAGAAGTTAGAAAATTCAATCACCAAGAACTGAGGATTTGTGGGAAAATGAGTTGACGTGAGATGATCTACTACTTAAGGAAAAATATGAAAACCTAGTTTGAATGAAGCTAAATGTTTGGAACTGGTTTCCAAAATTTTCCAGTGAAAGTGAGGTGAAGTTTGTTAGTATGGCCCTTAGTAGGGTCCATATAAAATTTGTGTAGTTAAGGGTTATCAACAAGGAGGCAATTTGAGTTGTAACTGGTCTTTGTGATACTAGAACCATTCTAGTTTTAAAAGTGGTAAAAAATGATGAAGTCACAAGGCTAAATGGTGTTGAATTTGATGGAAGATATTTAACTACAAAGTCTATTATAAACCCTGCTGTAAATTATGTTGCCATCATGATTGGGAAAAAAATCTATTTCACTAACTAGGTAAATTCAGTGTCTACTACGACAATTCACAGTGTGTAAGAAATGGTGGAGAAAGGAAAATATTTTGATCTTTGTGAGTTGATTAGGTTGCAAATTATGGAGAATCTGAGTATGACTAAGGCAAAGAAGCATGTCTTTAAATGTCATACTCTAGTTGTTTGTTTGTTATTTTATTTCTTGAGGGAGTTATTGGGAAGAAAAGGCATAATATGGGATAACACCAGGCCAGTTGCTCATCATATTTTTGATCATTTGCACAATCTAGGATATTTTAGGGCATGGAACAATGCCCTAACTACTTTATTTGCAATATTTTAGAATGAAATGAATTAAAGAGACCGGATTCCAAGGATTTTGGTGAAGAAGTATGAAAAAGAGATAACCTTTTCCTGTATCTACAAATGAATTCATCATTCAGGCTGTAGAACCTAGAACTTGATGGATTGAACCACTAGGATATGAGATTGAAGAACAAATAACAAAAAGGTACATTGAGATTCCATTGGACAGTCCTAAGGACCCCTCTCTACCTAGGCATTATTGAAAATTAAGGTGATTATGTAGCTTAATACTTTGTAAAGCTTTGTGATTGCTAATTTAAATATGTATTATTTGTTACAGATTCTTTATAGATGATTATCTAGTTAGATTCATTTTACCATTTGTAGAATGAAGATAGAAGGTTGTAGAAGAATTAGACAGAATATTAGAAGATACACAACATATATTGTGGAGAAAACCTTTCAGGAAAAAACTCCAACAAGAATCAATGTATTCTTTAATCTCAGAATAAGATTACAATAATTACAATCTTTGCTTGAGATGCTTCTTTTTCCTTCAACAAATCTTCTTCACAGCCTGCAATAAAAACTTATACAAACTCTCTTTGACTTGCTTGAGATAAATAGGAAATAACCAACCTTGTAAACTCTAAAGAGTTACAATTACAAAGCTCAATGCTTATCTCACAAAACCTATGCCTATCTCTTACAAGTAGACTTCTACGGTGAAGAACAATGTCAAACCAACTCCTTCATCCATTTGGGCATCCCAAACTGAAGTCATAACTCAGCCTTTATGAAATATCTTATCATGCAAAAGTGTTAACTCCAAGAATCCAACTTGGGCACCCAAGGTGGGTCTAAGTCAATCTTTATTAACTGAAACATATCTCTCCATCATTCATGCAAGAATGATCATCCCCTGTTAACTGAAAGTAGTCACCTGTTATCTATCATGCAACTCAAGTCATTAGTCATGCATTCCAAGTCAACTGAAGTCAACTAGAATTCAAATAAAACTAACTACATGCAACTAAAGATAACTGAGCCATAACTAAACTGAACTGAACTTCATGCATGTAAACATCAATCCCTAACTTCTAGGATCTTTACATGCATTACATAAGTGTTATCTTTTTCTCCAAATAGTTAACTTAACTCAAGGTGGGTTCCACCTTCCATTTGGGTGCCCCATGTTCTCCTATTATTTAGGAACTCATCTTGGACGCCCTCACATGCTCCTATCAATTAGAATTAATTACAAATGTCAATTAACATGATTATTTCATTCAAAATTAATCTCTTTCTAATCCTAGTGTTGGGGAACACTTTCCAAGGACTTAGGAGATACATGAAATAATGTTTAAGATTGCAATTAAATGGCATCCTATTTCCAACAGGCATGTACTTATGAGGAGAAATCTACTGAAGTACATTTAGAGGCTACTACATCTAAAAGAAGAAAAAAAGTTGAGGCTTTCTTCCAAGATCAAACGTTTTCTAAGGATGATATAGAACAATTGAAGGAGGCTCTTGATGAAAGAAAAGCCAAATCTATTGAACCCTCCAAACCCAGAAAATCAGGAAGACTATCTACCGGTGCTACACCAGCACTTATCTCCAGTACTGCCAACTCTAGTGCTACTAATATTGAGAAAGGAAAGAAGAAGGCACAAAGTTTCCCTACATCTGTTGATATTGTTTCCCCTACTAGTCCTAGTACTAGGGCATCTAAGAAAAAGGACATACCTCATGTTGCACCATTTGTTGCTTCAAGAAGAAGAGTGAAACAAAAGGCTCATAGGAAAAGAAGTTTGAGAGATGTTGTTGAAGAAGAAATAGAACTTGGCTTAAAAGAGGAGCAAATGTTGAAAAGAAACAAAAAGGGTACTACCTTTGGTGAAGAAGCCAAAACTAGAGTTGATATCTCTACAGATGAGGAAGAGGAGGAAGAGGAGGATACTTACCAAATCCATGTACATACAAAGAAGAATGAAGAAGACTCATTTGATCCTGTGGAGGACATCCTTGGATCTCCTCTGGTAAGTGATCAACCACCTTTAAATCTAGGAGCCTTAGTAAACAATATGATTGATGATGACCTTATTCCAGCTGTTGAGTTATATGATAAGGTTAATGGTGAAGGGAAAGAAACCATAATAAATGATTTTATTCAGTACATAGTTATTTGTAATATAAATATGGATACCATACATTCCAAAGTTACTAAAAATGTGTGGAAAGAGTCTTTAAATGTTGAAGTCAAGATGAGAAGTTAGGCCTTAAAATCCATTAGTTCCACCTTTTTGGAGATAGAAGCTACAAATCTGCTAAAAGAATGTTCTACATTGTTTAGAGACAAGCGGAGAGTTAATATGATAATGACTAAGGAAGATGACCACATGGAAAAAGTAAGGCAAGAAACTCAGGATGTAATCAGGCAATTAGCAAGGAGCTATGGGGAAAGAACCAGTTCTTCTTCCCACACTGCTCAGGCATAGGAACATCCTACGGTTGCATAAGTAATGGATAATCTAGTCTTGGAGACTATTGACGAGACACTTGGTGTTTCAGAGACCCCTACCCCTCTAACTAACACAAAAGAAGCTACCAGCAAAAGGTCTGATGATCAACATAAAGATCATTCTGGTGAAAAGAGAGAAGAACATCAAGAATCTACCAGAAACAGGGAAGAGAAAAACAAAGATGAAAATGAAGTAAGGACAAAAAGAAGAATAGTGACAAGGATGATGAGGATAGAAGGGAGAAAGGAAACAAAGACAAGTCCTCTGAAAAGACATCCGGAAAAGAAGAAGAAAAAGAAAAGGAAAAATAAGAAGAAGAAGAAGAAAAGGAAGAAGAAAAGAAAGAGGAAGACAAGAAAGACATTCCAACTGAGAAGAGAAAAGGAGAAATTTCTAAAGGCCCTAAACTATCAAATCCATCCAAAGAATCATCTAGAAGTACCCTTAAAGGTCTTCTTTCAAGGTAAACTATACTTCAACTTGTGCTTCCACCTCAGCTAGTTAAGTTTCCATCACACCCAGGTTATGTGGAGTTGACAAAGATTACACCCAGTGACAGAATAAAATTAAGTGATACCTTTCTTAGCTCTATCACACAAGAAGCTACAAAGTCTTATCAAAAGGGAAATAATTGATAAATGAAGGTATCAAAGCTTTATAAGAGATAACCCCCAATGTTACAATAGATAACTCTTTAGCTCCAATTGAAAATTTAATGCTCATTGTTGATTTAGTTAAAGAGTACACATTTAACCTCAAGGTTTAGACTGCAAAAGAAGTGGAGTTGAGTTTGCTAGAGAAAAGAATGTTGTTTCTACAAGACAAGTGTAGAATTGCAGGTGACAAGGCTTTCAAAACTTTGAAAGAGGTAAGAGAATGTGATGAAGAATCCCAACTACTATTTGTTTACTACATGAAGTGGTCAGAAGCCACTC
This sequence comes from Sequoia sempervirens, assembly GCA_007258455.2. Taxonomy (NCBI): domain Eukaryota; kingdom Viridiplantae; phylum Streptophyta; class Pinopsida; order Cupressales; family Cupressaceae; genus Sequoia; species Sequoia sempervirens. The sequence goes on along the minus strand of VDFB02000008.1, from coordinate 226,202,175 downwards.
GAGGTATCAAGGATTTAATGGACTTGATTGAGTCTCAACTTGTAGATACCTCCAAAGATTATAAGATTGTATATGATAGAAACTATGTTAGGTGGGTTTCTATTGTAGATCTTCAAAGAAAAAATTTCATCCTACATAGGCAGAAGGAAGATGCTATGAGATGTTATGCCCAAGTTGGAGACTTGGTTATGTCTAGGCATGTCTCTATATCAAATGTGTTGATGAAAGCAAAAAAACTTGGGAAGATGAACATTGTTCGATCCACTCTAAAAGAAGGAGAAGAATTCCTAGCAGAATTAGAATCTCTACATAAAACTCTTTCTACAGAAAAAGGAGTCTAGGATGATGGAAACCCAACTTGGGAAGTGATTCCCAAGGAGTTACAGGATGCTCCCAATTCATGATCTAAAGTTATCTTTTACTGGTCCTTTGTCCTTGATGTCAAAGGGGGAGAAGAGGAGAAGAGTATGTATAAAGAATGTTATGTTATGTGTTTGTTTCTTGTACATATGTTTAGGGGGAGTGATGCTGCTTACTGCTTTTTTTTGTTGAAGCAAGTCTCATTTTTGGCACACGTTTCCATCAATGACAAAGGGGGAGATTGTTGGAAGAATGAAGAAGGTGACCTTCGAGTTTGTTGTCATTGTTATAATATCTTATAACTTTTTGTAATATATTGTGAGCTAGTCCTCACTATGGTTTTTCCCTTTTTGGGTTTTCCACGTAAAAATCTTGGTGTCAATGTGTTATGATCTATTTGATGTTTTGTTTTACTCTTGCAGCTAGATGTGGATTGATAATTGGATGGTTAGTAATTAATTGTGTTAGTAGAATATTGATTCACCCCCCCTTTCAGTATTTGGTATATTCAACAGTAATAGAATGGTTCATTCTTGTTTTGCATGTTTAAATTGATAAAATTCAATGGAGTTGTCATTGTTACTTTATAAAATGTTTCTAGAAAAGTTAGGGGACATTTCCAAATTTAAAATATGTTACCTGTGAGAACCTAGAGTTGTGGATTCTTCATTTAGCATGTTCACCTAAGATTACAAAAAATGATTTTAAATATTTTTTAAATCCTTACTTGGTGATTGCTTTGATTCATCCAAATCCTTATTGAAAATTGATTTCACTTTCAAAATTTCTTGGATTATTCTCAACCATATATAATGATTGTATATGTTTCTTGAAATCTTTTCTAGAAATAATTTCATAAATTTGGTTTCTCATGTGTATATTGTTTGTGTGGGTTGTGTTATTTGCAAGTTTTGTGGGTCCATATTTTGCAATGAAATCAAGATAAGCTTCACTTGTTATTTTTTCTTGAAGAAAGCTAAGATGATGGGGAATGTAGCAGAGATTTTAGAAAGTGTTGCAAGTTTAACTAATATGGAAGCAATTATATTTTAACATTTTGAATTAACTAGTTTCCATGAAAATTAATGGACAACTGTCTTTGCTTGGTGGTTGTTTATCAAAGATGTATAAATTTGAAATTTAATCCTTTTTTTCACAATTTTATTCTAACTAGGAGAATTTTAGATACTTAACTATCTCACTATATTAATACAACTCTCAATATCTTATTAAATTTAAATTATTTTTGTCTTGCTTTGCTTGCATGGTAGGGAAGCAACAACAATAGCTAGGGAAGAATCTTTAGAATTGCAAAAATGATTAAGGAATTTGCAGAATAAATTTGATTTTTTCAGTGGTCGAGCTTCAGAGCTTTGATTCAAGGAATACAAGCATGGGTGGTAGCAACATCTTCAACAAATGGACAACTACTATTTGTAGATGAAAAACTTGATAGCAAGAGTATGGAGGTATGAAGTAGAGAGGTGCTTTATAATAGAAAGAATTTTTCATAGATGAGTTTTTGATGACTAGGAAAATCCATTTTCTTAAAATCTTGAATGTCTCTTATGTATATAGTCTTGTTGTATATTGATACAATATCTGATCCCTAGGTGGTATGTGTATTATGAACATTTCTATAATCAATCTTGAATATCTTTAGGCATGATTCTTACTCCATTAGGATATCTTATAAATTTTATAAGTTGAGTGCATTTCTTGTTAGATATATCATAGCCAAATTATACCACCTTGGAATTTGGATCATTTTCATAGTATGTTGAGGGCTTGTAGAGTAATATTACAATATTTTATAGCAATAGAAGTACATGTGTGAATATTTGTCTTCAACCATCCCAAACATTCAAGTCACGCACTTGCTACTTGTAAAGAACCTTCAATGTTGAGTCACATCCATAGTTTGGAAGTCTATCTATTCTTACATGTCTTTTTAATATTATACTCTTTTTATGTATGTACTCTTACAATAAATATGCAAGTACATGTAAATTCATTTTTTAGCACCAGAAAAGAAATTGTGGCTCTAAAAAGGTGACAATGATAATGGGGCATGCTTGTCTTAAAGGAATTTTGTCTAAAGCATTGAGCTAGATCAGTTCCCCTCCTAGTTTATAGTTATAATGAAGAAGAACTTCTACTTTTGGAAGTAATTATTTTCCAATTTAGTGAGGTAATCCATCCAAAATTCATTTTTACTGATTTCAAAGAGTTATGAATAGTTAGAATGATAACATTAGAATTATTGTGATTGTGCTTTCCATATCATCCACTATTATAAATCCATAAATTTTGAATAGACTCACAATTCTATATACAATAATTGATGCAAATGATAGGGTGAAACATGTATCTTCTACATGCATGAGCAAGATGGTTGCACTGTTGTTGAAAATGTTGTTTTCTTGTAATTGGGGGATGAATATTTATGTCTATTACATATGCATAACATATATGCTTCAATGATAGTGCATTCCATGGTTTTTTAAGAGGATTATTCATGTACCAGGATCAACATTCTTATGCCTTATCTTTTCCTCAAAACATTTTCAATTTCCTTGACTATATTTGGCCATCTAGGCCAATGAAACTCATTTTTCTAAGTATTTTTAGTAAAAATCATTTGTTGAATCTATTATCCCTTGAAATATGTCATCTATACCATTCATAGGGATTTCCTCTTCATTCTTGCTTCATTTAACCTTCTAATGCAATTTTCAAAGCCTCTTTTTAGAATTTAATTGATCGAGTTAACACTATAAAAGCTTCAAAAAGAGAAATTCTAGATAAAATACAAGTCATTTTTTGACATAAGGCCTAGAAGAAATGATTGCTAGATGGAGTTTCCTTTATTGCATGGTCATTTTCATTTAATTTCATGAACTACCCTCATGCTACTTTGGATTGTACCTTGAAGATTTAATCATGCTCTTTGTACTATCCATTACTTTGATGGACTATGCATATATGTGACTAACCCATGTGATTCCAAGTGACTCCCTTGTGGTTTTTTACCAACCTGCCACCTATCTCCTTTAGGCCAGAGTCCTTTTCATGTGTATGGATTCATTATTCATTATAGTAGTGAAGTAGCAATGTATAAAATTTCAATATAAGAAAAGGAAATGGCATTGACAAGTTGTCTTCCAAAGGTATAGAAGAGTTCAGAATTCTCGACAGGATAACACACAATGCCTCTAATATGGTTTTGAAATTTGAACACACACAACCAAAAAGAATTTTTTCCTCACAAGGGATAGAATAGACCTAGAATGAAATAGACTTTGGTTATTTGCATGGAATTAAAATCCCATTTCAAAAGAGCAAGATGGGATCTTTTCTTGGGAATCTGTTTCATCAAACATTAGTACCCTTTTAAGGTCTATAACTAGTCTAGAATAAAAAAAACTCAAGTAATTTATCAATAAATGTAAATACACATCAACAAACCAAACTAGGGCCTTCAGTGAGGAATTTTCTTCATTTGAATTCACTCCTTTCATAGCCTCTCAAATGTAGGAATTGGTTGAGAATCAAAGGAACTTGATTCATCTACTTTTGAATGCAAATCCACCCAACAAACCAACTAGGATATATAGTGAGACCCTACTTGCATTTGGATTTTTTCTAACCTCTCAAAATAGGCTCATTCAATATGAACTTGGGACTTTGGTCTATTTTACTTGTAATTGAAAATTCACATGAAAATACCAAACTAGAGTTTTTTTTATGATGAACTACTTTCATCTCTCTATTTGCATGTAATTTTACTAATAGTCTACTATACATATAAAATATGTAGGCTTGAATAAGAAAGAAGCTACAAGAAATTTGAGTTTAACTACAAACCCTTGCATCAAGATAATGGGTTGCTAACCTAACTCAATGACTAATTCCAGCATTCATATAGGTGTTATATTAAACACTTGTTCTAAAAAGATCTAGATTTTTCCTTTTCACGGCTACCGGTCTACCAAAATCCAAAACTTAAATACTTCTAAAGATAGCTCCTTCTGATCATATTTCCATTTTCCAACACTTGCAACTAGGGTAAAGATTCCAAACCTTTACAAATATATCACTCAAGAAGCATCATTTAATTGAGACACAATCATTTTATGTGGTAATATTGTATTTATAAACAATAAATCTTCAGTCTTCATTTCCATTAGAATAGATTGAAAACCAAACTCGGTGATTGATTCAACACTCATAGGTCTCGATCCTACTCCTCTCTCTCACTCCTTGATTTTGAATCGACTATGTGCATAGTCGATAAGGCATCAATGGTACCCCTCGGTCCCTCATCCCTATCCCCTTCTACCTAGATTCTTCATTCAACACATGTGGCACCATCTTTGGGGCCCTCTCCAGTGTTGTCTACTTTTGGGGATCCCTTAATTCTTATCCTGCTTGATATCATGGTGCCAGTGCTTCTTACTTCCCTATTATCTAAGGGTTGGAAAGATGTGTTGACTAAAACATTCCCATCCCCTACGGCTACTCCCCTTTGTCCTACTACAAATATTTTTGTATCTAGAAATGAGTTCTCCATTCTAAAATCTATTAGCTACAAGATGGCTTTGTCCATGGAGTTGGTGATGGTGGGTAAGTTTCTCTCCTTCCAGCCCTCTGTGGATATGGTGCAAATATGGGTTGCTACAAAATTCCGCTTGAAGGGTAGTGTTGGTGTCTGTGCTATGGCTGATGGTCTCTTTCTACTCAATTTTATAGCTAAGGTTGATTTCGTCTCTGTGCTCTTATTGAGCCCTTGGGTCTATGGGAAACATGGGTTGTCCTTATTCCATTAGAAGTTGGGTTTCAATCCGGATGTCGATCTCTACAAGTCGGCTACTATTTGGATTTGCCTCCTCAGTCTTCCTATGGAATACTGGGACGAATTTTTCTTTCAATGCATCAAGGATTCTCTTTTCCAATTCATCACCTTGGACTCTATCACAAAATCCATGTCCAAGTTAGTCTTTTCTCACTTTTTTGTTAACATTGATGTCAACAAGACCCTACCCAATTCCATGAAGCTTTGTTCTATCTTTGGTACTTGGGCTCAACCTATTTCCTATGAGAATTTTTTGCTATATTGTTAGAAATGTGCTAAACCAAGACACCTTATCCTGAATTATAAATCCATAATAAGGCATGACCCTTGTCCTAGCGCTCCTATAATTGAGATCCTATTGGATGGTTTCCCCTTTGAATCTAATCTTCTTAATATTATTGACTCCCCAACAAAGCCTATGCTTAAAGACTCTGTGATCCCAATGTTGTCTTCAGATCTAGTTCCCTCTAGTGCTATTGTGATTTCTTTTGAGTCCTGCCCCAGTTGTACTCTAGACTCTAGGGTTTCTTTAGTGTTACCTCTATTCCCAAATGGTGTGGAGGATGGTGAAATCTAGGATGAAGTTGAGAAGGTTGTTTCACCTTGCCATGGAAAGGAGGTGGTGATAGTTGCATCTTAGGTGTGAAATGTGGAAGAAGAGTTTTGGTCAACTCCTAAGAAGAAAGGTAAACAAAAGAAAGTGGATGTGGGTGGTGACTCCAGGCCAGGTAGACCTAACTAGTGGATGACCAAGCTCAAAGAGGCAGCAAAAGAAACCGTGATAGGAAAATAGAGGACATTAGAAGTGTCCTCAAAGAAAATTTCTAAATGAAATTCCTATGTTGGAATGTGAGAGGGTTAAATAGCCCCCACAAGCAATTGGCCTTGAAGAATTATGTTTTGGAACATAAGGTTGATATACTACTCCTCCAAGAAACTAAAATGAAGAAAACAAATTTTGATCCCATTGCCAAGTATATTTTTCCAAATGCTCTCTTTGCTTGTAGTGATGTCAATGGGGCATCTAGTGGGATGGCAGTGCTTCGGAATACCTTTCAATTCTTTGGCTCTGAATTGTTCCAATGCAGGAATTGCCTTGGCATAAAGTTCTCCAATGTTGGGGGTTCTTTGTTCTTGATAAATTTTGATGCTCCTAATATTAGGAATGCACAGAAATCCCTTTGGTTGGAGATTTCTAACTAGATTTTGACTAACAAGGTTGGCCAGTGGTTGGTGATAGGGGATTTTAGCTCTCCCCTTTACCCATCAGAGAAGAGTGGGGGTCTGACTAATTATTATGATAGTATGTTTTATCTATCCAACTTTCTAAATTGTAATAGATTGCTTGATATTGGTCTATAGGGCCAATCTTTTACCTAGTCCAACCAACACCTTGGGGTTGATCTGATCTAAGTTTTCCTTGATCAATTCCTTTTCTCCCCCAATTGGACAGTTCATCTTAATTCCAATTCAATGGCTCTCCCTACGATGGTTTCATACCACAATCATCTATTGTTACTCCCAACTAACCACTTTGTTGTTGGTTTGTTCCCATTCTAGTTCAAAATCATGTGGAATTCCCATCCAAACTTTTGGAACAAGGTTTTTATCTAGTGGAACATTCTAGTGCTTGGATCCCCTATGTTTAGACTCTCTTAAAGACTTAAACATATCAAACATATGGTTAAGGGCTGGAATAAGTATGTGTTTGGTGATGTGTTCCATCAAAAATGGGTCATGGCAGACAAGCTTGGTGAGCTACAAAAAATAAGATGGTGATAACATCATTTTGATGAGCTAGCATGAGAAGGAGGAGCGTGTGGAATGGGAGAAAATTCTAAAGAAAGAAGAGGTTTTTTGGAAGTAGAAGTCTAGAATATAGTGGCTTGCTAAGGGGGACCAAAACACATCTTTCTTCTATGTTTCATCTCTTAAACATCAAAAAAGGAATCAGATTAAAAAGCTGAAAAATGAGGTCGGGGATGAAGTTACTAATCTTGTTCAGGTTGGTCTTTTAGCTGCTAATAACTTTTAGCAAGCTTACTCTCTTCCCTTAGAGGCTCCAGCCCCTGGGTTGGTGGATCTGTTATTGGATCCTCTCCCTACTCTTTTTGGCCATGAGGATAATGTTTCAATTTTGTTGGTGGTTACTTCTAGGTAGGTTTTTTTTTTGTTTAGTATGGGGGACTTTAAGCTCCTGAGCATGGTGGTTTCCCCCTAACTTTCTTCCAAACCTTTTGGGAGATTGTGGGGGAGGACCTTACCCTTGTTGCTAGGGATTTCTTTAACTTTGGTAAACTGCTCAAACATTTGAACCACACCTTCATTGCTTTGATCCCCAAATCTAAGGACCCTTTGACCATGTTTGATTTTCATCCTATTAGTCTTTGCAATACAATTTATAAGGTCTTCTCCAAAATTTTAGTGAACCAACTGAAACCCCTTCTAGAGAAAATGATTAGTCCCTATCAAAAAGGTTTTGTACCTAGCCGACATATTTTGGATGCTTCTTTATCCACCCATGAAACCCTTCATTCTATGGATCGGTGTAACAACCCTAGCATGGCTTTCAAGCTCGATGTTTCTAAAGCTTATGATAAGGTTATTTGGAATTTCCTTCCCAAAGTCCTTGTTAAGTTTGGCTTCAATCAAAAATTTATCAAAATCATTATGGAATGTGTCTCCACAATGAAGTACTCTATTCTGGTCAATAGAGTTTCCCCAGGGTTCTTTGAGGCTGGAAGGGGAATCAGATAGGGAGATCCCCTTTCCCCTTATTTATTCATTATGGTGGCTCAAGTATTGAGTAAGAATGTGGAAAGTATGCTATCAGAGGGCTCCATCAAGGGTATCAAATCAGCCTCCACCTGTGATCTTGTTACTATTCAACAATTTGAAGATGATACTATTCTTTTTGGAAAAGCTTTGGTGATCGAAGCCAAGAAATGGAAAGGGTGCCTCAATCTCTATGTGGCATGTTCTAGTCACATAAATTATAATAAGAGTATGATCTATTTCTTCCACTATTCTCCTGGTCTGCAGGATTGGGTAACTGTTGTGCTAGGCTATGTGAGTGTCACCCTTCCCTCAGTCTACCTTGGCCTTCCCCTTACTATTAAGGAAGTCACTCCCAACTTCTATAACTTTGTCCTTGAAAGAATTTAGAGAAAGCTTATTGTTCAAAAAGGATCTCTACTAACTCATGTGAGAAAACTGTAGCTCCTCACTGATACTCTACAAGGTATTCTTGTTTACTTTCTATCCATGTTCAAAATGCCTAGTTACATTACCAAGAATTTTGAGAAGATACAAAGAGTCTTTTTATGGTTAGGGACTGAAGATAAAAAGATGTCATCGGTCAGCTAGGAGAAATTTTTCCTTCCCAAGATTGAGGGGGGGCTAGGCATTAGGAAAGTTCTTGTGTCCAATAAGGCTTTTCCTACTAAAGTGGGGTGGGACTAGTTAAGAGATAAAAAGGACTGGTGCATAATAATGAAATCCAAATAGTTGAACAATTGTCCTCTAATCAAATGTATGGAGAATGATCATCCTCGTGGGTCTCTAGCTCAAAACAACATTTACAAAAAATAATTTTTTGTTGTCTAGTCTAAAATGGAAGCTTGGAAACGGTAGTAAGATATATTTCTAGGAGGATTCCTATCTCTTGGATTCCCCCTTGGTTGATTCTTAATTCAAAAATTGATGGAACTTGCTTCTCGATTCTTTGGTAGGAATGTAGAGGATTACATACATGGTTTCTAGGGTGCTAGCTTTTGGAAAGACATTGGCTCATGTGGCCCTCTCTCCCCTGACCTACAATGTCTTACTTCTTCCTTCTAGGTTTTACTCTCTCAGTGCATATTACCTCTATCTAATATTGAAGATGATTTATTTTGGGCCTTGGATAGTAAAGGAAACTTGACTATCAGGACAACTTACGGTTTGTTGTCAAACAAGGTCATTTAGAGTAAGTTATGGAAGAAGGTTTGGAACTGTCACATGATTCCTAACATAAATTTATTTTGGTGGATGGCCTACCACAATAGGATCCTAACCCAAGATAATCTAAGAAGGAGGGGATTCCAAATCCTGAACAAGTGCTTGTTGTGCAAATACAATAAAGAAACTATGGATCATATGCTTCTACACTATTTGTTTGTTGTTGGTGTCTGGGATCTTGTCTTTCAAAAGTTAGAGACACACTAGACCTTGAATAAAGATTTGGATTCCTTTGTGGTGGGGTGGAATGGTCCTTTCCGACACCCCCACACCTTGGAAATTTGGAGGAAAACTCCTCCTATTATTTGTTGGCGCATTTGGAAGGAAAGGAACAATAGAGTGTTATGGGATATTGAGAAGAGCCTGATAGAAGTATTTGGTTGTGGATCAAGACTTATCTTTGAAATTATCTCCTTACTAAAGTGGAAACCACAAAAGACGGCTCCAACTGTTTGGAAAATCAAAATGGCTAAATCTTGGAAAATTGAGCTTGGTATTGATTCCTTTGATAACTCTAAATCTATTGCTAGGAAAAACATTGTCTAGAAATATTCGTCTGAGGGTTAGTTTAAACTAAATTTTGATGGTGTGACCAAGGGAAACCCTGGTCCAACCAGCATAGGTGGTGCTATAAGAGACTTTTTGGAAAACTTGGTTGTTGGGTATTCTGGTGGTATTAGTATCAACTCTTCTATGGTGGCAGAGGCTCGTGCACTACTCAAGGGTGTTGACATTGTTGTCACTCTGGGAATTAACAACTTGGAAATTGATGGGGATTCTAAAAATTCAATTGACTCTATTAATTTGGGTCATCTGCTTGGTTGGAACTTACAGGATATTCTTCTGGATATTAATATGTTAATCTCTAGATTTGATAGTTATTTCCTATCTCATATCTTTCAGGAAGGTAATCAAGTGGCTAATGGCTTCGCCAACTTGGGGTTCACCTAGCAGATTTGCAAGTGAACTGTACAAATATTGATGTTATGTCGGTATCTATTCAAAGGTTAATCCTCTTGGAGCGAAGGAATTACTCTAATATTAATGATTGATTTGTCTTTCTTTTTTAGGAACATGTGGCATTCCCTAACGAATCATTAGTTGTTTGGTCTAGGAAGTGTGAGGTTTATGAGCTCAAGTGGGTTGCCACATGAGTTTTTCTTCTCATGGTCATTGTTGGTGGTGCCCCTAGCCCTTGCGAGCAATCTTTTCAATGGTACAACAGATCTCTCCAAACCTCATGGAGTTCGTGTATAAGGATTTACTCCACCATTTCTTTTAAAAATTCTAATTTAAGGCATCTCTTATGCCTTATTTATCAAATGTACTTGAATATATCTAATTTCCCCCCCACATTTAAATGGTTTTGGAAAATGTGTAACTTCATTAAGTCGATGAGATATTTGGATTTAAATTTGGATCTCATTATTACTTCTCTTTGGTTAATTTTTTGGTTTCCTTGTGATGATGATGGGAATGTGTGGTGGATGTCATTGGAAATGACCAATGAAATGTGTGAACGTCACTCTACCTTTATTACACCTCTTCATCTCGATGGGTGCTATAAAGTTTTTTGCAACAGTAACCTCTCCAATGTTCATTATGTTTTCTATCTTTTCTTTTTTAGCTACTGTGTGTTGTGGGTCATGATGGGCAATGAGCATGTTAGGACTAAGTTGAATAACTATGAGTATTTTCACAAAGATCCCTTGGCTTGGCATATTTTTTTGAAAGGTGGGCTTGTGCCACTCATGGAAAATATTGTGGGTCATGACGAGATTCTATCGATCTAGTTTGCTAGCTCTTGGAAGGATCGGTGGGTCACCCTGGGTGGCATTTCTTTCGATGTGGATGAAGAGGTTATTAGTAGGGCTATTGGCCTCTCTTGTGAAGGAATGAAGTATAAAAAACACACTAAATCATAGGACTTGGTGAATTTGATTGCATTTTTTAAAGGGAATGAGAAGCCGATGAAAAAGTAGTCCAACTTCGACTAGGAAGTGTTGCCTAAACTTTGGGATAAGGTTTTCCTTTCCATCATGAAGTATTTCATTCTTGAGGTTCATTTCAAGGTATTATATTTTTACTACTTACCACTATTGAATCACTTAAGGCATAGGATGTTGCTTAGTTTTCCTTTCTTTCTACTTTCTTCATTGGAAAGTTCCATCAAAGAATCCCAGGAAATTGCCACTCTCAACCCTAATTCTCTTCCTCCTTTACTATTACCCCAAGGCCTTATCCATAGACTCTACCATTTCCATTTAGCTTTGGTACCTTTCAAACCCATCTCGGCTATGAGGTCGGAAGAATTAGTTTCCCCAGAAATTAACTCTTGTAACCCTTCCCCTATTGTTTTGGCGAGCTCTAAGAGGAATTCCCCCATCCCTGAGGATATTCCTCGTACTAATACTATTGCCACTTCTCCCCTAAAGAAAAATAAAATTGAGGTTGGCTAATTCCAGCCGAAAGCATGGTGGGCCTAATTCTATGAGTTGAAAAGTAAGAAGGTTAGCAAACTAACTCGCTAAGAAGAAAGGTAAAATGTGTCAGCTTCTTCTAAGGGTTCTTTTGGTCTCCGAGGGAAGGAAAATTTGATGAGGAAAAATATTCTAAGGGTGATACTTCATGGTGGGGGATAGCTTTATTAGTGGAGTAGATGAGTGTGAGAAGATCCCATAATGGTGTAATACAAGAAAGAGGCCCCTTGTTGATAATATCTCCAAGGACTCGGGTTAAGTCCGGGCAAGAAGGTTGAAGGCATCAAAGTTAACAAAGATGAATGATACTAGACCATAGAAGCATTAATCTAAGTCACTTTCCGACTTAAACCAAATTTTGGAAACAGACGCCACCAATTCCTCAATACTAGGGTTGGTAATAAAACAGATCCGTGAGCAAGGAGTGATGCCGGATGAGCTCGAGGGTCATAGGAGCAAGGACTATGCTAAATCGAAGGTTAATTGTCTCGCCTTTACATTTTCAAGATGTTTCACAAGTCACTTCTCACTTCAAATTTTTCAAGGAGGAATTGGACAAGAACACTTATGGATGAAGGCCCTTAACTATATTAGAGGATGTGCTAAACCTCTTGGTTAAGAAATGGAGGGTTTAGACAATTAGTTATTGGGTATGTGTTGTTTTGTGTCTTTGTTGTTACTAGGTTGTGTCTGTGTCTCTCGTATGTTGTTACTGTAATATTTTTTTATACTTTTTGGCCCTGTGGGCTCCTTGTGTAAAGGGTACAACACCCTATAAATTTTGATTATATTATAAAAAACACTCACAGGTTTTCCCCATTGCCAGACAAAACTTAGAAAGATGTTCTACCTAATAAACTATAGACCTGTAGAGCATCTATCTAGCTTGAGTTCCATTCACACCTCCTATTAATATATACACTAACAGTTGCATTCCATTTTCCTTAAATCATTGCTAGTAGTGTAACAAGTGCATTGACATAGATTAAAAGTGTTCCTATGACCACTAAATAGAATCAGCCTAACATTTTCAAAAGTTATAAAACATACTAACAATTGTTCATTTCAAGAAGGAAGGCCAAGATACTCAAGATGAACTTTGTATAAGAAACCTTAGAGAGGAACTTGAAGAATGACAACATAGGCACTTTTCAAAGGATAAGGGATATGTAAGATTTGTATAGGAGTGAATTTTCACCCCTTCAAGAAATTCTACTCCTCTCGCAAATTCCCCTAACCTCCTCCACCTTAGAAAAATAAAATCCAACCAATTAATTCCATGTCCTCATTCCATACCCTATCCACTTGGCACTTGTTTTTAGTGTTGGTGGGGTACTTTCTATCGAGGATGTGTGTGGTGCACGAACGTCTACATGACGCATTGTCATCCTGATAGGATTCCTGCCTCTGGAATCTATAGAGGCATTACGTTCTCCATTGGTGACAAAGAATAATTCCCTTTCACCTTCCTACCGACCTTTGAATGGCTCTTTCCCTCCCATTTCATCTTCAAATGGCTATCTTTCTCATTCAATCCAACTTCTTCACATTTCTACATGCTTGCTTGATCTTGCTTCATGTTCTTGGAAATCCTTACTCCATACTTTTTCTACTTGTTGCACTATTGGTATCACAACTCCAATAATTGCAACATCATATGTATCTACCATAGAAGCTACAGATTAATGTCTAGTGAGACTACTTTTGACATTGATTAGGCTACGTCAACTCTACCATTGTTGTGGGCTTGCATTCCTCTCTCATTAGCCTTGAGTTCCTTTGGTCAAGGGTGGTAACACTTTTGTTTACTCTATTGTTGGATTTGAGTAGCATAGTGCCTCTTGTAGTATTCAGTTTCATTTCCATTCCAGCATCATTTCCTTTATCAAATTTCTATCTCTCTATATGGTTGTCCATGGAGGTGGAAACACCAAAGCGGGGGTTTGACTACGACAAACCCCTATACAACCTCAACACTTTTCCTCTCTTGGCTATGTGTAGGTACATGTTAGTGTGGATCTTGTTGGAAAACTATACTCCTCGTAAGTTAATCTTCGCCACCTTTGCTTTTTGTCACTTCTACATCATCTCTCTAGATATTTTTCTTATTTCATTAGTTATCATCTTAGTACTTTAAACGTCATTTGTTAATCCATTAGTAGGTTTTTGTACTTTTTACTATCCCTTCATACTTTTTGGCCATACAGACGCCAACGCCCTTGTGAGACGCCAGTGCACAGCACTATTGCCCCTGATCTACATTGTTGTCCTCTAATAGAGAGCTATCTAAGGTACAGTTCAAGTTCCAGAAACTTGCTCACTTAGCCCCATTGAAACTTTTAGGTTAGTAGAGTAACAGAAGCACTTGAGAGTGCTCTTCATTCTCTATCCTTGACATTAAACACTTGCACAGTTGAGGTAGATTAGGGTAGCCT